>BTSX01000002.1:16876720-16932438 GCA_036245825.1 Pristionchus entomophagus | reverse complement strand
GTCCCCTCCTCTTCCCCCCTCCCTCCCCCCTCCCCCCTCCTCTCTCTTTCTCTACAAATCTCCGTGAAATCCTCATCTCCTAGCGAGGTCAAAAGTGCGAAAAGCGATAGTTCTTCTCCATCTCCAACTTCTCTTCTAATCCGTCTCGATACTCACAATTTTGTCTCAATCATCCTACTACTTTCTCTCTCTTCTTCTCTTCTTTCGCCGAACACCAAACCAAGGGCTCAATCACGAAAATGGAATGCTTTTATGCTCTAATCTCTGCCACTTTTCTCCTCTGGTCTCATCTTGATTTCTCATCTAATCACCACCACAACAGAGGCAGGGCTCATCTTATCCCCCTCCCCTCCCTCCCCCCCTCCCCCTCCTCCCCCTCTCGCCCCTCCCTAATTACAATATCTTTTTCATCATTCTTCCCATTCTCACCCCATTACTCCTCTTCTTCTCTTTCTTCAATTCGTTCCTTCTTTCCTCCAAAGTGAAAGCATTTGTTATTACTCCTATCGAGTAGAAAGAGGAGCACGTATCATTTTGTATGCGGTTTTGATGACTGTACCCCCATTGTCTATCATCGATCTTTTTTGTGCACCAACTTTCATTTGTTCGTCATTGTTACGGGGTATGATAACCAACCCCCCCCCCCCCCGCTTCCCTTACCCCCTTCCTCGAGGTACATTCTAATCTCAGGAATGACTCGATTGGTCTCTTTTCTTCTTCTCCGTTTGTCTCAACTTCATTCATAAGTTGGCCTAATCCACAAGATCTCCCTCCTTCATTGAAACCGAAGCCACGCGATTGGAGTGAAAAGAATCTCGGACAATGGTGCAGGAATTTGACTCTCGATCGGTCGGTTATCCTTCTCTTCCCTTCTCTTCCCTTCTCTTTTCTCTTCGATCAAAGAACAAATGAGGTTATTGTGCACTCAATGAGAATGGACTTCATTTCATTTGAATTCATTCATAATCAAAATATGTTTCGTGACGGAATTCAATTTCTTCACATTCCTTGATGGGATGAAATCTCTCGTATTTTGTGTGTTGACACTTCCTGACCACTCGATCTGTTCGGCAGATTATAATGGAAAGGGGGAGAGTTACGAGATCAATACAAAACAGATTAAAATGTGATGGTGCCTTTGAGATGATGACCTCTAGGAGGATCATTTTCTTCTTTCCACTATATATACAATGTACATTTTATACTAGATAGATGATTATAGCAATTAGTTTGATTGTTCAGTTAAAACGGGACATAAAACATTTATGGAACAAAAAATCGTCCAATTTAATCGTCCTGCGTAGGATCCTAAATATTCTTTAAAACATTACCAAATGATCCCTTTGAACTCTATCTCATTTCAGTCACACTCAGTGTGATCTCGGTTCATTCCTCCATCGATTTGATTGCTGTGGAGAAGATGGAGCTGATTGCTGCTTCGTACTACAGGTTATCCATTCAGAAGAGGGAATTGATAGAAGGGAATGATCACGGAAGGCACTCTCTATTCACAAAACTATCAAGTTTGAGTACGAAGTTAACGAAATATCCAATGTGTGAGCCTAATTTCTTAGCGAATTTTATTTTGTACAAACGCTTTTTCCAAAATTTACAGAGAACTAAAAGAGGAAAACAAAAAGAAAAATAATAGAATAAATTGATTACAGGGATGGGTCCACTTCGTTCTCGCTGGACTCATCATTACTTTCCTCTCTTCCATTTCATTTTATCTTCTTCTCCATTTTAATATTATTCTCTGTCTCGAAAGGACATATCCCCCCTCCACAATCTATATTAAATAAGAGTCTCATCTATTTCTGGGTAGATCACATTATTCAATTCCTCAGTAGATAGTCGTCAGTCCCCTTCTCAACGGGTTGAATTCGCTCTTATTGGAATTCTCTGCCTTTGATCCCTCGATCTCACAATATTTGTCCTGTATCCCTTCATATCATCCTCCCCCCTCCCCCTCCCTCCCCCTCCCCCTCTTCCCCCCTCCCTCCATCATCTCATCCTTCTGTTGCTCATTCCCTCCCACATTCCAATATCAATCTGAATCTTTATTGTCTCTTGCCACAAACTTGTTATCGATCACTCAATATGAGAAGTGCAAGTTAGAAAGTAGATCAAATTGTTGAATAGAAAGAATGTAATGGAAAGATTGTTCACTACGGATTGTCGAGTTGATTCACGGGAATTATCAGACATTACAGAACATTCGGAGAAATGAGAAAAACAGAAAAATCTATAAAAGTAATAAAGCTATTCAATCAATTAAGCAGTTAGCGAGTATACTGTAAGTGGGAATAATAGGAGAAGGAATGATTATTAATGAGTCTCAACTCTAGTATATCCATCCTTAAGAAGGGGACTCTTCGACTCTCCATCATGATGTCCTCCTTCCAATTTCTTCCTGCTATGTTCTGCATCGTGTTCATCCAGATCCTGCAATCAATACCGTACCCCCTCCCTTCGGACTACCGTAATCTCCTCCTAAAGGCAACAGTACCTGCTTGACATAGTGATGGACGATTCCGGCTCCGAATGCATCTCCCAGCACATTGATGGAAGTTCTGATTCGGTCACTGAATAAATAATCGATTTGATTCTTTCGCCCTACAGTAATCAAGGATGAACATACAGTAGCCAATCAACGGCGACGATAAGGGAAACATCCTTGACTGGGAGACCAACGGCAGTGAGGACAAGGAGCATAGTGACTAGACCAGCAGAAGGGACCGAAGCTGCTCCGATGGAGGCCAGAGTAGAGGTGAGACTGTGGTTGAGAGGTCAGAGGGGTCAGAGGAGGGGTCACACACCTGACTGTGACCACTTGACCGAAGGAGAGATTGATTCCATTCATCTGAGCGATGAAGATAGCAGCAACTGCCTCGTAGAGGGCAGTGCCGTCCTGAGGGAAACAACTCATTCACATTTAGATTTTAAATTCTAATCTTTTTGTGCATTTATTGGTTTGCTTAGATAGCTTTTGAAATCGTTCTGATGATATGGGCATGTTTCAATGGTTGAAATGTGTAAGGAAGTGGAGAGAAGAGAGGAATACCATGTTGATGGTTGCCCCCACGGGAAGCACAAATCGAGTGACTCGTCTGTCCACTCCCAAGTTGGCTTCTAGACATTGGTAGGTCATTGGGAGAGTAGCAGAACTGGAAGATTATCGATTGGAGGGAAGAAAGAGAGGGATGATCTACCTAGAGGCTGTTCCGAGGGCTGTGATCCATGCCTGAGCCAATCCCTTCATGAAGACGAACGGATTCTTCCTGAGAGAAGAGGTGATGGAGGGGGAAGGGGGAGGGGGAGGGGGGGGTGGGGGGAGGGGGAGGGGAGGGAGAGGGAGGAGAGGGGGAGGGGAGAGGGAGGAGAGGGGGAGGGGAGAGAGAGGAGAGGGGGAAGGGGGTACCTTGTGCATACGAAGAAGAGCAGAGGAAGGGAAATGAGGGCATGGATGGCCAATCCACAGAGGACTGTTACCATGTACATTGCAAGCATCTTAGCTGAAAAAAGAGAAAGATGAAAAGAAGGAAGGGGGAGGGGGAGAGGGAGGGGAGGGGGGAGGGGAGGGGAGGGGGTCACTCACCTGTCTCACTGATATCTTGAATTTCCAGAATCTTTCCAGCAATCAGACACATAATACCAATAGGAGAGTACCTGAATACCTTGAGCATTTCATTAATATTCCATTATCTTTCTGATTGATCTCTCCTATCTACACAATGGGAATCCCCCATCTCCATCTCTTCTCTCCACTCACCACATGGTCATCATCACCAACTTCATGATCACTTTATCCATGATGACGAAGATGTTCACCTTAATATCCATTATATCACCCTCCTCCCTCCCTCCTCCCTCATCCTCACTTTATTATTCCGACAGTTACAGATTGAGTGGAAGGGGGGAGGGAGGAATCCCAATTGAATCAACCACCGACTCTTCCTCTCTATTCTTCACCTTACAGGCTGTGGCCATACAGAAGAAAGAAGACATTTACATGCTTGTCAAAGTGTTGAATAGAAGAAGGAGGGAAGAAGAAGAGGGGAAGAATGACCGAAATGAGGAGAAAGAGGGCGGAACTCACGACTGGCTCTGCCTCTTCTCCCAACTGAGATAGAACAATTCCCACTCCAATACAGAAGATGATGACTCCTGAAAGGAAGATAAGTATGACTGTAGTCTATCACTGTATATCACTGACCGAGGACATTCATTCCAGGGGCTGATTCTACCGTAGCCTTCACATAGGGAGCAACAGAGATATTCTTCGCTTGATGGGCAGGTGTTAAGACTGGAGTGACATTCACGTATTTCGTCTGAACTTGCTGGAAAGTCGCTGCCACGATGTTCTCAGGGAACATATTCCTGAAGGGGAAAGGAGATCATCGAGGGGGAGGGGGGGAGGGGGAGGGGGGAAGGGGGAGATACCTGATGAGATCGAGAAGAGTATCGAGAGTAGAGACAGTCTTTCCCTCTGTTCCCTGTCCCAGATCCTCCTTGATAGTTGGATCACCAGGATGAATGAGAAGAACGAGGAAGATTCCAGTCTGATCACAGCCAATCAATCGATAATCGAGAGAAGGAGTGATCTACTCACGATAACAGCGATTACTGTAGTGGAGACATAGTAGATAATGGCTAGAGATCCCATCTTTCCCGACTGTTTGGCATCGAGTTGAGCCAGGCCTCAAGTAGATCATTCTCCATCTCATCAACAATGCTCCTCTGCATGAACGGACAGTGATCTTTATGTTTATGTCTCCAAAAACAAAAAAGGTTTGAGAGTGTTGCAATCCAAACTCCCTCCCCCCTTTCCCCTCCTTGACACTCAAGAGCTCTCTAAACCCTTCCTTCAGACGTCTCTCAATATTTTGACGAGTCCTCTCAACAATTCTCCTATTTGCTCTACTAATCAACTGACCTGAGATGAGGGAGGAAATAATGAGAGGGAGGATCATCATCTTGAGAACTCTCATCAAAATCTCTCCAGGGAATGATACCAACATCACAGTCTAAATATGATCTTTGATCTCTCCATTGATCTTTGATCTTTATTTACCTGTGGTGACAAATGGGATGATCTCAGAGCGAATCCAAGAGCAATTCCCAGAAGGACAGAAGAGACTGTTAGAACCAGAAGAAGATTCTTATGAAGCCATTTGAGAAATGGATGGGAAGCCATCTCTGAAGGAATGAATTATACTGTGGTCATGAATAGACTAAGGAAGGAGATATACAATCTAGAATGAAGACTGATCAACAATGACACACGGTGAGAACAGAAATAGAAGAGAACGGAGGGAAGGAGGGGAAGGGGGGGGGGGGAGGGGGAAGGGGAGGGGGAGGGGGAGGGAGAGAGGGAGGGGGAGGGAGAGGGGGAGAGGGAATGTATGCAGAGGAAGGGACAGATATCAGTGACACAGTGGGAAGAGGATGGAAAAACAATGGAGAGTAAAGAGATGATCTGATTATGAAGGCAATGATGAAGAGAAGAATGAGAGGAGAAGAGAGAGAGAGACTGAAGACTTGAGGGTAATGAGAGGATCTAGAGGGCATGAGGGGAGAGAGATCTGAAGGGAGGAGAGGGGGAGGAGAGAGGGGAAGAGAGATAGTGAGAGGGAGGGGGGGGGGATGGGAGGAAGGTACACAACCAAACGGCTGCTGTTTCTATTGAAAAGACGAAGACACGCAAAAAAAGATACTAAGTACTAAGTTAGAATGAGTCGTTGGTAGTCTCTCCTTCCAGATGGAAAGAGAGAGAGGAGATAAAGCAGGTGAAGGAAGATACATGGCCTCGTCAATTGAATGAGACAGATTACTAGTGTGAGATGAGAGAAAACACTTCTAGTCAGAGAAGGAAGATCGAATGTGAGATAAGAAGAGAAGGGCAGACAGAATCAACAGTTGAATATGTTTATTATTGGAGTAGAAGGAAGAGGAGGAAGAGGAGGAGAAAAAGAGAGGGTAGATCAAGGGTCTCCCCATTTAAATGCCAAGGAATTCGTTTACATTGTGAAAAGACTTATGAAAGCGGACATAAATATTGGAAGGGGGTAGAAAGGGGAAGGGGGCGGTAGAAGAGAGGAGGAAGGGGAAGGGGGGGGGGGGGTAGGGGGATCTATCCAGTGGCAATCAAAAAGAAAGAAATGATAGGAAAAGAGACACTATTCAACTTCGCATCGCAGATTTTTTGATGGACAGAGTGGAAATGGAGAATGAAAGGAGAAAAGAAGAGTCCCTCCCATAGAATTGAAGGGTATGCGTATATTATGGCATTGTGAGACGGAATCTCACCGGGGAGTCCATTCCTCTATACTCAACTAGTGGAACAGTGAGTTAACTCAGTCTGTCTCTCCTTCTCTCTGAAAGAGAGGAGTGATTAATGCTTCTTTCCCATCTTCTCTTTTACAGTACGCTTGTCACTGCGAATTACTCAACATCGAATAACAATTAAACAATTTAGCATTACTTTAAAGATACAGAATACAATGGGAAAGGGTATGCGCAATCTACAAGTGATGGAGTATAGCAAGGCAATGAATTCATACTACGGACAACCAATATAATAAACTTTGCATTATACGAATCTTACCGGTGATACATAATGGACATCTACGGATTACAACCGATTGTGAAAGGAGAGAATGGGAAGGAATGCACGGGGAACAACCCGATTGGGAAGTCATAGAGATCATACGGGGGATTGATCTACCAATATATCCAACCAATCAATATTCATCTACTTCTTCTTCGATTTCTGCTTGGACATTTCAGCTTCAGCCTTCATGGCTCTTCTCCATCTACGGACATTCTCTGAAATGAGAATATAATCATGACATGGTGACTCCCTTCCCCTCCTCTCTCCATCCTTCCATATTGAGAACCACTAACAACTCGTAGACAAAAATTCTATTATAGAAAAGAGGTTAGAGAGATGGAACGGAGAAGTGGATGGAATGAATGGGGAAAGCACTCTTCCCCCTTCTTTCTTTCTCTCTTTCTCCTACTCCACCTTCTAATCACAATTCCATCTCTATCACTCTCGTCCGTTTGGAAATGCAATAAAATTGACTGTTCTCCCTTCTCATAATCAAGCTGGGCAAACTCAATATCTCCATCTCCATCTCTCTTTCTCACCACAGATCAATTCACTACCACAACCTCAAAGATCATCCATCTCTCTACCATTTTTTCACACAACAAGCTCCACTTTCAGATAAAGGGGAAAGGAATAAATGTGAGTGATGACCATACCCAGTCCACTCTCCAATTGCTTAATTTCCTTCTCAAATTGGCTCTCCAGATCCATACTGAGTGCCTCTGCATCATAATCTGGATTCTCTGTCTTCTTCATCAAACTCTTCCTCTCTTTCACGAATTGACCATTCTCCTGCAATTGGAATGGAATTCCCCCTCCCTCCCTCTCATCACCCATTAATCAGTCCAATCATTCCACTACCTAGCTAATTCAATTTGATTCGGCGTTCCGTTATCAAAAAGGTTCAAATTCAAAGTAGCAATTCTCTAATTGAGATAGGGCGCTATCTCTTTCCCTTCTCCCGTTCACTCAAAATCAGTCGAGATCTCGATTGAGTGGTTAGAAGAGAGGGAGAGAAAAAAGAGATAGAGGAGGGAAGGGAGTGAGAAGGGAAAGTGAGAGAAAGGAGGGTAGACAGAATGACCCCCCCCCCCCTTCCCCTCTCCTCTCTCTCTTCTAATTAGTGGTGGATGGGCCCGTCTCAACGACGAGATTCAATCCCATCCATCACGAAAGAAGAAGATTGATCCATCAGATCAACAATTACCATTTCAAGATTGGTACGCAAACGTTTCAGTATTTTTGAAGTTTCGAATAAGTTAACCCTACGAATACGAACGGATTAAAATACAATAAAATAAAATAAAAATGATAATTTCTTACATCAAACCACTGAGACAGATCGACGAGACACTGTTCCTCTGCATGGGTCATCACATTGAGCGCCTTCTCTAGAGCCATCGCATCCTTTGATGTACCCTCCAACCATCATATCATCATACCTTTCGCCCTTATTATTATTATTATTATCAAATTTCCATTCTGTTTCTCCATCTTGTCTCTTGACCTAGCCTACAGTACATCGTTTATCTTCTCTTCTCCGTTGCCTATTCGCTCTCCAGTCTGGCCAAAAAGTCCCATCGTGTTTCACACTCTGTCAATTTCGGGATGATTCAACCGGATACGCCCTTCGTTTCACTCAATCCCCCCCTCCCCTCCCTTCTCCATTGCTTCTCACTATGACTCAAAACCCCCTTCACCCACAAGAAACGTGAGACTGAGAGAAAGAGATCACTACAACACTATTTAGAGCTCAAGCTGAACAAACTCAAAAATCAGGGATGAAGTGTACCATTGACCTAGATGGACTCACATTTCTGGAATATACAAGAGATAGATCAGCCTCTTCATCTTCTTCTGTGCCAGGAGGAAGCATCAATTCATCATCTCCCATCGGGGTAGACACTCCATTCTCATCAGCACCCAATTCCTTCACTCTGCAACTATATCATTTAGTCCCGTCTATCAACCCTATTCGTAAGTGCTTCTTCTCATTTCATGGGATCTCAAACGCCTCAAGAGTACCACCAGTCTCTCTCTCTCTCTCTCCCTCCTTTCACCTGTCAGCGTATCTGAGTGTGTTGAGTGTATGCTCGCATGAAGACATACCAGGAGAGATCATCGCAATCTACAATTCACTTATTTTTATTTTTATTTTGCCCAATGCGATGAGAGGTGATAAGACATTTCGCAAAACTCCGCGGAGCGCGCACATCACTTTGGAACCCATTTTCTCTTTTAAATTTATCAATTCTATGTCAAATCATGAAGAGGAATTTGGAAATGTAATCAAAAATACAAGAAAATATGAATGAACATTTTTTCTTTCGAAACGTCACTTTTCGAAATGTCCTATTTCGAATTTTCCTTGTCGACGTGTCTTACCACCCGATGAGAGATTAACTGACCATGCAAGTCTTTGCCTTCTCTCCCATAAAGGAATCTCTCAAGACAAGAGTGAGTTTACTGGCTCGGAATGGAACGTGAGACGTATTCTTGCTCATCGCTCTGCAATTCCATCCATATTCCATATCTACCGTATCCACCCCCTACCTGATACATTCCTTGAGTGCGAGTAGACTCTTATTGATCTCAGCTCCCTCTTGTCTTGTCTGTCTATCAGCAGCAGCAGTATCCACTCCTCTCTCATTTCCAGCCAGATCGATCAGAGAGAACTTCCCCCACATCTTCCCTCCTCTTAACACCAATAGTCCATTATCTCCGTCCATTCACCAGGAATAGACCAATCAACGCAATTCAAACCATCTTGACTAACCCTACCATGTGATTTCCTGGAGAATGATTACCGCTCTATTCTTTCATATTTTACTGGGTAAAATCTCCTAATGTTCATATCCCTGTCAAATCTAGAGAATCTAGGAAACCGGGACAGACAGTTATACCAATCAATAGAATTAAGACGGTCCGAATAAGACTTTTCGAATTAGGACATTCCGCACGATAAATTCTAGTAAAGGCGTTTAATTGTCGATAGATTCCGGGTATTTCACCCCTCTCCCCTGTCCTTCCATCTCCATCCACTCACTTCCTCAGAATAATCTGGAATACAGCGTGTGATCTACTCGAATTGGCATTGGCACTCGTCGTTCCTGCTGTTCGTTGATCCGTTCCTCGTCTGATCACATCCAACACCTGCAATCACTCCCTTCCCTTTCCTTCCCTCCACCCCCCTCCCCCCACCCCCTTCCCCTCCACCCCCTCCCCCCTCCCCCCACCCCCTTCCCCTCCTCCTCACCTCTTGATCATCAGTGACTTGTTCCTCCTGCAATCCCACCACTTGCACCTGTCCATTCTTGTCCTCCAATACTCTCAGAATGGACTTGTTCTTCAATAGATCGAACACCTCAAATACCCAATTGAGAGAAGCAAGTTGAAATGAATCGACATGACTCACCTTTCCTCCGTATATCTCGAAGAAGGAACATCCCACTGTCAGTTTGAGATGTTTGTAATCTCTGGATAGAAGTCGGAATACATCAGAGGCAGCCAGGGCATAGATTCCAGCAGCTGTGTTCTCAATGGACAAGAGGGATCACTATCAACCATTCTCCTCTTCTCAATCAACACCATCATACCAACCTGATTCTTTCCAGTGAATTCTCCTCCCATAGTATGGGTCTTCCCTGATCCAGTCTGTCCATAGGCGAAGCAAGTGGCATTTCCCTGATCGAAAATCGTCCGAACCAGAGGCTGCGCTGTGAATCTCAAAGAGGCACAGCTTCAATATTATACAATTAAACAGAATGACTAATACCAGGATCTGCTATTTAAAATGTACACAACACCCATCAGTTTTATCGATCCAATAGAGAAGAATATTGCTTATAATATAATAGAAGCTAACTACTCACTTGTACACCATGTCGTTTCCAGAATTCTCATCGAATGCGTAGTCAAATCGGAACTTCTGATTCTCAAGATACTTCGTGAGATCCACCTGACGTACAATCAATATATGAGAAAGAAGCCGCATTGAAGATATATCTCCTTATTTGGTGGGAATGATGGTGGATACCTTGACTTGAGGCTGATGGACGATGAGATGGTCCTTGTTGGGCACTGTCACTACCTACAACACACCTCATCTCCAAGAGCACAAGAGAGACAAGAGAGACAAGAGAGTACACTCCTCACCTCAATCTCCTTCTTGTTGAGTTCCTTCTTATTTAGAGGTCTCTTCCTAACACACACTAAGATTCTGTTATCATTCACTGGATCACTCATACGAAGAGGACGATAGTCGATCTGAACAACAATACTTGCATCGAGAGGCTCAAGGGTACTCAATACCTGTACTTGGTAGTCTCTGATCATGGTCAGAAACTGGTAATTGGGGTTTCCAGGATCGAGTTGTTTCTCCATTTCCTTCTGCTTCTTCAATCGATCCTGTAATTCCCTCTTTAGTACTTTAAATTCATCCCAAATATCTTTTAAAAATTTTTTTAAAACGCATCAAAATATATTAGACCCTTTATCGAGTACAATCTCCTCCCGATGAATCCAACTCTGAATACCTGCTGTGCTCTCCTCTCATCTCTCTGCTTGGCCAATCTCTCAATCTCAGCCACAGTCGATCCTCTGTTCTCATTCTTGATTGAACGATCCTTTCCTATTCCACTCAGCCACGTCTCCTCATCTCAATCAATCACAGTTCACTCTATCATACTGAATCACATTTCCGATTCGTGAGGTAACCATCAATTTTAAATTCCAACACTGAGAGTATGTTCAGTGCCAATCAAATTATCTTAGAAACGAATCTAATCGAAAAAATAAACAGGTGTTTGAAAATATTGATGCAAGTCTCACTCTCATCGGTACCATCGAGATTGGTAGAAGGAGGAGAATCGAGAGAGATGAGGGACTGACGAGAACCACGAGACTCTCAAAAGTATATATTCTTTAAACAAAAACTCTCAACCATTTATTGCCCTATGAATGCTTGGATAGCAAAACACTTCTCTCCAGAGGGGGAAGAGGGCGATTAAAAAGACAGAGAAGAGTGTAGAACATACGTGGAGGAGGAATCGACAGCTTCGTCATGGGCTCCAGTTTGCTCTGAGAAGGAGCCTTGAGTCGGGAACTGTAAAAAGACACTGATGGAGGAAGGAAGAGAGGTGGTAACTAACATGGGGGCAGGAGGTTCCTTGGCTGGAAGAGGAACTACAGTACGAGCAGTTGCGACTGGCTGGAACCATATTATTATGATAAGTGAACGAATGAGAAGAGAACAAGCTATGGATGGTACAAGGAACGAACCTTTTGTCTTGTGGGAGGAGGATGGGGAGCGGCAGAGGTGTTCCCCAAGAGAATTGTGTCGTCCAGATCGTTTCCATTGATTTGAGATTGACTCAAGATCTGTGACGTCTTTCTCGAGCTTTTCTTGGATGGAGGTGCTCCCACCTGGGACAACTGAGGCTTGCCCGTTCCCATCAATGTCGGATTGATCTTGATCAGCTGAGCCCAGTCAATCTCCTTCCCTTTCGTCTCGCCCTGTAACATGGATAGTCAATTGAATGGTAGGAATGGATCTCACCTTCTCGAACCATTCAACGGTCACAACTCCCTTCTCTCTCTTGATATCACTGATGACTGCACCGTGTACTCGTCCATCTGACCGTTGAATGTCAACGTGCAGTCCTATCTGAACAGATCAAGCATCGAATAATCACGACAGAAAGAACTCACTTCTACTCGCTCCATCCTGGCCTTTAATGGATGAGGCCCCTTGGAACTAACTGACTTAGCCCCTCGGGTCACTGCAATACAACATGTCAATTGACTAGGGAGGGAAGAGACGCATTGCGAAACTAGAAATGGATTTTAAAGAAGCACACAACACACGCGGGCACATGCGCCTCTCACTGTTCCTATCTGTCTAAGACATGTATACAATTATTGAAACAAAACTGAAGCAATAATCAATAATGAGATGTTCAAAGCGCGCGCCAACAAATGACAGAGGTAGACACCGTAAAATTCATTTAAAAATCAGGAATTCTCGTCTCGGTTTAATCGAGAATTGAATTTTTTTTTAACGCGAATACTTGGAAAAAACACTCTTAATTTCACACCTCACCTGTAACGTTCTTTTTTCGACTCGGAGAAGGTGCCTTTGTCATCGGAGTCTGCAATGCAAACTTAGCATACTGTAGTTACTATCAGAGATGATATGAGTATCTAGGAATATATCTGGATCAATATTTCAAATGCTTTATTTTTATACCTACTGACTACTGAATCCAAGTCTCGCTGGCGGATTTCCATTAAGAAAATGTTAAGATAATTATGACGGTATCTATTTACAAGAAAATTGGTATCTACATCTCTAGAATTGGACAATTTTATTGAGAAGGTCGATGAATGAGAAGAAGGGACGACGTTATGGATTGGAGTGTCGACCCCCTTCAGAGTGTTCTTCTGTCTCCAGTCTCTGTTATTTAGAATGCATTGCCATCCCCAACTTTCTCTCCCCAATCCCTCAATTGTTGATCCCTCTTTCTCTTCCAAGGTATCTTCTCTCTTATCCAATCCGAGGATCTCTCCCATTCTCTTCTTTAGCAGTTTTCCCTTGGATGAACTCGCTAGCTCTCATTCCTTTCCCTTGCCGATCCGATCCTAAGTCATTCATCCTTCCCTTTGTCCCCCCTCCCCCCCTCTCTCTCTTCTTATGAGAACAAGAACACGGAATGAATTGAAGAGCATTTATTAGTTCGTTGATATGGCGAAGGAACACCCGACGAGGGCGCGAATTGCATTCGATGGTAGTCCATCCAGGGGTTAATACCCAGGAGGGGTTCGAGGATCTGCAATCACACTATTATATAATCCATGGGGAATGCGGATAACATTAATTAGATACCGTAACCTCAGTAATACGGTAATCAGGTACCGAAAAAAGATATGATATATGGTTTAGTAGATGGTAACTCACGCGGGCAGTGGGAGCAAGATCCCTTGTCTCCATCGTCTCCATTGGGTCCAGGGTTTCCGCTGGGTCCGGGTCTTCCTTCCTTTCCGGGTGCTCCGGGATCTCCGGGAGCGCCGGGGGGTCCAGGGTAAGACTGTCCGTCGGGACCGGGATTGCCCTTGGGCCCAGGAGGTCCCTGAGGTCCGGCCTTTCCGGGAGGTCCTTGAGGTCCGGGAACGGGGATGAGTCTGCCGGGGGCACCGGGAGCTCCACGCATGCCGTCTCTTCCGGGTCTTCCAACTGGTCCAGGCTGTCCAGCCATTCCCATCTCTCCGGGAGTTCCATCCTTGGGAGGCTCTCCAGGTGATCCCTTGGGGCCAGGAGGTCCCTTGGGTCCCATCGATCCCATGGGTCCGGGAGGACCAGGAGGGCAGATGATGCAAGGCTCACTGGCGGGAGCGGGGAGTACCTCGGCATCCTTGCCGTTGTGTCCGTCCTTTCCGTTCTGTCCGTCCTTTCCATCGACTCCAGGAGGTCCCTCGGGTCCAGGAGGGCCGGGAGGTCCCTGAATCAATCAATAACCATCTGCTCGTATACGTTAGTGGTTCTGACCTGATTGCAAGTACAGCAGACGGGAGCAGGCTCAGCATTGACGACGGGTCCGTATCCACCGTACCCACCGGATCCTCCTCCTCCAGATCCACCCTGAGATCCAGCTGCACCAGCTCCATAGGATCCTCCTCCTCCTCCTCCTGTTCCTCCTTCAGGGATCCATTGACCGAATAGCCATCCTCTCTTCTGTCTGTGGGAGAGTCCCTTTCCTGCTTGGAGAGCAGTCATCTCCATCCACATATCACGAGAACGAGCCTGCAACGGAGTACGGTAAGGAAGGGAGATACGGTATAAGTGATACGGTAAGAGAGAAAGGACAATGGGGATACGGTAGGAGATGGAAAGATACCTTGCAGTAGTCAGTCTCAACCATGAGATGAGATTGGAATGACTGGACATAGTTGTAAAGCATGGGAAGAGTGACGACTGAAGCAATCACAGCCACAGTAGAGAGAACCACGGCGACGAAGGCAATTCGCCTCATTTGGCGATGCTCCGGAGTGTCTTTAACGTCCATTGTGGAGACTGACCAGCCCAATCCCCTCCCACTTCCCTTTTATCCATCCTGAGATGAGGGGAGAGGAAGGAGGAGGAGAGAGGAAGAAAGGAGGAGGAAGGGGAGGAGGATCCTTTCCCTCTCTCCTCTCCCCTCTCATGGCAAGTCCAATATCCACTTTCTCTTCCCTTCTATCATTCGAGATATCCGGGTATGGCATACTCTATCACTAGCTCTCTTTCTCTAATTCTATCAATCACACTCAATATCGATTAGTACTAGATGGTAGATCAATGACTAGTAACGGGTTCATATCTATATCACTCTCACTTCTTGTCAACCAACTTGTTTCGTCTACCAGCTTAGCTATCTCTATCCATCCATTGATAAGGAAGGGAGAATGGTATCTAGAGTAAATCATACCATACCAGATACACACAACACATCCACAACTACACTCGATACTTACAATAATTTATCTATTACGTATATGGTTATATCACATATTAACAGAAACAAATAACTCATAATTAAGAATGATAAAGTAAGTCATTTGTGGATTCTGGGGCCTTGACCAAGAGTTGAAACGAACATATTTTTCTTATCAACGAATTCTCCATTTGAAAATGTAGAAGAGACCAAAGTCTGGAATTCCTCCACGTGCTCATTTAGAATGAAAATACACGCATTTGGTCCTGAAATGAAGACGATATAGAGATACGGTAGATCAATCGATACCTGCATCAAAGGTGTAGGCTGCACGAACTGATTCACTGTTGAAGGAATGAACGAGATTGATGATTGACCACGAGGTAGAATTAAGGTACTGGAAACATATATTTTCATCAATCATCGATCGATTGATCTACCTGAATGGGCGGATATGAATCGAGACAAACTGCGTGCATTTCATTGCTGTCTCTCATTATCAATTCAGCCATAGTGGGGAAATCATGAGCAGCGAAGGAATTGATAATTCTACAATGAACAATAGATTTTGGAATGGATTGGAATGGATAGGAATGGACTCCCATTGGCCTCACCCCTGGATTCTCTCTGAATTCCTTCTGATTCTATCCTGCAAGAGAGCACTCGTTCTTGCTGTTCTCTCCATTCCTTCCTTCAATCGATAATCATCATCATCAGTTTCTCATACCGTAATCATCATGATCTACCTTGCTGCTAACAGCTTTCTCCTCTTCTTTCGCAACGAGAATGATTAATCTCAGGTCAGGCCAATGACTCGACGGAAAATGACTCTACATAGATCAAAGATCAACTTTCTGAGGATGGAAATGAACTGACCACGACATGGGATTCCGTGTTTCTGTCTCCCTTCTTCCATTGTACCAATCCAGACAATACACTCCTACTGGCACTACCAGATCCTTCAATATCCTCATTGGCTACAGTACTCCTCCCCTTCCCTTACCGTATCTCGCCCATCTCTCGATATCTTCATCGGGTAGATCAAATGCCTTTCCGAGTGCGAATGCAATCGCTGCGAATCCAGCGGCAGAGGAAGCCAATCCTGCTGCTACTGGGAAATTAGTGGAAGAGGTTACGGTGAAGGACCATTGGACACCCAATCGATCACGAACTGACTGAAATTATAGTAATGACTCGAGATAGAGATATGAGGTCTTACGTTGAATACTCGATTGAATCTCGTGCTAAGTGCAAGATTCGTTCCATTAACGGATACCGTATCATCAACCCCCTCTCCATCATCGATTCTTTTCGCGGTAAGAGTGGTCTTAGCATTGAATAGATCGATCGTCAGAGATATTGAATCGTTCAAAGGGATCATTTCTGTCTGAGATAAAATAATATATATGCCAGAGCCTACTGTAACCTCTTACCTCACTCGCCTTTCCCCAATATTTGATTAGAGCGATATTTGGATGGGCGATTACAGTAATCTTTCTTTCTTCTTCGTCTAACTTCTGTCTTTTTGACTCGCCCATCTCAAGGGATCATGAATGTTAATAATGTTTTCGCGCTTACAGTATGTTTCTTAATCGTAATATACGAAGTATTTACATCCATCCAATCAATATCAAAAAATCATTTTATTCTCTTTGGTATATCTCGAGATGAGTAAGTCGGTTCTGTTATTAGTAGATTGAGAATAACTCAAGTGAGTCAAAGGCAGAGAAGTGAAGGGCAAGTGAATTATAAGACATCAATATCACAAGAGGGGAAAGAAAAGAGGGAAGAAAAGCATGGAGCAACACGAATGATATCCATCAATTGAATCGACTCCTAATTGGGAATGTTATCTAGTCAATTATACGCAAAACGGAACGAGCAAACCATGCAATTAACACTCTCATTCACACTTATGTACACAAATGAGTGTATACCACATTGAGGTGAGTATGGAATGAAGTTGAGATTATGACAGATCTAAGAGCGAGGAATGAATGAGAAATGGCAGAAATGAGAAGAGGGCAGAAATTAGGATTAAAATCGTGGGGAATCTCTCCATGAACCCTTACGAGGCCGAGTATATTGAGATGGAGAGGAGATTGGACGAGACTCTTTCTCCATTCCTTCTTCTAATAGATCAGACGATAAATCGTCCAGATGAGGAATGGGACTTGCCAATGGAGACAGAAACCTCTAATGATACATTCAACCATTAAATAATAATTTAATGTGACTACGCCAAAAAATACAATAAAATATAGTGCAAATAACAAACCATTCAGATCGCCATTTCATTCTTTCTTCTTGCCGCTTGTCCACAGTATTCACATACGAGATCGAGTTATGGGATTCGGCATTTCTGACTCCAAGGGGAACAGGGGGAGGACAATCTCGTCCATCGCATTGGAGAGCCACTACCTACAATCACCCCTTATTCAATCATCCTTCTTCTGTGATACCGTACCTCTCCGAGGGAGCAACTCAGTCTATTAGTGGCCAATCGATAGCTTCTCCTCCTTCCAATATCCAATTCAGGATGACTCGATGAGAATTCTGCAACTTCCTCTCTCGCCCTTCACTCACTTCTTACTCACTCAGATATCCAACTCTCTTTATAGCTTAACCATTATCAAGTGAAAGATCGATACTGATTAAATGCGTGAATGTTCGATTGGTTGTCTAGAAAAGAGCTACTAGACTATTCGACCCTTATCGATGGATAGAAGAGTGGAATGGATACAACACAATCATTCTTCTCATATCAAGGCAGCATTGATTAGCGAAAGAAGACTAAAAACCTATTCAGTCTATTCACAATATAAATCGGAGGATATTATTAGCATCGTTGGATCAAACGGACGGAGGGGGAGAGGGGTGGGCTAATATACAGACAAGGGAAGGAAATTTGATTAAAGAATCAATGATGAAAGACGAATATAAGGATAAGAAATGAATCGAGTGGAGTGATGAGAACCTCCAATAAGATATGAGAATATCGATTGAGAATAGAATTAATAAGTGAACAGAAGAAGAAGGAGAAAGATGGAGTGTAGAGACCATTTCAACTTGAATTGAAACGGATTGAATTCAATGGGGAATCACTAATGGAGAAGGGACTTGATCAATAATATTGGATTATAGATGATATCGAGATTATGAGCAGAGCAAGAACAAAAGAAGAGAAAGAAGGGAAGGAAGAGATACAAATAGATAAAGCTATCAATTCATCACAAGGAATCCTATTATTAAGAGAAGGACGGAGTGGTAATATGCGAGTGGTGAAAGCAAAGGGACCAAGACTACGGTATACTACGGTAACGACTCGTTAGAATATCGATCCATTGATTAGTCACAAGTGAGAGAAGGTTATCTACAAAGTTGCATCAGTTAGAGTGATTAAATTAGAACAGAAATTACATCAAAAAGATTGTGATTACGCGGGAGGAGAGAGGGAGGGGGGGGGGGGCGAGAGAGGAGAGAGAAGAGAGATGAGCATTTGATGCGATGGATGAGAAACAAGGTAACAATACATCGGCCATCACAAGAATCAGCCAAGAAACGAGCATAGAGCACGATAATCCCATATTGATGAGAAGGAGAGGGGAGGGGAAGGGAGGGGAGGGGAAGGGAGGGGAAGGGAGGGGAAGGGAGGGGAAGGGAGGGGAGGGGAAGGGAGGGGAAGGGAGGGGAGGGGAGGGGAGGATAAGACTGGATGAAAGGATGGATGGGACGGAGGGAGGGATATGGATTAATCAGAAGTCACAACTTGAACTCTCTCTCATCTCAGCTTCATCTTGAATGTAGAGAGCCCTGAGGGAAGCTCGTGTCTTGGCCATCATTGAATGAGAAGGAGGAAGAGGGACGGAGGGGGCATATCGGAGTGATCCCCCTCTCACTACTCCCTTGGGGGAAGATGACACCAGGGAATCAAGGGGATCAAGGGGAGCGTCAATCAGAGTGGAGAGAGAGAATCCCGCTACTTGAGCTGCCATCACTGAGTACGTTGAGACTGGGGAGACTTCCGTCTTCTCTGAAGGGAGACACTCATTGGGATGAGAAGAGGGGGGAGGGGGGAGTGAGGACAGACCGAGACAGACAGACCATTCAATAAGTAGATGAACCATGCAGATAGATAGGAGATAGATGGATAGGCAACCAAAGAGATCTCTTCCATTCAATCAAAGAATGGATACATGCAGAGTAATGGACTGAACGGTCACCCCAATATCCATGGATTGACGATGGAAGAAAGAGAGAAGGTAGAAGGTAGAGGGGGAGAAGGAGTGATGTCATCGGAAGGAGGAGGGAGAAGATGAATAACACACTGAAAGAGATAGAAAGAGAACTCAGTATCACCACCACCATCCATCCACACGACCATTAAGCGAGTGAGGGGAGAGACCAAAGACCAGACAACCACCGTAATCTCACATTGGATTACGGTAGGTCACTCGTCACTTTCTCTCGTGCAATGGGACAAGAAGCAAAGCAGTGCGCGTTATTGTGCTCGGAGAGACTATCAATCGATAAGATGGAACGGAATTGAGAGAAGAACGGAACGGTAAAAAAGACGGACAACAGAGTATAGATAGTGGAAAAAGTAGGAAGAATGGAGGGATGAAGAATGAATGTGGATAGAGGAAAGAAATGGGAACATGCAGGTCTGTGATAGAAGGAAGGGAAGGAAAGTGGATGGAAAGAAGTGGATTGAGATGGGAGAAGTTGATTGATCCATCCATCATAGTCATAATGGAATAGCAAGCAATTCGCATCTATTATATGACTAGCCAATCTGATAACATATATGGTGAGGGAATAGATAAGAGAAGAAGAAGAAAGACTCACTTGATGGCATCTGGAAGGTAAAGAGCCAATTGTCGTTGATTCGCAGTGTTCGACCAGTGATACGAGCGTAGAACTCATAGCATTCCCTTCAATCAGTATAGTCCAATGATAGACAAAATATTATACTATACAGTACCAATTCACAAGCGTAGCATAGATTTCGCTGCTTTAGAGCAAACCTCATGGAAAAGTTATTTTCTCTCACGCTCTCAAATACTAGGTATGCTGACCTGGGGAATAGATTAGTGTGTCCAAAGGATGAAATAATGGAAGAGACCACTTGAGAGGCCAGCTTGAATCTCTGCACGTCTTCCACTTTCACCTGTACAAAATATTTATTATTCTAAAATGGATAGAGAAAATAATAAAAACTATTGGATAATAACTTTTTTCTATAGCGATACTGTATCATAGTGAGTGAAATGAGTACCTTATTTCCATCGTGTATACACGAGTGGAATAGGGAAGGGGCGACAGATATTCCGATGGCCTCTCCACTCATTTTAGTGCCCATTTCATCACTCAGATCAGTGATCCCTCTGAAGGTACCGAATAGAAGGACCAATAGATGTTGAGAAGGAACGGGAAGGGCGCAGACCAATCTGAAATCCAATATATTCATCCCCTCCCATTCCACTCTGGGTAATCACTACAGTCTTCTTCTCACTATATCATTTTTACTGCAAAACTATAATTCAAAAGTATGCTATGAGTGCAAGTAACCTTCCCCAGTCTTACTAACCGATAGAATATTTGTCTCATCTTCTCAGCATCATTATTGTGATGGAGTACAGCATTGAATAGTAATCGTTCATTCTCCACTCCGAATATTCCTCCTGGTAGCTTCGACAGGAATTTCTGCAATCAACACACCCTTCTCTTTCTCCTCCTATCCATTCTCAATCCAAACACTCGCCATCGCTATAATTATACCCCATTCACATTCATACAAACAATCGAGAACCCATTGCAGACACAGGAAACGACTACTTCCCATAAACTGCAGTGGAGTACGGTAGAGTACGGTACCTTGATGACTGAGGCCGCTGTATATACACTGAAGTTGGAGATGTTTACTAATCGTCCATTTTGCATAATGTGAGACAACTTCCGAACGTGAGCCTCAATAAGAACGGTCAAATACATTAATATCTCAAGACACAATACTAGTGAAAGAACACAAGTCGAACCTGGTTGCCCGGAGCTCTCCATATATCCTTTTTAGCGGGTCCTTCTTTATTGACTTTAAGCAGTAGAACCTACAATTATGATAAGCAGGTCGCTCCTATTTTTTTCCATTCTTAAATATGAACAATTAAAAAAGCATAAATTACATAATATCAAACTAAATCAACTCAACTCACCAAAAGAGTGGCAGGTATATCGTGGAGAAAAGCTTCATTGATCGGTACTCCAAACTTTACTCTGTAATTAATCAATCATTTCCATGTCATTACTTGTGATTACTCTAGATTGACCCTTTCCCTTTTCTCGTTATTTTTATTCCCTTTTCCTTTCAATAGCCTACTTTTCCTCCTCCTCCTCCTCCATCAGTTAGTCGAAAGGTAAAGAGAACGAGTTTACTCTCTTCCTCCGCTCTACTCCATAATCGATCCTTCACACATAAGACCTTCGAATCCATAAGAGATCAAACAGAAATAGTGTCACTTCCCTTCCCCCATTTCCTCCCCGCTTTCCTAACTTGCTACACACTCAAATAGAGGACGATGGAAGAAAGGATACCCAATTGGCATGTGTTTGATCAGTTGGAATACAAAGAAGCGAGTTACACATAGTCCCATCGCCATCCATACAAGGAACAATCACCACCCGAACATCCTTCCATCGAATCAAGTCAAACTACAGAAGGATACTGGCAATCAACTCACTTTTCAATGCGATGACCTCTATAGCGATGGGCGAAATCATCTTGATGACCACAGAGTACCATTCCGTAGTGAGTACTGACTGTCATCGATCTAGACGCCCCTCCGAAAGACCAACACGATGAATCTCGAGGCCCGTCTCCGTTATTCTATCTGGAATGAGACAACCAATCATGACTCGAACCGACTGATGTTCAATTTGCAATGAGTAGCAATGGTACAGAGTGAGGACAGAGAGGAAAAGGAGAAAGGAACGATCGATCTTCTCCACTTCCACTCTCACTCTGATCGATCCATGCGCCTAAGGCAACGCGATGAGTGGGAAAGAAGAGGAGAGAAAGGAAGAGAAATAGACCAGTCATCTCTCAACCCACATCTAATAACAAACTAATACGGCTCACGGTGCATTCATTCGGCTGTGAAAAGTACAATTGAATATGTTAATTGGGCGCATTGCGAGAAACGGAACATGAATGAAAAGAAATCTCGCGAAGCAAAGATTGAAAAGAAGGTAGAATGAGTAGAGAGGAAGGATACAAGAAAAAAGAAATACTGAAATGAGTCATTCGTCTTTCGAGATAAGAAGAAAAACAGATGTAATGAGCACATCCGTCGATGCATCGGAGAAAGATCGATAAGGAAAAGGACACAATTAACTAATTAAAGTCAAGAGAGAAAGGAAACATTGTTCACGGCTGACTGAAATCCTACCGACACCCGGACCGCATGGCTAATAGTAAAAATGACGATCAGCGAAAAATTATACTCAGTTTGTTCCTACAAAAAGCGCGCGATTCAAACGACCGAAAAATCAGGTTTCTTTGACAGGACCAACTATTATATCAGGATCACCTTTTTTGAATTCCCTGAGAAACGCGGGAAAAATTCAAATATTTGAACTTATGATGTGCATGTTCTCGAAATCTTCGTGGGACGCCTCTCTATGTTTAGCGGTAGGGGGTGGAGTTTGTTAATAAACTTTCTATCATTAGTGGCAGTTGGGCGGAGCTGCCTTACAAATTTTAGCCACTGTTTTCGGCTCGGGTAGGAGTTCAGTCCGCCGTGCATTGTTAACGAGACGAACAAAAAGTGATCAACCGTATTTTACCGTATTTACCAATACGATCAAAAAATGTTTTTTTTGTGATAATATTTAGCTATAACTTAAGTAAAAGCAATTATTAAATTTACCTTGCATTCTTCTGTTAAAAGAACACGCTCAAATTCAAATCTAAATATCGTATAACAAAGACTAAAAAATATGAACGGGTAATGAAATCGTATAGCGTAATGGGAAGGTCAGTTTTGTGGTAGCCCAAAGAGAGAAGTAGGCATCGATCGAGGGTGAGAAAGAGTGAGAGAAACGCGCTATAGGGAAAGAGAGAAGGGGTGAGAGACTCGAAAAGGAAGAGAAGAGAAGGGATAGACGAGAGAGATGGAGAGACGGGGGGGGGGGGGGATGGGGGATGGAGAGGGAGGATAGAGTAGGGGAAGGGAGGGGGTGGTAGCGGGAGGGAGGAATCAGAAGAAGAGATTGGAAGAAAGAAAAGAGGGGCTTGAATATAGTGTGTGAGTAGTCCATTGGCCAGGAAACGATGATAAGAGTGGGCGAGGGAAAGAGATAAGGGAGAGGAAACATCTCACGAGAAGTCTCGCCGAATGGTAGTCACCAATAATAGAATTTTTCATATTATTTCCATTGTCTTCCTCGTTCTGGGAGTTATTCTCAGTGCAGTCGGAATCACTCTCATTATCATATCTTCCACTTCACAATGCAATCGTAAGATTCATTCATCGTTCTTTTCTATCTACAGTACCCTTCATTTAGCTGTAGATCCAACACCTACAGTAAACCCCCAATGCCATTCCACTATGTTCGGGTATGTTTTATCATTCTTTATCCATACACATTTTACTGCTTCCCATCTTTAAACTTACAATTTCTTCTGCGTAATTAAATTTCACGAAATATCGAAACAAAATATCTGAAGACCCCAGCAATTTTAAAAGAGTGATATGTTTATGCAATCTGCAGCAACTTCTAGAGAAAATCTGCTGTTGATCTCTTTCAAATTCTTCCCTTCTATTCATAATAGAGGGTGGAAACGCCCAAAAGATAAGAAAATGTGAGAGAATTGCAGGACGCAAGTGTATCTAGCTCAGACCATTGGGTGGGTTGATAAACTAGCCAATTCATCTTCTCTTGAATTCAAAACATTGGCCAAATCAGTATCTGATAAGGTGAGAAATGGAATGGACGTGCATGAGTGAATGAATGATTGAGATGATTGCTGCCCTCGAGAGTCCATCTGTTCCTCCCAGTGGAATGATCATGCTCATATCCAGTGACGAGCAAGTCACTTATGATGTTCAAGTGTCTCGATTCACGTGAGAATAGAGAATATCTCCATCTAGAGATAATCCATAATATCTTAGACCAGATAAAGAAAGTGGGAAGAATGTGGTTGCTTACACCTCTGGAGTAGCGCTATCTACTTCTATTGGCGATATGCCTACTGTCACCGCTATTGGTGATAAGATAAATAAAAATCTGGATGAAGACGAAGAAGTGATATCAGTCAATGTCAATGGTTCGTTCACCTGTAATACTTATATTAAATACTTTTTTTTATTATAGAAACGGAACTTCAATTCTGCCCCGAACTTCCCGAAATTGAGTGTCCTCGAGTGACCGAATGTCCTCAAGTGACTGATCATCCGGAATCCACAGAATGTCCAAAAGTGACCGAATGTCCTCAAGTGACTGATCATCCGGAATCCACAGAATGTCCAAAAGTGACCGAATGTCCGATCTGTACGGTCACGGAATGTCCCCCTCAACAAGTGACAGAATGCCCCCCTCAACAAGTGACAGAATGCCCCCCTCAACAAGTGACAGAATGTCCCCCTCAACAAGTGACAGAATGCCCCCCTCAACAAGTGACAGAATGCCCCCCTCAACAAGTGACAGAATGTCCCCCTCAACAAGTGACAGAATGCCCCCCTCAACAAGTGACAGAATGCCCCCCTCAACAAGTGACAGAATGTCCCCCTCAACAAGTGACAGAATGTCCCCCTCAACAAGTGACAGAATGCCCGATCTGTACGGTCACAGAATGTCCAACTCAACAAGTGACAGAATGTCCCCCTCAACAAGTGACACAGTGCCCACTCACTTCGGAATATCCTCAAGTGACAGAATGCACTCCTCATCCAGTGACAGAGTGTCCTACGACTACAGAATGTCCGAAAGCGACGGAATGTCCACTGATTACTCCAGTGACTGAGTGTCCGGCAACTACTGAGTGTATTCAAGTGACAGAATGTCCTCCTCGACAAGTCACTGATTGTCCTCCAGCCCCCACTGAATGCCCTAAAGTCACAGATGATCCGGCCGCAACAGAGACTCCAGTGACAGAATGTCCTATCTGCCCTCTAGTCACAGATCATCCTACAACTGCAGAATGTCCCTTAACATCGGAATGTCCGCTATGTCCTCAAGCCACAGATCGTCCTTCTACTACGGAATGTCCCCCTCAAGTGACTGAATGTCCGTCATCAAGAGAGTGTCCCTCAATGACTCCCACTGTCTGCCCGTATGTGGACTGTTCCGATTGTCCGTCATCCTTCAATTCGACGGATTGTCCTTCTTTCTCCTCTCCCACTCCCCCATCAGATTCCTCCCTCACAACAGAGTGTCCTCCAGTGACCGAGTGTCCGACAGGGACGACTTCCCCTCAGCTCCTCTCTTGCCATTCCACCATGTTCGGGTACGTATTTCCCTCCTCCAACATTAATTGGTAGATACCCATCCTAATACTAAAATCGTTGCTCTCCATCATATCTCTCTTCTCTTGATCATGCTATTAATTCAGAATGAGTGAGTAATACAATGAGTCTCTGAGCACTACACCCATTCCCTTCTCACTTCCATCTATAAAGATAAGAAAATGATCTTAAATTGCAGGGCACGAGTGTTTCTAGATGAAACTGAATGGGACGACGATTTGGCCAATTCAGAATCACCTCTATTCAAAGCATTAGCCGCCAATGTCTCCACCATGGTGAGAATGAAGAGAGAAGGAGAAGAGAACTGACTCATTCAGATTATCGATGCTTTGCTCAGCCCCACTAATGGAATGAGCAATTTGATCACGAGTAAAGTGGACTACGATGTTCAAGTATCACAATTCACGTGAGATTCATCCATATCTCTACACATCTTCAACTATAATTCAGAAGCAATGGGAAGTCAAGGGAAGGCACAATCGCATATGCTTCTGGAGTTGCCCTTGGAATCACTGGTGATCAATTGCCTCAAGTCTCTGATATTCGGAATATATTGGAAGATTCTCTTGGACAGGAAACAGTGATAGTGGAAGGTGAGTGCAACCCCCGCACTCATCATCCCCATGAATCATTCAGATTACGAACTCCAATTCTGTCCTTATCTCTCTCTTGAGGATTCAACCTGTGAGACGTGTGAGTACCACTCTCCTCCGTTTCCATTTCTCATTGAGAATGATCCTTGTCCATTGCAGTCCCACCATCAGGAACCACTCAAGCCTTCACCGCACTCTCCTCTTCTCCTATTCCAAATGATCATTCCACGACTGATGAACCCCATTCTCATACCACTTCCCAACCAATCGATTATCAAACAACAACACTCGACCACCAGACTTCCCATTCATCCACTACAATTCCTCATTCCACTACTGAAGAAGCGGAGACAACTCAATCGTCAACTGTAGTTCATCCTCAATCCTCGACTGAGGAACTACGAGATTTGACTACCATCTCTCCCTCTACGGAATCAGTGGATCATTCTTCGACTCAAGAAACTCCCTCATCATCGACGTCGGTGCTCCCAGGATCTTCCACTCAAGATTCAGTGGAATTCAGTACTGTGTATTCTTCTCCAGTATCAGACCAGACCACAGGAGGATCTCAATCCACTTCCTATCCCTTCCTCACCACTACGCAATCGGAACAATCCACAAGTAGCGAACCCTCTTCTCCTATTCCCGATGACCATTCGACTACAGAGGAAACAATCCACTCTTCATCTCCATCCCCCCATTCTCAATCCACTGAGAGCTTCACCACTCACTCATCAACCATTGTGTCTGAGGGAACAACAGATGGAGAGATGCCCACCTCGTCTTCCCCTTCCTCTTCTCCTCAAGTGACAACGACTGAGTCTGAGATCTCAACTACGTATGGGTCGACGTCCCTTGAACCAGATCACTCCTCTACTCAATCTTCCTCTGAGACTCAATCCACAACCAATTACCCCTCTACTTCCATCGAGGGATCTACTACCTCTCTTGAGTTGACAACTCCCTTGTCCTCTTCACAGACCTCAATGGATCAATCCACCACCGAAGAAGGGATCTCCACTTATTCTTCATCTTCGTCTCCTTCTATTCATTCCACAACATTCCAAACTGATGGATCCACCCTCTCACACGATTCTTCATCAACTCAAGAGTCTTCTAGTTCTACTCCATCTCCAGATATCTCAACGGAGTTTCATACAACTCTCGAGAGAGACACTTCCATCTCCACTGCATCATCTGGAGGATTGGCGTCAACATCAGAGAGTGGAAGGACAAGAGAGGAACCAATGTACTCCTCTCCTTCATCTGATACCTCAACTCCTCCCATCATTCCCTCTACTACTGTATCTCCTGTCACCACTACACTTCTCACCACGCCCTCCACTACCAAGTAAAATCAGTTTTTTTCCTTTACAATTATTACTTTTTTGATAGAATTTCTCGGATTGAATACTTCGAACGAAAACGATAGTGTGATACATTTTGTGGACATTAGCTTGGGGCCACAAGTCCCGCCCACTTTTGTCCACCCGATTTCCTTCGAAAGCGAGATCGAGGGAGCACAACTAAACTACGCAACCAAATCACTTGCTCAAAATCTTGAACGGAAGCTATTGACCTCATTCATGCATTGAGTAACCCGTATGCAAGATCAAACTAGTTTTAATCGGTCTAAAATCATTAAATTGGTCGAGAAATGGCGATTTATGGGCTTTTCAATAAAGACACGATGTTTGCGGGAAGATTTTCCGATTAGTTAGTATTTTAGAGCAATTTTAAGCACAAAATTGCATTTTTAATTATCTCCCTGATTTTGTGCTTGAATTTAATATGAGCGCGGGAGGAGCGCGGCGAGAGAGCGGGGGGAGGGAGAGAGACACACGCGAGAGAGGCTCAGCCCCTTTATCTCTTGTCTCGCCTCTCCCTCCTCTCTGGCTGGGGGAGTCGCGCGCGCTTCGGAAGCTCTCACGGGCTTCGGAGAAGAGCAATCGACATACATCCAAAAGCAAAAATGATATTGAGACCCTGACGGTCATGTTGAGCCTACTTTGGACCCGATTCCGAGAATACGGCTCTCATGCTCACATTAACTCAAAATAAGTTGTCATCTAAGGGTGTTTTGAGGATGACAACTACAGTGTCTTTGTGTTCGACCTCTCTGGCCAAACAGTCTATCGCATTCCTATTCCAACTCAACGAAGACGAGCCTGTGAGTGCTCTTCCCAATTATTCTCAATCACTTCAAAACAATTCAGAGCCGAAATGAAGATATCATCAATAAATTAATAGAGATGGATGTAGTGAAAGAAAGTTTTGAATGTTTTGGAAGCCTGTTCCCTTACCCCAGTAATTCCTATCCACAACCTGGATGGATGCTACTCAACAGTAGCATGCTCACTACCTACATCCATATTTTCGATGCATCGTCAGCCACAGGGGCCAAGATCACTGAGTGAGATCCTTCTCTTATCTCTAACCAGAAGTTCCCTACACAAACTCCATTTAGTGGTCTTCAATCATTGATTGACAATCCCAATCCCAATAATGCAGACAACAGCCTCAATCAAATCGTAGTCATAATAGCCAATTCGTTCGTTTCCCTTCTTGAATCCATTTCATAACATATCCATTTCTAGTGACGAGGATGTTCCATCAGCTTCTGCTTTGATAGAATCATCCAATCTCAAAGATTCATCCACTATCATCACTCTTTCATATGGAGGAGACTTTGATCTCTCTCCTCTTGCCTCTTCTCCACAATTCAGTCTCACTCAATCATCAGAAGATCCAACTCAAGCTGCCACTATTCTACTTAATTCCCTCCGTAAGTTCATTCTCATCAATCTCATCCAATCAATTATTTTCAGTTCAAGCCACTTGTTAATAATTATCATTTCTTTATTAGATATTAGCAGCGAAATTTGAACATACGTGTGGATGAATAAAGTATCGTTTTTTGTGACCCAGGGTTGAATTGCAGATCATAATAGGCTAATGTACAGATAGAAGAGAGAGGAGAAGATCTAGAAGATCTTCTTCTCCTCGGGAAGTTTTTCTTTCTTTGACTTGAGAGGATCCGTCATTTCAAAGGGGAATTCTGCATCCAACTTAGAGTACTCATTCACATCAAGACCTCCCGATTGATCCACATCGAATCCCTCGATGATCTATAATACAAAATAAATTAAGTAAATAGACAAGGGAAAATAAGAGGGACTGGAATATCTCTCATAATCAACTGACCGTTCCGAAGTTGTCTCTCGGTTCAAGAAGGAATCGTTTATGGAAGACGTTTCTCAGTTCCTCCTCAGATAGGGATTTATCTCCATCCTCATCGAATTCCTTCAATTCCTCTTCATTCTCCTTTCCTTCTTTCTCTTCTCACCTCGAAAATCCCAGAGAAATAACTCTTTTTAACTTCCTCCCTTCTACTTTGTTGTTCATTCAAACGGGCATCGTACTCCTCCTTCGAGATTTTACCGTCTCTGAAACGAATTATTAACTTTCTCCCAGTCTTGCGCTGTCATAATTCTTCTCTTTGGCTCTGAATGATATGCTCACTTGTCAGTATCGAGTAGATTGAATTCTTCCTTCTTCGCTTGTTCGTACACATAATCCATATGGAGGAATTCATCGAATGAGATATCATCATCTTCATTCTGATCAATTCTCTCGAATCGTTCCTCTTAAAGAGAGAATGGATAAACTGAAACGAGAGGAATCGCCTACTATCGGATTCTTTAGGAAGATCTAGACCAGGAACTAGACTATCCTCAGTGAGAGGAGTGATGGAGCACAGATTGAGATGGAGAGAAGGGAAAGAAGAAGAAGAGAGAACATTGTGATGAAGGCCTCTTCGCTTCTCCCCTCCTTATATACGCTCCTCCTTCTTACTCATTATTCTCGGTTCGATTGGGGGAACTTGATCTAAATCGTCGTTTTCTCAGCTGACAGACCCTTCTCTCCCTCCCTCTCTCCCTCTCTTCCTCTCTCCTTCCCTCTCCCTCTCACCCCCTCCCCTTCCATCTCTCACTCTCTCTCCGTTCTACGCTTTATCGCCGAAAATGCTCCATATGACACGATATAATCAACAATGAACCACTCCCCCATTCATCTTATCCCCTCTCTCTCTTTTTCTCCCATCATGTGAATCATTATCTCACCTCGAAATAGAACAGTCTATCACACACAAACACGAGGAACTTTCAATCACAATCATCCACACTCTCTCACTCTCAACAACTATTTGGAAACGGAGCGATCTGATCGAGATCAATCTCGGACGTAGGAGATATCCATCTGAGAGTCATTCAATGGTGAGACAACCAATTCCATTCTTATTCTCATCAATCAACCATCACAATTCTTCGTTATTTCTCACAAGCAACATCAACAAATCAATTATTTGTTTTACAGCACCTTTGCATGGGCGAAGAGCGAATTACCCTTCAATTCAATGCACTTTACAGTCATTTTCCCCTTTCTAGATTAGAGTGTTCCAGTAAAAACAAGAGCATCTTTCACTAACAATAATCATCAATTTGGTCTCTGTTGTGGATGAACCAGAATGGATAACCTTCCCCTCCATTCCATTCCATTTCCTTCCTCCCTTTGGAATGTCCCCTGTTCCTCTTTCTTTCATTTCTTTATGTCGTCATAGAGTACACTTTATCTCTTTGTACTCCTTCTCTTCATTTAGTTCACCATCGGTTTTATCCAATCTGCCATCACGTTCCATCCCCTGAACATTCAGAATTACGGTAGGGAAGAAGAGGGGGGGGGGGTACTGTACTCACTGATTAGTCTGTCCCTCCTTGGTTCCGAACATCTTCGTGTCCACTGCATCGAAGGGAGTGGCAGTCACCGTATCTGGGATGGATCAATCAATCGATAATCTCCCTCTCCTTCTGATCTACCGGCATCGAATCGAGTGGCGGTGTGGGTGTCTCCATCCAATGGACCTCCATTCTTCTGTCCCCATTCCAAGGCCTCCACTGACTGAGCACCACCAGGCAGGTCAATTATGGTCTGCAAGGAAAGAAAGACTGGATTGGAGGGAGGGGGATGGGGGAGGGGGGACGGGAGGGGGGGGACTGACATCTCTGGCCGAGTATTCCTTCGACATACGCAGCTTGAGGGAGGCAACGTGCTGTTTCTCCGTCTCCATTCCATCATTGGCCACCCATTCTCTTCAATGAAGAGAGTCACGAGTGGTATATCGCCCCCTTGGAGTGAAGGAGAGAGACATGGAGAGACCATTCTCTCTCCTCTCTCTCTCATTACCTCAGACTGTTCTGATTGGCATTGGAGAAGGGACGAGCGAACACATCGATTTTGGGGAAGCCCATCTGTAGAGGGAGAGAGAGAGAGAGAGAGGGGGGGGGGGGTGATCTACTCTCATTCAATCGATTACCTCGAATATTCCCATCTCGTTAGTGTTCACTGTGAGATTGATAGTAGCGAAGGTATTTCCCTTGAGAAGAAATCGAGTGACATCCACATCGATGACACGCTTAGCCGCCAGAATCTGCAAAGATCAATTCTCTCATAAAGTTCAAAGATAGAATAGAATAGAATAGAATAGATTTATCCGCACAGGTGGTATTGTTGTGGGGGGGGAGGGGTGGGGGGGGGTGGTTGGAACAAGAAGAACAAAGAATGTGTGAAATAGGGGGGTAACTAAGCGAGTAGAGCGAGCAAGTATACAGATCATCCAACCTCCTTACACATCACATTCATGAACTCTGCATAGTTTGTAGGTATTTTTCCTTTTCGAAGTACAACATACAGTAATTTACCTACTCTGTTTGCAAAACTGTGCTCGCGAATCTTAGTTCGAAATTTTTCTCGACACAATTTGAAGCCTGCGCCTCTGAGATTAGACTTGGAAAGAACCAGAAAATCGTTTCTGGTTCGGGATAATCTTGAATTCCCGAATAGCATTTCATAGACTAGTTTAAAGTCATTGATCTTTCGACGGTACATCAACGTGGTCAGTTTGAGCATCTCGTTTCGTTCAACTGGTAATGGCCTGTTTTCAAAGTTGTATCCCAAACATTTGTAGCTAATCAACCTAGTGACTTTGTTCTGCAGTTTCTCTAGTTTACCAGCTTCTCTATCGAAAACTGGAAATGCGACACTAGGACTGAATTCTACCATAGGTCTAACGTAAGTAGAGTATGCATTAACCATCACCGCAGCGTTATTGGTGCTGAGTCCACGGAAAATTAAGTTGGAACGGATCGCAGCTTTTTGGGTCACTATGTCAAAGTGTTCTTTGAATGTCAATTCCTTATCGATTTGAATACCGAGATCTCTGACAGAAGACTTCGGATCAATTTGAGTTCCATTCAAGTAATACTTCAACAGTGAATTTTCATTTCCTAAGTGGAGTACGTTACACTTCTCAATTGCAATTCGCAATTGCCAGATATCGCTCCACTCCAAAATTGAAACAACACATTCCTGAAGTTTGATTGGACCACTCAGTTCATCTTTTTCGAAGGCGAGGTATATTTTTAGATCGTCAGCAAAAGTGAAACTTTTGCACCCATGCTTGTCTATAACCTGCGATAAATCGGCAGTATATAGATTGAATAGCAGAGGTCCTAAAACTGATCCTTGTGGGACCCCACTAATGACCGGTCTTGATTCAGATAATGTCGTTTTGACTCTCACTTTGAATATTCTTTTGGATAAGTACTCTTCAATCCATCTCACGGTCAGCAGTGGAAAGCCCATTTTGGATATCTTTTGAATTAATTTTGGATGGCTTACTGTGTCGAATGCTTTGGCATAGTCGAAGTATATCACATCGACACACCTGTGCTCATCAATCGCTTTTGACCATTCATTAACCACTTCGATCATTTGAGTTTCACTGAGCGATTTTTTCGAAAGCCGAATTGCGTGTCAGGAAAGAGACCGTATCTTTCACTGTCAGCAATCATTTGCTTGGCAAGGCATTTCTCAAATACACGACAGAAGAAGCTTGTTATTGAGACGAAATCAAACATCATCAATCATCAAACATCATCAATCATCAAACCTTGACGACGAAATCGATGTTGGTGGGATTTCTGATGAGGATTCGTCTGATGAGAGGGGTATCCGATTGGTTGATAATGACGTGAAGGGGATTGGATGACATGAGGAAGAGAGAAGAGGGATGAGCAACCACCGGAGAAGGAAGGAGATACAGAATGGAATGAAGAGAGAGAAAGAGAGAGAGAGAGAGAGAGAGAGAGAGAGAGAGAGAGAGAGAGAGAGAGAGAGAGAGAGAGAGAGAGAGAGAGAGAGAGAGAGAGAGAGAGAGAGGGAATAAGCATAATCGAGTAATTGATAGACAAACAAAGAGATGGAGATAAGTGGATGACTCTCCTTCTCCGTGTCTAAACTGACAAGTGGATGGATATTGAGATGAGTTTGGAGTGTTTTGGCTGACTCGGGAGTGTCTGTCTCTCCTCTATTCCCATACTCTCTCTTCTTGTCTAACCTTCTCTCAACTGAGTCTCATCCCAATCGGGAAGGGAACCATTACACTCCCTCTCTCTCGACCCATCCCTCTTCTCCAGTCATCTCTTCATATCCACTACCACCTGACTCAATCCTCCATTGTATTCAGACATTCCAATCAATGCTTACCTTCTCATCTTCAGTCTTCTCTATCATTAATCACTCCACCTCTTCTCTCTTCTTTCACTCGAGAGTCTCATCCCTCCTCTCCCCCCCCCACCAATTTCCTCTACCCATTCACTCAGATTTATTGAGTCGTTTCATACTCTTCAATTGGCTTTTTTCTTGCCCACTAAGTTCCAGAACCTCCTTATAGAGATGGATTGGAGTGAGTATCTCTCTCTCTCTCTATCAGGTGAGATAAGTGATCTCTTCCCTTATCACACTTTCTTTCTATCCAGCTTCTCTCCTCTTCCATCCTCATTCTCCATTACTTGCCATTCACTTTGCCCTCTTTCTCTTTCCCTCGGGATAACTATCATCTCTTTCTCTCCTCATTCCTCCTCTCTTTCCTTAATAAACATCTTGCAGTCCTTGGGTTCATTTCTCTTCCCTCGTAAGGTCACTTTAGACCCAGTATCAATTATGGAATGAACTGAGGTCACTATCGATTTCCGAGTTCGCGCGACTTCTCTCAATTGAATGGAGTATCATTTGATATGAGTGATAAATTACCCCTGCGGGTGGGAGATTCTCACCCCCCCCCTCCCCCCCTCTCCCTCTCTCTCTCTCCCCCCTCCCTCCCCTTCTCCCACTCTCGAATTGTTATTCTTTCCAGTTGATCCCTCTCACTCTCATCATGCAATGAGACATTGGGATTCATTGGAAGAGGAAGATGCGATCCCTCCCCGTCACAGACCTTCTCGCCCTACCTATCAAAGGGTAGATTCACTCTTCCTCCAATGAGATCCTCTTGACATTCTCATCTCCAGATGGTCTCTCCTCATCTTCCTCGATTAATTCTATCACAAGATCAATTGAGATGGCTCGTCGAATTGGGAATCGCCATTGAACAGGTAGAAGAGAGTCCCTCCCCCCCTCTCCTCCCCCCCTCTCCCCTCTCTCCCTACCTTCATCCCCATTCAGGAATGCATGTCTATCCTCTACGCGAAGAGTCTTCTAGACGATTCTCCTTCAGTTTCAATAAGAGAAGATAAGTCCAAGACCCCTCGACCTCTCTCCATTTCAATTGGGAAGAAGTGAGATATCTCTGGTTCCATTCTCCATCACAAATACATAAATCTCCGTGCTAATGACCCATCGTCAAGTCTCTTTCTCCCCTCACTCTCCATTGTCTCATTATATACCCAATCACCCCTTGGGAAATCGTCTTCCCCCCCCCCCCCCCCCTCCCTCTTCCAATGTTATCCCTTCCACCTAGACCACTTCACAAAAGCGCCACGTAAGACTATTATCCATGACTACTCTAACCATATTCAATTCTTCAATTCTAATTCAGAGTTGGAGTGGTGAATCACTCTGGTCTTCCTTCCGTCACTCCACCTCCCAAACCCAGAAGGTACTCCCCTCCCCTTTCCCCTCCCCCCCCCCCCCCCTCTCCCCCTCTATAGATGCATCGCCCGTCTAACATCATCTCGTCATCTTCATTCTTCTCAATTCCCTCCATCTTCTCATCATCGTTCCTCTACCAATCTCACCCAGTCAAGTAAGCCACATTACTCACTATTTCTCACGGCTTCTCTGCATCTTCAATCCTATTTTCCATTCCAGGCCCTTCTCTTCCCTTCTCCGCCTCTTCTTCTCCATCCGTCAGTCTTCTATTTTCCAATTCCTCCTTCAATTCCCTCCAGATGTTTCATGTCTTTCTTCTCTGCTCATTTTGTCATCATTCTTTACTCATCTGATTTATCTCTCTCATGAGACTCTTGGCGCTTCCTGCTACGGAAAGGCGCTTTTTTGATTCTCTCCTCTCCTAGAAAGATCGACACTTGAATAGATCACGGGAAGAGGTCCTCACATATGTTTGGATTTCAGGCTTTTAGAAAAGGGTATGAGAAATATGATGAATGGTGGTGTAGAGTACTGGCTAATCGCATTGGGTATCGGCAGCCGCCGCGGCCTGCGGCGGACCGCGGTTTCCGCGGATCTATTTAGCGCAATCGCGGATACATTTTCAGGCATCAAGGTGTTTATTTTCGTAATCTCCAGTCCATTTCCGATCGGAATCACTATAAGATGATATTTTATTCTTCGATTTACGAGAATATAAAATATTCACTGAAAAAGCCTGACTCAGCGAACAATAGTTGGCCCACTTGAACAAATCGTCCCAGAAGCCCAATCCTTGCTTAAACTCGCTATAATCGATACCATACAGTCTCTAGAAAAGGAATATCATGCCATGGCTAGTTCAAGGGGTCAACTATTGTTCGCTCGGTCAGTTTTTTTCCTGGAATAATTTAAAATCCCGTAAAACGACGAATAAAATATGAACTTATAGTCATTTCGATCGGAAATGAACTGGAGATTACGAAAATCAACACCCTGATTCCTGAAAATGCCTCAGATTTGCGCTAAATCAATCCGCGGAAACCGCGGCTGCCGATACCCAATGCGATTAGCCAATACTGTACATATATTGGATATAGGGCCTTACTTTGAAGTATTGGTTTATCACTCATTAGTAAATTCCATCCTCATATTATCCTCATATCTCATCTCTAATTCTCAGTTTCGTCGTCGTCTTCCATCATACGAAGAACTGGAGAGATCATGGAGATTGGGTCATTCCATTGTTGTGAATGAAGAGGAAGGAGAGAGAAGGGACAATGCATAGACTCCCTATCCACTGCTTCTCTCGATAGTGGACAGTGCTCTGGTAAGATAGATATCCACCATTTACAAAACCATTATCTGCAAAAGATAACGCAGTGGTAGAAACATAAGTTTGAAGTAAGAAAAAACGGCAAAGTGGTGGACACCTCGTCAAATGTGTCTAATCGTGTTCATTTCTTTCAGGCGAGGCCGTTTTCTCCTCTCAGGTCTCGTTCTCATCAGAGAGTGAATCGATTGGAATGAGAGGAAATCAGAGAATTAATCTACCCAGTTATGCTAGAATGGCCAGTCAGTATCCATCATACACTCAATACTTTCCCCTTACTAGTCCAATAGTGGTCTCTCCCTCCTCCATCTCTCTCTCTCTCTCTCTCTCTCAGGCACGATGGACCACATCCTGCGTGTTGCCTCTTCCATCTTCGCCCTCATCAATCGTCCATCTCAATCTTCTCTTCTCTCATCTAAGACTACTCTCTTCATTCAGATGCTTCAGTCCTCTCCACTCTCCTCATTCCTCCCCAAGCAGGTTCGTTCTATCAGCAGCTCAGTCTCATTCATTTATTTGGCCGAATTTCCAGGAAATCAAAATCGTGAAAGATGTAATCTCCAATTCGGATGGATCCACAATTGCATACAATAGAATTCTGATGATCAGAAAGCTTGTGGATAATATTCTCCATCTTTTCGTGAAAGTGAGGAGAATGAAAGAGAGTGATTGATATGGTGATTGACTCTTCCTCAGATAATGTCATCATATCTCTCGGAGGTCTCTCCTAAGGATCGTCTCCTCTCCGTTGCCCTTGAACATCTCGTGCATATCTCTCTATTCGGGGATGAATTGTGTATCCATTCCATCCATGTAAGGACTATCCATCTTCTTCTCATCTTCATCCAATCCCTCTATAGAATGGGGCGATGGATGAGTGTGTCAAACTGTCCCTCCATCCCTCCACTTCCCATCAATCTCGGCCTCTTCTCATTCGTGTCATTGCCCTTCTCTGTGCTACTTCCAAGGGATGTGTACATTTCCTATCAGTGAGTTAATCAATCCATATCTCCATTCTACAGTATTCCTCATCAGTTGAATGGCCTTCCCTTCCTTCTCTCTTCTCTCTCTTCTTCCTCCTTCTCTCTCTCCATTGAATCAGCTGGTCTCCTCACTCAACTCACCAATCCCTCCTCTTGTCATATTCAAATTGACAACATGGAACCGATTGTCAATCGATTGCTAGGTGAGGAGTACCGTACTCCTGCTTACCGTACCTTTATGATCCCCTCAGGACTAATAGACGAGTGTCAATCCTCTGAGCATCTTCTTCTCGCTTCATCAGCTCTTGCTAATATCTCCCATCTCCATTGTCCCATTCTCTATGAGAGAAATGCAGTTAGAAGATTAATAGGTGGATTGAGAAGGAAAGACTGTCAGTCGATATTCGTCCAGGAACAGGTACTTCCTTCCATTATACCAATCTTAATATTATTATTAGAATAACGTGTATCAAAATATGGGACGAGTATCTCCCTTACCTCTTTCATCTCCAGATGGTCACTATTTTCTCTCGTCTTTCTGCTCGTAAATATGAGAATTTCCTGATAGCTCAAGGGGCGGTTCCTCTTCTTCTCGAGATGATCACTGCCACTGACAGTCATAATGGAGAGTACTGTAGACGGATACGGTATCACCAATGAGTATCGACAACTGATTATATTATTCCTTCCCAGATACAAGCCGCAGTGTGCATTGGAACTCTCGCTGCTAGTGGAGTTGGACTGAAGGCACTCTATTCCCACAATGGTTCCATCACTTCTTTCTTTCAATTTGATCTTTGATCTCTTCCAGCTTACGCCATAATCAACAATCTCCTTCAACTGGAGTCATCCCCTTCATCATCACTCAACATGATTTGTTCAAACATCAAAACTAAGTTGGAACACAAGTATCAGTCGGAGTCTGTCGTGTGACCCCCTCCCCTTCCCCTTCCTCCTCCCCCTCCCCCCCTCCTTTCCACCTTCTCCTGCCCCCGTCTCTCACCCGTTCTTTCTCTCTCATACGGTTATCGATCCTTCCCATCACTCATATCCTGTTCGGCTAATAAAAAGACATTTATGCTACAACAGACTATAAACAATCAAATGGAAATGTATCTCAATGAATCCATTATGAGCTTGTGGATCAATGGCATGCCCTCGGGTCTCCTCCTCTCTCTGCTATCTCTCTCATCACTTTGACCAGATCGGCAGAGAGATTCAATTCCTTCGCCAGTCTATCCAGATCAGTGAAGTCAGTGTAGCCTCAAGATGAACACAACTCAATCAATAGACTGATTCTTCCCTCCCTCCCCCCCCCTCCTCACCTGCCATATATGCATTGGCCTTGGCTGCAATCTCACTCGTGGCGATCGTCTCATCCGTCAGATTCAACTACAATCTTCCCTCTTTAATTCATCTCATTTCATCTAGATAGAGAACTCCGTTAATTCAACGATATGAGGCCGTTTGCGTAATTTTCGAGCAAGGGCTGACAGCTGGAAAAGGTCGATTCCCTGAAACTGTGTGGTTTGGGGTTTTCGAGGGTGCTAAAGACGATGGGCGTATCCATTTTGCACCTAGTGGCCACGTTGGCTCCAGACGACGTCACATCGATATTACATTTTAACGTGCTGTGCAGCACCCGAGAGTGCTAATTTTAGGTGAGTAGGGTTTCCGAGGAAGAATCGGACGGCGAACACGCCTGGCTAGTTTATTTTTCATGAATAGTAAAAATAATTTTTAAAAATTCAACGTTTCATTGGATCATTTGTACCATTAGTAACCTATATAGATCAATCGGGCATGACGAGAGGATTCTAAATATATAATATAAGCCAAATCGTGCATCAGAAAAAAATTTGGGCCGGTCATCAAAAAAAATTTGGGCTAAGATAAAGTGAAGGAATTCAGTCAGAAAACGAGCCATTCTGCCCTTCTCTCCCCTTCCCAGGTCGAGGGGGGCGAGAGAGTGTGGGGAATCGAGAGAGCGCGCAATGGAGGAGGGGGAGAGAAGGGCAGAATGGCTCGTTTTCTGACTGAATTCCTTCAATTTTTTTTTCTGATGCACGATTTGGCGTATATTATATATTTAGAATCCTCTCGTCATGCCCGATTGATCTATATAGGTTGCTAAGGGTACAAATGATCCAATGAAAAGTTGAATTTTTAAAAATTATTTTTAATAATCATGAAAAATAAACTAGCCAGGCGTTGTTCGCCGTCCGATTCTTCCCCGGAAACCCTACTCACCTAAAATTAGCACTCTCGGGGGCCGCACAGCACGTTAAAATGTGATATCGACGTGACGTCGTCTGGAGCCAACGTGGCTACTAGGTGAAAAATGGATACGCCCATCGTCTTCAGCACCCTCGATAACCCCAAACCACACAGTTTCAGGAAATCGACCTTTTCGAGCTGTGCCAGACCTTGTCGGATTTGCTCGACTCTTAGGCAAAGGGCCTCATATGGCAATTCCTATTGTATGATTTTGGAATGCATGTAAATTTCTATATAGGTATTTGATCCTCCTCCTTCTCCTTCTCCTTGACTGACCTCCTTGACTATCCTCGTCTGAGCTCTCAGCCAATACTTCTGATGATAGTCTTCGGCAATAGTGAATTTATCGAGTCTCGCCACATAAGTGTCCACCTTCCCGTGCTTCTTCTCAAAAATAGAGATATTTCGTGTACAAATATAAAGAAAGATTCAGATTAAATGACACAATTCACTATCTCAATCCTAAGTCTTAAGATGTTCTCTTCTCAGTCCATTCCTTTCCATCACCTTCTACCTTCTGTTCCTCAAGTGTCTCCTTGGCTATTTTCTCCTGTTCCTCATCAGTCCATAGAATGGCACTCTGGTACTGTTTCTTATTGTGAAGAGTGGGATCGTGATGAGACCAGAAGAAGTCGAGGATCGATCGATAATTGATGATGGAGGGATCGAAGGTCACTTCTGTCACTTCTACAATGGGAAGATCATTCGAATTCCCATCAGGCACTATTCAACCTTATATATTGGGGCACAATCAATATTTATTCTCAACCCACCTGTATGGTCTCCAATGTCTCTGTATGTGGGAGAGGAAGTCGTTCCTCCTGAATATCGGCCATATGTCCTATTGTGCAAATTTATCTGATTATCTCTGCATGATTAAAAAATTATCTTCTCTATGCATCAGATAAATTGCAGATATAGTTCAAGAATAAAAAAAATACAAATAAAATAAAATAAATCATAAATGAAGATGAATATTATTTTCTTCACAAATCGGTTCTTAATTGTGATAGGTATCTATTCTTTCTCTCCCCTCCTCACCTGCATATCCCACTCTGGTTCCGATCACTCCTCGATTCTTAGCGAAGGCCGATTCGCCCCAGAAACACTCAAATATTGCAACATTAACACTAAATAAAGTATTGTATTATAATCGTTATTTCAATCGTATATTTCATTCACTCTATCAACAATCACACTCAATGGCACTAGGAAAAGATAATAAAGGGGCTCCTACAAACCTGCATACCCAGATAAGCACGAGAACGAGACATCTCACAAATGGATCGATCACTGAGAAAGTACGGTATATGGATGGGAATATATCGAATGTATGTCAATGGACGAGAACCAGTACTGTAGGGAGTAGTCTCCAATCATTGCTTCAATCATCTACTTTATTCACTTTGTCAACAATCATACTAAATATCACTAGGAAAGGACTGCCATCAACATCTCACAAAATCAGACAAACTAAAAAAGAATAAATAAACAATAATGAACTCGATGAGAGAAAATAGACAATCACTGAAAACAATAACAGGAGGGTTTGTGTAAATGAGTGAATGGGATGGAGGAAAGATTGAACCCGATTAGGGACTAACAACAAGACAACAACAAGGGAAGAAGGAAAGGAAGTGAAAGGAGAGGGGAGGGAGAGATAGGAGGGGAGAGGGGAGGGAGGGGGAGGGGGGAGACTATCGCACCCTTATAAGGGAAGAAGCATTGGATGATGCAATGGAGAGGGGAGAGTAGATCACTGCATGACGAGTGACAGAGAGTGACTCAATGACGAGTGAATGTGGCCAGCATCTCATCTTCCAGAGGGTGAGTCTCTCCAGGGATAATGAGAGAATGGAGAGGATCTCCCATGTCAACCTCGGCCAATTGAGATAGAGTGCAGTACACTATCTGAAAGACAACACTTTATTACCCCAATGGTTATCCATTTAACTTGATCCATCAACATCACTATGCAATCCGACTCCATCTTTAAAGGGCTGGTGCAATATCAGCAAAGAAAGTGTGAGAGAAAAAGAGATAGAGAGAGAAGAGAGGAGATGACAAGAATGATTAAGAGAGCGATCATTGATCTCAAAACAATGAGAATTCGATCATGAATTGATAAGAAGAGTGACCACCTCAATAGAAGGAGGGAGAGGGAAGGTAGGGGGAGGGGGATGGACTCACCTTCTGATTCTCCCATCCGACCCTTGCCAATGCCACCACCATCGACTCCTCTGTGTATGCTGCAAAGATCAAAGATCAACTCTAGATTACTGTATCCCCTAACCGTCAATAGTCTCTCCATCATCTACATTATCCCTTCCCTTACCGGGTGTTTCTCCTCTCTCAACGATTCTCTGAGATATGGTAATGAGTTGTTTGGCAGCGTCAGAAGCAGTCAGGTATCGAGGAGGCTCGTAGATCTTGCGACCCCTGAGATCACTATGATAATCAATCCAATTATTGAATCTCCATCAATCTCCATTCTCTACTCATTCCAGTCTATTCAGTCTTTTTTATTCTCAATCCCAAATATTCCGTTCCCTTACATTACTCTTCGTTATTTAATGAGAAGAGATACATCCGTCAAGTTTGAATCTTATTCATACATTTTCAGTATCCTCGATGGACCAAAATATGTAGTGACAGGGCTGAGGGAGGGGGGGGGGGAGAAATATTTAGTGACAGAACAGAGTTTGTATGGAATATATATAGACAGGACAGTGGAGGGAACTAAATACGTAGTGACTATAACCGCGGGGATTTCGGGTACCAAAATGTATGATCTTACTCCTTCAATCATTCAATTTTGGCTTTCAATCGGATGGAAGTCACCAGTCAAAGAAAAGGAACATCATTAACTCATTGTTCATAGACGGTGTACTCGCTCAGCATTTATAAGTGTCTAGATCATACGAAATCGCGCGCAAAATAGGAATATCTGATCGATTAAAAAAAAATATATTTGAGGACGGAATTCGATAATATATTGGTCTGAACCACGGTTGAGTATTCACAGGTATGAAACTCGAGAATCTGTTAAATCCCTTATTCAGTATGCGAATGAGCTCTCATTAAGAGACGTTCCACGGTATTTTGAAGCTATTGGGAGGGGTCGACGGAGGACTTTTCTGCAACCTATGCCAATAAGTTCAGGGCGAATTTCATTTTCGGATTCTACGTGCAAAACTACCCCATGTGTGATATTTTCACAACTTTTCGTCTGTGAGCCCGGATACCGTAGCTTCCCGTCCAAGGGACCCTCGGAGGCTCGTGAGAGTACACTACCGATAGGTTTCACCATTTAGTGGCGATACAGTCACTTTCACATCAGATTTATATTCCATTTATTGTTATTAAGTATTAGTGTTGATGTTGTAGGGTTGTGATATCGGTAAAACACGAAAAAAGTGAAAAGTCGAAAAATCACTTTTTCGAAATCTCAAAATTTCAAAAATTCATAAGTCATGTATCTGAGCTTCAAATGGTGTATTTTCAACGGAAAATCACTTCAATATGACTTTTAAACAAAATCTGAAAGTTATAGTCGTTTTGCGAATATTTTTTGAACTTGTCATTTTTGGATCGATCGAGAAATTTTTCAACCAAATCATTTTCTCTAGAATCCGTCCCAAAAGCTCAGATATTGTTCAAAAGTCATATTGAAGTGATTTTCCGTTGAAAATACACCATTTGAAGCTCAGATACATGACTTATGAATTTTTGAAATTTTGAGATTTCGAAAAAGTGACTTTTCACTTTTTTCGTGTTTTACCGATATCACAACCCTATAACATCAACACAAATACTTAATAACAATAAATGGAATATAAATCTGATGTGAAAGTGACTGTATCGCCACTAAATGGTGAAACCTATCGATATTGTACTCTCACGAGCCTCCGAGGGTCCCTTGGACTAAGTCGTCTCACAGACTAAGTCGTTAAAATATCACACATGGGGTAGTTTTGCCACGTAGAATCCGAAAATGAAATTTAAAAAATGGGATGGCTGAAAAAAAAATTTCCACGGAGGTACAAAAAAACGAACAATCGATTTTTCAACCTTTTATCGTTGTCCTTTCGCTTCCAAACTATGTTTTTCGTTATTTTCATCGAAAAATACGCCTGAAACACCTATAAGAACGTACTTTTCTCTGGGATTAAATTTTCGACTTTTTTGGGACATGCACAGCATTTCACGGAGGGTACACCCCAACATTTCATATTGGGCCAGCTATCAGCTCTAGGTATTGGGATTTCACCCTGATCTTATTGGCATAGGTTGCAGAAAAGTCCTCCGTGGGCTAGGTGCAGAATATCGTGGAACGTCTCTTAAGGATTGTCGGTAGATCAGGTTGTATTTTAGCTATAGTATATTCGGTGTAATACAGAATTCAGTTCGATTGCTAATCATTTCTCCTAGTATAAAGAGTTAAATTTGCTGGGTTCAGATCATCTTTCTGATTCTGATGGAGAAGATGTCTGAGGGACAACAAATAAATCAGATCCATCAACCACAAAGCAGAGTGGAAAGAGAGAGGAATAATGAGTGAGGGGAAGAAGGGGGAAGAAGGGGAAGGGGGGGGGGGGTGTAATGACTGACAAGGGAACCGCAAAAGTAGGCCGCGGTCCCGGTGAAATTCGTTAACGCAGGTTGACTCAGACCCCTCAGGAGACCTCCTTACCGTTTTGAAAAGTTCCGATATTTGCTTTCTATGTACCTTTCTGAGGTCATGAAAAATACGTGGGAAATCTGCGAGGACTGCGCTCGAGCTCATATCCGAGTTTCAAGGGATCGAGAGATGTGCTCTCGTGGAGTAGTGGATAGTGTTCTAATATTTTGGACGGATTGGTTCGAATCCAACTTCGACATACGTTTTTGCACTATTTTTCGTAATATTTTTTTGCGCTTTTTATCGCAGTAGTATACCTCGTGATCACGTAGTAATATATAGTAGTTGCGAAGCTTAAAATATTTTTTTTCATTTTTTTGTCTTTTCGATCAAAATATGGTAGGATTTATCAAGTGCTATACTACTACGATAAAACGCAAGAAAATATTGCGAAAAAATAGTGCAAAAACGTATGTCGAAATTGGATTCGAACCCATGTCGTCCAAAACATAAGCCACGAACGCTATCCACTACTCCACGAGAGCACATCTCTCGATCCCTTGAAACTCGGACATGAGCTCGAGCGCCGTCCTCACAGATTTCCCACGTGTTTTGCATGACCCCAAAAAGGTACTTAGAAAGCAAATATCGGAACTTTTCAAAACGGTTAGGTTGTCTCCTGAGGGGTCTGAGTCAACCTGCGTTAACGAATTTCACCGGGACCGCGGCCTACTTTTGCGGTTCCCTTGTGAGAAAACACAAAGAGAAGACATCTCAATGAGCCAATCAGAGAAATGAATCCAAGTAGAGAGACACTGGGAACCAATAAGTCTAATAATAATGAGTGGATGGACTCACTTCATCATATTCTCAATGGACTGCTCCTTCGTCTTGATATCTGCAATTGATCATCCAATTCACTCAACATTTTGAACGCTTATCATCCATGTCTTCTGTTAATCTTCCCACCTATTATTCATATTATCACAAGTGTCTATCATCACATGTATCTATCCATCCATCATCTCCCCCCCCCCCTCCCACCCCCCCCCCCTCCCTCCCACCCCACCCCCCCCCCACCCTCTCCGACGCACCGAGTAGACACAGAGTGTGTAGTCCTCTCTCCAGATTGGAAGCGATTCTCTCATAGAATGACTCTGGTTGCCATTCCTCACTCCACATCACGATAGAGACTGTCTCTCCGAACCGATACAACTACAATCAATCCATTCAATCACAGATTCATCCCACTCTATTGTCTCCTTCCATAATGTATCTCCTCACATAAATAAATATTACTATCATTTCTACATCATCGGAAGTTTGAGAGATGAAATATGCACAAGAAGTAATAGGATATTGCATTGCCTTCATAATTCATTCTAAACTCATTAATTTGAGAGAAAAGCTAAAGGGAGGGGAATGAGAGCATTTAATGGAACTATCCTTCTAAGCTATTCGATTGAACGAGTAAGGGACGATAGAATACCGACCTGCAATCCCGAGCATGCACATGCATTCATGATGGATGCATTGTGAAGGACGCGAACCGGGATGTTCTTCTCACGAGCTCTGATTAAATCATGATTCACTATTTATCCCGATGCCTCCTTCCCCCCCCCCCCCCCCCTTCTCACCTCAATACCAGATCAGTATGGGTGGTGGCTCCGAATGGGTCTCCCACTACCAGTAGAACCACGTCCTCTTTATGCGCATTCTCCAGAATCTCGTCTGCAATGGCATATCCTAATCTGCCAATAATACCGTACCCTCCCTCCTCTCTTGACTACCGTACCTTGACTAGATACCGTACCTGAGTTCTGTTCTACACATGTTCTATCAGCATCGATGATGTCTCTCCCATAGAATTGCTCTAGTTGGCTCTTATCCAGTCCATAGCAGAGGATGGAAGTGTATGACTCCAGATACACTCGCGATGCCTGCAACCAACACTCTCTTCTAGAGGGAATGATTGAGGACAAAGAGAGGGATACGCTCTAATCAGTCACTCCATCAGGGATCCTTCTCGTCTCTTCTACAATTCATGCACTCACCCTACAAATAACAATTTATAATCTATATCTCATGAAGGTCTGGCTGACCTACCTCACATTTATTCCCTTCTGACCTTTCTCTGCTACGAAATGGGCACTTTGTGTCTCCCTCCTAACGACGTGTTTACAACAGGTGAGTGTCCTTTCCTTTCAAGGGTAGACCAATACCCCCTCCCCCCTACACGACTCACCTTTTTGACGGCATCCAGCCCGTTCACAGTGATATCCTGCAATTTTTCTTTGAATACGGAAAGTAGAGAGAAAGAAATAAGTTTAAAGAAAACCGCTTACTCGGACATTGCCAAGTCCTAAGCCAACCAGATAGAAGACCATTTCGCCCTCCTGAAATGCAGTATCATCATCTATGATCATTCTGTTGGACGCATAATGAATGAACGATGGATCGGAGATAGAAGGAGGAATCTCAACCTCGAGAAGGAAAAGGTCAATGGACTGATAAGTGATGATAAGCAACGTGTTTATCGTGCAATGATGAGAAGAGAAAATGAAAAGAGAGATAGGAGGGAATTGAGGGAGGGAGGGGAGGGGAACGTAGAAGTGACTATGATACACGGTAGAGAGATGTTTATGCTTAGAATGAAGAGGAGGAGGGAATGGCTTTCCAGAGAAATAGAGGGAGAAGGAGGAGAGGGGGAGAGAGCAGGGGTAAAAGGGAGAATCAATGGATGGAAGGACTTGTAGAGAACTACTCTCTAGCTACCCCCCCCCCCCCCCCACTCTCCCCCTCTTCTTTCCTATCTAGAGAGAACTGAGATGAGATTGAAGTGAGGGAGTAATTAGCACTAGAGAGAATGATATGGCACGTAGAGAGTTAATAGATTACTTCTGTTCAATACACGTAGCAAGTGGGAATCACTGAGACTTCTTCGTCCCTTTCTCTACTCTTTCCCTATAAGATCTACACAATCGAATCATGATATACATATTAATAACGAAGAATACAAGGGAGGATATCCATATCCATTCGAAGGTGGCCATTCCTTGAAATTCGAAGAGATAAGCAGGGAATAACCAGAGGCCTTGACCAATCCACCACAGGATAATGAGAAGAATCGACTCCGTCTGGCTCATCTAGAAAGGACTACGGTAGAGGAAGAGAGGAATGATGGGGAAGGGAGGGAGGGGAAGGGGAGAGGGGGGGGGGGGAGGTGAGAGGGGGAGGGGATGAATGGCTGGATACGTACCTCGATGCTGGATGCTATCACTGGAAGGAATGAGATATACCACACAAAGTATTGACTAGTGCACACCTGAATGAGAGAATACTCTAGATTAGTATATCTGAAACTCACCTTATTAAGAGCAACGAAAGCATATAGGGAGAGGAATGAAGAGAAGGCGAGATCATTCGAATATCTGAATACATGATCAGATGATTCAAATGTGTAGAAATGGAAAATGAGTAATGATTGACCTTATGGAGAATAGAAGAGTGGATACTAGTTGGGGGATGAATGCTCCCTTTGATATGAGTGTACTCATCCACTCATTTCCCTCTACCAGATAGAGAGGATAGAAGTAGATTGAGAAATTGTGACGAATGTCACTGAAATGGACGGATGGATGGATGGATCTACAAATGGAATCACAAGACAAATGGAATGACTGACATTCTCTTCAAATGATAGATAAGAGACTCGTAGAGAAACTCATCTCCATACAACGAGTAGAAGAATAGTTGAGTGACGGCGAATGAGACTACTGTAATCTAAGAGAGATTGGGATGGGAGAAGATCGATAGTAAATACTCACCAGTGCATACAGTAATCCCCTTCCATTGATGAGCATCTTGACTCTCTCCCATATCGATCGATCACCATGTCTAACTCAATGAATCATTATTCCCAACCAAGGATGGAAGTGATCTACCTTAGATTGAGAATGTGCGTGATAGGAGTTTTTGTCTCTGTGTCTATTGAATGGAGATAGATAGGGAGGATAATGAGGATGGGATACAACTTCAATTGGACAGCCAATGCACCGTGGATCACAGCTGCCCAGTACCACTCAATCACATATATTTCATAATAATTGTCCGAGAAGTATGTCTTTTTTCTACTTATTTAAATACTTTGAATGCGAATAGAGAGTATGAGAGAGATGAGTTAACCTTTCCTCTTTGAATGAGTAGTAAAGTGGCCATGACAGCCGTGACAACAAGGGAATCTCCATTCCCTCTGGCTGATATGATCATCGTCAGAGGATTAGCCAGCCAGAAGAGAACTGAGTGACGGAGAATGGAATCCCATCTGCAACCACTTCCTCTCTCTCCATTCCATTCCCAATATTACTCCCCTCCATATCCATTATCATGACTCTGATGAGTATTCTTAATTGACTGACTCTTTATTCGTTTCTCCTCTCCTTTTCTTCCTCTCGTCACTCAATTGGAGACACAACCATCCCACTGCTATATCTGCACAGCAGAACAACAGTTTGCCTGCAATTGATTTTATATGCTTGAATGGTTATATCCCCCCTCTACTCACCGAAGGAAGAGAATAGAGAATTGGGAAGGAGGAGCCATGCAAGAAGAGGTGAGTACCGATACGTCGCCCTGCAGTCACTCACTCGCTCATTCAGTCCCCCCCCCTTCCCTCCACTCACCTCTGATAGGGACTTCCCCCATTGGCCACTGCCATGGCAGCATCATGATATACTGAATAGTCGATATCCGTGAATCGAACCTCAACTGCATTGACTGCCAATGGGAGAGAGAGGAGACAGGAGGGACTCACCTTGAATAGATAATCATGGATGGGAGAGTAGGCAACCAGACAGAATCGGAAGGCAAGGGCACTCCATAACACTCTCTCACGAGTGAATTCCATCCAGAGTACTGTAGAGAGGAGATTACTGTAGAGAATACAGTGAGGCAAGTGAATGGATGGACAGATACACTCGTGATTATTTAACACATGCAGTGATGGACCAAGATATACAGATATGTATTGTCATTTATCGATTCATATGGCGAATTTACACAAACGAGAAACGAATCCTTATTATGAGAGATCAGAAGGGATGAGTGGCAAGAATACAGTGACCAATTCGATATCAGAAGGGAGGGGGAGAGGGAGGGGGGGGGGAAGGGGGAAGGGGGGGGGGGGTAGATCAAGTGCAGATACTCCTATCTGCCCTGCAGTCGACTCCTTGTTCTGCCATGAAGAGACGTCCATTGTGACAGATACACACCTCAATAGACATCCATCCCCCTTCCATCCTTCTCCATCCCCTCCCTTCTCCCTTCTTCCTCCTCTCACCTGATACTGATTGATTCCTCTTCCATTCGATCTTCCCAATCCTTCCATATAGATGGAACTACTCTCTAATCTGATCTTCCCTTGCTTCGACACGATATTCATATCGAGAAGTGAGTTTATATTGATTTCTCCTGCCGACGAGAGAACTTCGATGTCTTGAGCTGCGTCCACTACGATTCCACGAGTGGGCGATTCCAATCTAAAGAGGGGGGGAGGGGAAAGGGGGGAGGGAGAGAGAGAGGGGCATCCGGAATCACAGGGAATCGAAGCAGCAATCGAATACACAGTTAACCCACAGCCCAACCACTCCCGCCCCATACACATTTGTTGTCAATGACATCAATCCCATCTACTGATCTACAGAATGCCTTCATTATCCCAGATCAATAATAATGCGTATCGATCTACCTGAGTGGAGTATCAGCCTCTGGCCGTAGAAGGGAAGTCTGGATGGCTCCTTCGAACACACTCCCACCCTCGTCTATAATCAATCAATAATCATTATTCCAATCAAACCCTCTATATAATCCACCCACTCCATCATCTATTCCAAATGTATCTAGATACAGTCCAATAATGACTCACCAAGGATCCTGAGATTCTCCAGTTTGAGTCCCACTTCATTTGAGTCAGCATAGAAGAGTAGTTTGTTGGTCTTATCGAATATCTCGAACTTATCACAAACCGCCGTGGTTCGACCTTCCTGAAGAGACAAAGGTCGTCAATGACTGTCTCTCTCTCAATGGAAGGAACCTGTCCGAGGGAGAATCGAGAGGATATATCACCAGATAGATTCCTCGATTGTAGATGGATTCCACGGTATGAATCTATCGTCAGAGCCTCGTCCTAGAACATTTATGATGGAGGGAATCAATAGCAATTATTCTATTTTGTGAGATTCTCAGATTACTAATGTAAGGAAAGAATAGATTCCATACTCTGGCAGTGGATAATTGGGAGAAATGGACGGGTAGATCAAACTGGGCTCGTCCTGTTATCCTCACTCCATCCTCATCCATCTTGAGAGCACCCATCCCTTCCTTCAATCACACATATACATCACTAGATATTCATGTCTTTGGACTGGAATAACATTATCTTTTCTCTCTTCCTCTACCAAGCAATCTCATAGAGGTCTCAATCACTAGGGTGCTAGTATTACGAAGGAGAGATGGAGAGATGGAGAGAGACAGAGAGGAAGAGCAAAGGATCATTGATATGAGGCCGTTTGCGTTAGGATCAACAAGGCTTCAACAGGGGTCTGGAACAGGTAAATAATCGGATATGCTCAAAAGTTGGTAGTAGGGGTAACTTTTTTTTTTGTGGAATCCGTTTTTCGATTTGAGCCTTCTGAATCCCGGTACGACACGACGTAAATTTAGCCAAAATCTGTTTCTGCGATAAAAAAAAAATGCTCTGGGGAGGGTCGAAATGGCCACAAATCTCGCGTACCCGACCAGAATTTAATTCTCTACAAAATGGGGGGGGAAATTGAGCGCTATCTTTTTTCGTTTTCGAAAAAAGGTCGATTTTTGACAACAACAAAAAAGTAGTAAGCGAAAACCCATTAACACAAGAAAGAGCGTTCTTTTCTGATCATTTTCGTATATGGGGTTGAATATTTCACCCAATGGTAATGGTTTTTCATCGATTTTTGTGACGAAAACTCGCGATTTTTGATGTTTTTCGACTCTTTAATTTCGTATTTTTATGAGCTGTAACATGGAAATTCGGTTTCTACATGCGAAAATACGTCAGAAACTCCCATAGACGTATTTTTTTGAAAATATGACTTTTTCGACTCCGATGACGTCGTCGATGAGGATTTTAGGGTCGAAAAAATCATATTCTCAGACCTACGTTACTATAGGAGTTTCTGACGTATTTTCGCATGTAGAAACCGAATTTCCATGTTACAGCTCATAAAAATACGAAATGAAAAAGTTAGAGTCGAAAAACATTTTTTAAAAATCGCGAGTTTTGGCATTATTTTGACCTTTGCCGGGACTGTTTTAATCGAAAAAAAAACAAAAATTGGGTCAACTCGACTTCGCGTCGTACCGGGATTCAGAAGGCTCAGATCGAAAAACGGATTCCACCAATCGATTCAGAATAAAAAGTTACCCCTAGGGCCAACTTTTGAGCATATCCGATTATTTACCTGTTCCAGCCACTTGTTGATCCTAACGCAAACGGCCTCATATATCGAGAGAAGAGAATACTAGTCACTCAGAGCACATTATTTTAAGAATTCGAAACAAATGAAAAATATATAAAGCTGGAAAGAGAGAAAATAAACTGACAGATGAGAAGTCGAGTACACTCATGATCCATAGAGTGAGGGCGATATTGAGAACGACGAATAGAGTGAGAAGGAGGATGAAGCCATAGAGACATCGTTTACGCCATCCATAGATTCCCACTCTGACAATGAGAGTGGAATTGAGATATTAGAGAGAATACCTCCACGCACCAAAGATCATAAATACTTCAAGAACTTTTATTAGCAAAACCTTTTTTATTATTATAAAATCTACTATCACATATTCCTTCACTCAAGTTACTTCAATAAGAAAGGAAAATTTTAGAGAAATGAAATTGGAAGCGCATGATGTTCATGAAAATAAACAAACTTGTATATATCGGCATCAGACTGTGGTTTGGTGTGGGAATGGATGATGGTCGTGTGCCCTCCCCCTCCCCCTCCCATATGGGAAGAATATCCCCCGTATGGATTGTATCCCTGAGGGTGATGACCTCCCTGCAATACACATACTATCATCATACACAACTCCATCTCAAGATTCATAAAAAATTATTCGATATTAGAAATTGATCTTTGATCTTTAATCTCTCCGTACCCACCTGTGATTCTAGTACAGATCCTCCTCTACTCCACACGGGTACTTGTTCATCCTGCACTCCATACATTGGATATCGACTCATCTGCGATACACAATCGATAGATCTCAAATCAAAGAAACATATTTATCAAACTATAATTCATCTAAACACATTTCCCACTTCTGAAACCACGGGCTATGTAGTGATCTCGAGGTGATTAAAAAGGAGAGAGGAGAGATGGAGGAGCGAGGGGGAGAAGTGGGAATAAAATGGAACAGCTGCCTGAATGGAGGGGAAAGCCTCAGGAAGATATGAAGAGGAGAGAGATCAGAGAGAGAGTGGAGAGAGGGAGAGAGGGAGGGAGAGATGGAAGGTAGAGGCGGATTGAGTTGGGGGATGAGGGATGAGGGGTCATAAGAGAGGAGAAACAACCATCAAATATGAACCTATCCTGTTTCATGTGTACACTAAAAACAATTACAGATTCTTTCAATGAATAAAATGGAGTTTGATGAGCGCATCAATGGCCTTACTACTTCCTTCGAGTACAACTCCCCCCCCCTCCGCCCTTCCCCTCTCTCAATCCCCTCATTCGCACTGTTCCAATCACTGTTGTTCTTCTCTCTCTCTTTTAGCCATTCCTTCGGGCGATTTAGCTTCTCTTCCGGACTCTTCTAGAGACGAAGAAGAAGAAGCTGACGAGGAGGGAGGGGAGGGGGGGGACAAACAGTGGATAGTGCCTTGAGACTTCCCCCTCCAGATACCTCTCTCTTCTCATTCTTCCACTTCCCCCATTCCTATCGCTTATCACTCCAATTCCCATAATTTAGTATACATATGCGCATACTTTGCCGTTGGTTTATTTTCTGAGTCTAAAGTAACCATCGTTATCCATTCTCAAGCGCATCTAACATGTATATTCTCACACGTCTAACAAATGACAAAATCGAAATTGAATAAATAAACGCACATTGTGTATAAACATATGTAATGTGGCACGTAAAGCTAATAATATGGTATTTGAGGATAGCGCAGCTAATAGTAGCCTACGTCCCTTGATCCTACAATATGTTGGCTGTTTGTCTAGACAAGTTGATCTCCCTCCCTCATCTCTTTCATCCACACTACTTCTCATATATCACTCTCTACTCTCACTAACTCTTCTTCAGAGTTCTCTCTCTCTCTCATCATCCAATTCGACTTCCCCAATCTCAATATAGGAAGGTGCCCCCCCCCTTTCGCCTTGTGTTAGTTGTATACAACATTTGCCAGACTACAAAAATTCCAAGAAAAAAATCCATGTATCTCAATTCGCTTAAAATTCTTCTGGAAAAAAAGAATATAAGGACGAATGGAATGAGCAGGAATGCGATGTGCACTACGTATGATGCCCCATTCCATCTTCCTCATTTAGAGCATCACTGGGATCATCTTGTCTCTCTCTCTCCTTCAGATCAGAGACAGATTCATCTCATCATCTCATCATCCATTCTCTCCCACACCTTCCAATGAGTCCTTCTCTCTTCTCGAGTGGGGCGATTTGAGCACTGTTTGCTTCTATCTCTCCCTCCTTCTCTCTATCTCTTCCCATCCCTTCCATCCTTCCATCCCCTACAGGCACTTCTATCTACAGATAGATAGCTCAGCCTTCTCTTCCTTGCACTCATTGACCTATAATCGATTATCTCCGTGTCCCCTATCCCCTCTCCCTATCCATCATCCGTATTATACCGTAATCTATCCTTTCTTCAGTATTTACCGTACCTCCTCATCTGGTCTCTCGTCCCTCCTTCGTATGTCAGTCCCCCCCTCGAGGGCTCACTCTGAGGTCTTCTCAGCCTCCCAATATGGGACTGAGATCCCTCGTCCTCCGAAGTACCAGAATATCAATTTCTTCCTTGTCCCCACCTTCTTCCTCCATATCATCGGCCTCGCTTGTCTATGGGCTCTCTGGTACTATCTACGGTGAGTGCCCCCCCCCCCCTCTCCCCCTCCCCCATCCCTCTACTCCTCCAGATTCACGACCGTCTTCCCCTACCATGCCCGTGTCTTTTACTGCCGTGATGTCCTCCTCTACAAACCCAACTTCCGTCCCGAAGACTTCAACGTCTACGTCTCCTATGATCTCCTTTACGTCCTTGGATTCTGTCTCCCTCCTCTAGTCGTGAGTCACTCCTCCCATCCTTCCCCCTCTTCAAGTGGTCACACTCATTATTTTAATCCAGTAAAAAGCGGGAAGGATAGAGGGGAATCTCCTATCTCTTCCGAAAGAGGAAAAAAGGAGTGGAAGGAGTGGTGAGGCAGAGGGGAGGGGAGGGGGAGGGGGGGAGTCTATCTAACACTTTCGTCAAACATCGTCTCTCGACTAGGAACCGGCCACTCCTCGCACACGTCTGATCATCATAATCCATCCTCTGAAAACTCGAGAGAAGAGAGAGAGAGAGAGAGAGAGAGAGAGAGAGAGAGAGGGGGGGGGGCATTACCCAATCATTACTCATTCTAGCTAGAGGGAATGGGGAGGGAGGGGGGAGGGGGGGAGGGGGGACTAGTTGACTCCCTCCCAATCAGAGACAATCAGGCACTCAGAGTCCACACAAACTGCCATCAACTGAGATCACAAGGGATTACAGTAGTCATGGAAATATCCATCAATTCCAATCCATTCTCAATCCCATCAACCGAATACAGATTCTAATCGGGGAGATCATGTTCTGGCTCTTCTCCACTAAACCCCGTAAGACTGTCCTTGCCACTTGTGCTGAAGCCAAGGTCCATCTCTTCACTCGACGCCTCTTCCGATTCGTGTGTCAGTCCATTCCAAGTCCATCCCCCCCTCCCCTCCCCCCCCTATCCCTCTCTCTCCATCTCAGCCATCTTCCTCTTCGGTGCTCTCATCACTCAGATCTTCGTTGACACCATCAAGTTGATGACTGGCTATCAACGTCCCTACTTCCTCTCCCTCTGCAATGTATCCATCAGGTAGGTCACCCCCCCCTCCCCCCATCATCTCCTCTCTTCAGTGCATGTACAGCCCCCCTGGAGCACTCCCCCTCTCCATCTCCTCAACTCGCATGCAACTTCCGCAATGCGGATGAGCTTCGCTATGCGTGGTTGACATTCCCCTCTCTCCATGCGGCCAC
>BTSX01000002.1:16843950-16875720 GCA_036245825.1 Pristionchus entomophagus | reverse complement strand
GTGACTTCAACGTCTACGTCTCCTATGATCTCCTTTACGTCCTTGGATTCTGTCTCCCTCCTCTAGTCGTGAGTCACTCCTCCCATCCTTCCCCCTCTTCAAGTGGTCACACTCATTATTTTAATCCAGTAAAAAGCGGGAAGGATAGAGGGGAATCTCCTATCTCTTCCGAAAGAGGAAAAAAGGAGTGGAAGGAGTGGTGAGGCAGAGGGGAGGGGAGGGGGAGGGGGGGAGTCTATCTAACACTTTCGTCAAACATCGTCTCTCGACTAGGAACCGGCCACTCCTCGCACACGTCTGATCATCATAATCCATCCTCTGAAAACTCGAGAGAAGAGAGAGAGAGAGAGAGAGAGAGAGAGAGAGAGAGAGGGGGGGGGGCATTACCCAATCATTACTCATTCTAGCTAGAGGGAATGGGGAGGGAGGGGGGAGGGGGGGAGGGGGGACTAGTTGACTCCCTCCCAATCAGAGACAATCAGGCACTCAGAGTCCACACAAACTGCCATCAACTGAGATCACAAGGGATTACAGTAGTCATGGAAATATCCATCAATTCCAATCCATTCTCAATCCCATCAACCGAATACAGATTCTAATCGGGGAGATCATGTTCTGGCTCTTCTCCACTAAACCCCGTAAGACTGTCCTTGCCACTTGTGCTGAAGCCAAGGTCCATCTCTTCACTCGACGCCTCTTCCGATTCGTGTGTCAGTCCATTCCAAGTCCATCCCCCCCTCCCCTCCCCCCCCTATCCCTCTCTCTCCATCTCAGCCATCTTCCTCTTCGGTGCTCTCATCACTCAGATCTTCGTTGACACCATCAAGTTGATGACTGGCTATCAACGTCCCTACTTCCTCTCCCTCTGCAATGTATCCATCAGGTAGGTCACCCCCCCTCCCCCCATCATCTCCTCTCTTCAGTGCATGTACAGCCCCCCTGGAGCACTCCCCCTCTCCATCTCCTCAACTCGCATGCAACTTCCGCAATGCGGATGAGCTTCGCTATGCGTGGTTGACATTCCCCTCTCTCCATGCGGCCTTCTCCTCCTATTCGGCCATATTCGCATCTGTGAGTCCCCCCTCCCCCCCTCCCTCTCCATCTTGATCCTTCCCCTCCTTCAGTGTTACATCTACTACATGATCAATCTGCGTGGTGCTCCTCTCCTCCGTCCCTTCCTCATCTTTGGCTTCCTTGGACTGGCTATAGTCGATGCCTTCTCCCGAATCAATGGATACAAGAACCATTGGAGGGATATCTGGGTGGGATGGCTCATTGGATTCGCCATCGCTCTCTTCCTGGTCAGTCCACCTCTGGTATTAGTCTACTAGCTAGTTCTGCTATTAGAGCTAGCTTGTAGACTAACAGTGGAACAATACCAGAGCCCCCCCCCCCCTCACTCTCTCTTCAGTGCTACTGTGTCCTCTGCTTCCAAGAGGTGTATCACGTGGTGGTGCAGAAGACTCCCCTCCCTCCTGCCCTCACCCAAGTGGAAGAGAGAGTCTCTCCCTTCTTCTCATGGTTCAGACTCCCCCGTATCCATGCTCCATCCGTCAAGGAGGAGTACGTGTGAGTAGACCCCCCCCCCTCCCCCGCTGTGATTGATGGTGACTACTGCAGAGTGTACGAAGAGGACATCAACCCTCCCCACAACGATACCGTACCCAGACACCAAAGGAACCAGGTCCGTACTACCATTGATCTTTGGTCTACAGTAATCTTTCTTCGATGCAGGACCGTACATACGAAGTGACAACAACGACGGAATCCTTCCATCGTACCATCTCTCCTCAACAACAGACAACATATCACTACTCTCAACATATCTGAGTAGATCACTCTCTCTCTCACACACACTCACTCCATCTGGTGCTCTATCCATCACTTCACTTGTCATCTCTCCATATCTCTCTCTCTCTCTCCAGATTATCCCCCATATCTTGCTCACATCCTCCTGTCTTTCCCTTCCCTTCTCTACTGCCATATCTAGTCTATTTATCTAATCTATTCTAAGATATCGCTAGGACCTTTCCATTACTTGATAGACTCCTTCTTTCTGTGTATACGTGAATTCTTCATTCTGGTCCGTCTTTCCTTCTCCTCCTTCTTCCATCCATCTCTTTCTCAAGAATAAAGAGATCTTCACCTCTTAATCAATGGGAGGAACGAGGCAAGAAGAGAAGGGCCGTGCCAAGAACCAACAACTGTCCAGAAGGAGATAAATACAAAGGGGGAGGGGAGGGAGAGAGCGGGGGGGGGGGGGGAGGAGGGAGAGGGGTCGAGGGGGGGGGGGGGTGGAATCAGTCTCATCTGTGCAGAAATGAGACCTCTGTTCCTCCTTCTCCCTCTCTTGGTTCTCTTCTCCTTCTCACTGGGATCAGATGAGATCAAGGATCGAGTGACTGAATATCTGCGTGATCGGATCAAGACTAAGTCCAATGATGACTGTTCCACTCTCCCTCCTTCCCTCTGGTGCACTTCCGATACTCTGGCCAAGAATTGCGGATACTACGATCAATGCCAGAAGTAAGCCATATCACACCTATGATACCATTCCAGTATCAGATCAACCAATCAGGCTCATACCGTCTATTCCTTCCCTCTCTCTTGTCAGATACTCCAAGGCATCCTACAATCAGCCCATTCTTATCACTCTTCTCTACGAATCTCTCTGTCCTGGTTGTCAGAAGTTCATCACTGAAGAGGTACTCCCCCCTCCCCCCCCCCTCTCCTTCCCCTATCCCCCTCTTCCAGCTCTATCCCAAAGTCCTCAAGAACTTCGGTCCCGAGTTCGTTAAGATCGAGTTGGTTCCCTATGGAAACGCCAAGATGAGTCCCGTGAGTTCAATCAATACATGGGTCGATTCTCTCGACTACCGTAATCCGTCCCTGCATTCCCTTCAGGAGGGGGAGATCACGTGTCAGCACGGAGAGGAGGAGTGTTCCATCAACAAGTTCGAGTCGTGTCTCATAGCTGCTCTCCCTGATCAGAACAAGCACGTCCCTGTCATCCATTGCATCGAGGCACAACTCAAGGTACGGAAGGCAAGAGGAACATCATACTCCCTATCCCCATCATCCTCATTCTCTTCCTCTTTCAGGTCAAGGTTGACTTCAACGATGCGATGCAGAAGTGCTTCGAGACTCTCCAGATCGGAATGACATTCAGACCATGATCCAGTCAGTCTTCGATTCCCTCTCTCTCTACCGTATCCCTCTCCCCCTCTCAGATCGTGCATGGTCACTCGTGAATCAGCTCGTCTCCAAGAGGCAGCAGCAGCTCGCACTGCCAATGTCTATCCCGATAAGCACGATCATGTCCCTTGGCTTCTATTCAACAATGCCTCCCTCGCTGGTCAGTCACTTACTAGTGTCCACACCCCCCCCCCCCCCTAAGCATCCAGTATTCACACCAAAAAGCAGTGTAACCAGAAAGAGATACAAAGTGATTGAAAATAGTGTCGTACCTGTTTCATAAACAGATGCCCAATATCTGGGAGACATCCCGCAACTCATCTGTTCGTGGTGGAGAGGAGAGAAAAAGATCCCTTACTGCGAGGTACCGTATCCCTCAATCAGAGACCATCAATCAATAGTTCATTCAGGTGGAGAAGGTCAATGCCCACAGATTCAAGATGGATCGAGTGTGCAAGAAGAAGAACTGATCTACTCCATCACTCAACTTCCTCCTTTCTCTCTTGTGATATCACCGATAAGCTTGACGCTCAGGAATAAAACAACTTGCGATTGAAACAATTCTTCGAGTGTTCATCATTCAGAATTATTTATGCTCAACAAGGAACAAGCATCATCACGTAAACTCCACTGCACAACAAAAAAGCTGAGATTGAATTGATTAAAGAGTGCGGGGTGAACAATCAACGAGCGACAAACAAAACGGTGTCAACATTATCAAATTATATTGAAAGCTACGCAAGATCGAGATAATTGAAGCACACGGGACCAAATGGGTACATAAAAGGAGGATGAAGTCAGAAGGCAATCATCCTCAGTTCACACAGGGGAAGAAAGGGTGAGAGGAGGGGGGGGGGGGGGAGGGGGGGGGGACACTTAGCATGGCCTGTTATCGGGGGCACGGGGACGGGGGGCACACTTGATGATGTCATCCACTCTGATGATCTGCTCTGCTGCTTCTGCTGCCGATGAGACCATGCACATCTTGACTTGGAGAGACTCGATGATTCCCAATTCAATCACATCCGAGATTGTTCCCTCTTCCACGTCTGAATAGAGAGGGATTACTCTGCCATCTCTAGACCATGGGAGAGAGAGACAGAGAGAGACATACTGATTCCCATGCGATGCTTTCCATTGGCGTGTTCTGCTCTCAGTCTGGTGACTAGATCAGCTCCATCAAGTCCGGCATTATCAGAGATGATAATGGGGAGGGCAGAGAGAGCCTGTCCGAATGCCTGGATGGCCAATGCCTCCTTCCCTGCTACCTGCAATCAATTCCCTTATCTATGTCCATTGTCATCGCTACTTTCTCTCTCAATACATATAATATCTATCCCTAGAACAGCCGAAGAAATTCTTGGTTATGCTAAATAATAATTCAAATGGGAGGATATAGTTGGTTATTACCCATTGATATGACGACCCACTTTTGTGTCAGAAAAATATGATTGTTTGAGTACTCCCCCCCCCACCTCCCCCCCCTTTCCCCTTCTCCCTTCACCTTCTGTGATCCATTGAGTACAGCATTGCTCATGATGATCTCCGATGCTCCTGCTCCAGCCACTGTCTTGCTCTCCTTCACATGGGTCATCAACACACACAGAGCGTCGTGCAGAGAACGGTCAGCCTGTACGACCGATCCATATTACAATTCACGGTTACTGTAGAATTTAGATTTTCCGCTCTAAATAAAAAAACATTCAATGGGTTCATAAGATCATGGGCCCATAAAAGTAATTATTGATTGATACCTCCTCAAGGATCTGATTGGTAGCTCCTCGGAGAACGATGGAGCAAGCCTCTCCCAATGCGACTCCCGAGAATCTCATCAGTCTGTCCTCTCCAATCATGATTTCCTCCACGAGATCACACTGACCGAACTTCACCTTCTCGGGGGTGTCGAAAGTGGACATAATTTCTCCCCCTGAAAGGGCATTCATCAATGAATGAACCAGTCCTCCCCCCCCCCTCCCTTCCCCCCATACATCCATCCCATCTACCGTACCCAATACGAGAGCGAGTCTCTCGATTCCCTCGAAGTCAGCGTGTTCGATGGCCATCACATTCGCATCAGCGAACAACTGCTCAGGGTAGTTGTAGATCAGTTGACGATTGATGAACACGTTCATCTTGTGAGTGAGGATCTTGTCCACCTGCGCCCACATATATCACTCCATTATCAGGGAACCACAATTACATTATTAGAAATTATGTGATATTTGCTATTTGTAAATTATGTGATATGATATCTGATATATGTAAGTAAACATGTATCACTATGATATACCACTGATATCTGATATTTGTAAATAAAGAGCAATGTGCAAGAGATGTGATACCTTCTCCTTCATCTTGAGTTTCTCAGCTGCTTCCAACTCGGCTACCTTGGCCACTCCATCCACACGCACACGAGAACCGAACACTTTCACCTCAACATACAATGTTCACATTGTTCAATCTAAGAAAATAACCCGTTCCATGAGTGACACTACTACCCGGAAAATCGGCAGGTTAACTAGCAGGATCAGTTTCAATTTTTCTATTATTCAATGCCCATTTTGACAATGAATACTCAGAAGAAAGAACAAAAATGCTGGAAAAATCAAAAGCTACAGCTATTATTTTTTGTCCCGAGTTTGTAACGATAGTACACTAAACACCGTATTAACGCTGCTGGGCATTCGAATCGTACGATACACGAGATAACGTGATAAATAGATGGCAAAACTAAATTATTCTATCTCGTAAATATGGTGCTATTCAACTCACCTTATCAGTGTCCATGGGGGTATTCGCAATGAGAATCTTGGCGTTCTCCAATCTGCGAGGCTGGTACATACCCGGAAGCTTCTCCAGAAGGAAACCTAGAACAACAAAGCTCAGTTAGCATTCAACTAATGAGCAGCTTTATTTCAAATCAGGAATTGAAACGTTAAATACGGGTAAATATTCTCTATTCAGAAAAGTCTCCTACTCACCCTCGTCGAGATACGAGTCGTTGAGAGATCCTCCGAGCTTCTTGATGATCTGGATCGCATCGAGGTTCGCAGATCCCTGAATACGTCCAATTATAGATAATGCATAAAAAATACAACTTATATTAATGGAAGCAAAAACCGAAAAGGCAACCTTGAGTCTGAGGATGGCGTCAACAGCCAATTGGGAGAAAAGCTCATTGTACTGAGAGAGAATCTTCGAGCTCAGAGTCGTTCTCGCTATTTTCAGAAGGTCCTCACGGAGATGAGTGCTGAAAAAAAGATAGCATACTAACTTAAAAGCATAAATCCAGATAATAATCACATAACAAAGCCGAAATAACTCCGAGGATCTCCATAAATAAGCCAAAGTGAGTGGAAATCAATAATATAGTATCTGTATCGTACCCCGACTCGACAGCATTCTCCCTTAGTGCATCCTGGGCGAGTTTGAGAGCCTTTCTGTATCCACTGATGATCGTCTGAGGATGGATTCTCATGTTGATCAGTTTCTCAGCCTCCTTCAGTAATTCCGAGGCGAGAACAGTGACAGAGGTAGTGCCGTCTCCCACTTCGTTATCCTGAGCCATCGAGATATCTGCAAAGTAAGGGTTATAGAGAGAGCCTAAATCGACCAAGTTGCCAATAGTCATTTCCTGATCAGAACATTATAAACCATTACAGAAAATTAAATTAAAACGATTCGTAATCGAAGATAAAGTTATTTAATCGAATACATATAATATACTGTCTGGCGAGAATCTATCTAGTTGATCCCGCTTAAGTATAAATATCTTACCATAACCATCTAAGCATATATTTTGTTCAGACTTACCGACGAGCACTTTGGCAGCGGGATTGTCCACTCCGATCGACTTGAGGATGGTGGCACCATCGTTCGTCACTTTGATATCGTTACGGTCAGGGTTTCCATTGATTAGAATCTTGTCCTGAAGGAGGAATTTTGAGGTGTAATCTAGTCTTATTGGATTACAACGTCGATTCAGGTTTTCTCACCATTCCCTTAGGACCGAGTGTGGTTTTCACGAGATCTCCGATGGCAATTGCGCCCACGAAAGACGAAAGACGAGCACTGTCTCCACGCTCCTCTTGAGCATGGTCTTTTAGAATCTGAACTGGTAGCATCGTCCTACCTGAATGAACATAGTTTTATGACTATAAGCAATGAAAACGCGGTGAACTGGTTACAACCGAATAAAGCAACTGTAATTGGCACACAAGCTATGATTTACATGTAGAAACGCGGTACAAACACTCAGAAACGGCTGGAATAAATTTGAGTTCGAGAAGAATTCTTTGCCGACAACGCTTGCCGACAACGACTATAACAGTATCCTTCTCGCGCACAACACACATTTTTCGAGTCTGAGGCTCATAACTCTAAAAGTGAGCTCAGACTGTCTGATATCTCTTTTAGAGTTATGAACTCTACAGACTGGAAGGGTGTTCCCATGGGTACGGAAGATTGAAATGATGAATGGACTGTAGATCATTGTAGGTGAACTAAGAGATTTTCGCGATTTGCACCACGGCCCGTCACTAAATGATTTTTTTGAAAAATCCCATGAAAGATGTTGCTTTAATTTAAATAACATAATTTCTACTAAAAAATCAAAGAAAAAAACATGTATTGTATATAAATATTGATAGCATACACGATCTGCAAGTTAATTTTACCTCTCTACAAATTTGCAAATATAAAAAAATATCCCAATGATCAATTTTCTTCATAATCGTAAACAATTTCTGATTTGGTATAAACTTCCAAATCCCCAATTTGCATCAACAACTCCAATGCCACCTTCATTCCACCTTCTTCTACATTCATTATTCTTTCTCTCCCTCTTTCCGTCTGGTCATTACCCTCTTTATCGCTGTTCAAAATTCTCACTCCACTCGACGTCTTGACACTTGTAGTGTCATGGACGGTCTGTTCACTCCATCAACTACAGTATCCGTACAGTACTCTTCCAGATGGTTCCTCTTCTTCTTCTCTTTCTCTGCATGGGCAAAAAGCCTAAACGAGAACTGGAGACTGGAAGGGATTGTAACACGAATCGAACTCCGTCCACCAATACTCCCGATACAATTGTCACTATCACCATACAACCACAGGTATACTGTATCTCGGAGATCTCACATCGGGAATTGACTTTCTTCCGGAACCACTGAACGGCAATCACTGACTGGATACAGTATCCTGTTAGATGGAATGATATGATCTCAGCCTGGAGCCGGTCAGACGTCACCCGTTGATACTCCTCCTCGTCCCATCCCATCCCATACTGGGAATACTATGAGAACAAGTGTAAGAGGAGAAGGAGAGAATCCAGAGGAGAAAGAGTGTTATAGGAGGATCAGAATGATGATAAAGCCAGTGTGAAAGAAGAGAAGAAAGAGATGGAGATGAATAAAGATACGAAGAAAGAAGAGAAAGAGAAGGATACAGAGAGAACTCTGAATACTCCTCCAAGGAAATGGAATGATGATAAGGTGAGAGAAGATAATAGTAATGAGAAGGGAGAGGATCAATCTCAGGGATCCACAAAGAAGACACCCAATCCATATCTACAGAAGAAATATGGAACGAAAAGTCCAAAGGCGAAGGTATCAAATGATAGGAAAATATAAGGGGAGGGGGAGGGGAGGAGTGAGGATAATACCATTCATTCAGTCAAATAAATCGGTCAAGAGCAAAAGCCATAAGACTGCGACGACTCCAAAATTGCTCATCAGTGGAAAGGTAGTGATCTCCCACTCTGGGAGTGAGATTGATGTTTTGTAGGAAGTAGAAGAGAAGGCATCGGCATGGCCAGTCCGTCCCAATTGGAGTGAGGCTGTACCAGAAAGTGTTAGTTTATACAGATCCATCATCCATTATTCTCCAGTCTCCCCTCCCTCCCTCCCCCTCCCCCCCCTCACCCTTCCCCCCCCTCCCTCCCTCCCTCCCTCCCTCTCCCTCCATCCATCCTAATCTCATCAATTTCAGCAGCTGAACGATGATCTGTCTGACTTTGCATTGACGAACAAGACTGATCCAAATGAGATGAAGACGAAAGATGAAACGAAGAAATCATCAGCATTCCTAGATGAAATAAAGAAGGAAATGAATAAAGAAGAGAAGAAAGAGGAAAATAAGGAGGAGAAGAAGGATGAAAGAAAGGAAGAGAATGAAGAAGTGAAGAAAAGTGAGAAGGAGGAGAAAAAAGAAGAAAAGAAGGAATAGTAGATACTGTGATTGTACTGTCACAAATGAACATAACTGGAATATACCATGATTTATTGTAAGATTCAAAAACTCAGTTAGAGTCATGGACTGTTTAGCATACAGTAGGCATGATGAGCGGAACAAATATTTATTTATTCGCTAATTATTTATTTAGTTTTCCAATATTCCCGATCTTTCTCCTATGTGAACCTGGACGCAAAATGCACTGATTACATACAAACGCTGAACCCTAGAATCCCTTATTAATGATTGCTAAACACAGTAGATTGGACCGTTCGTAATAACAAGTGAAACGGTTTATTTTCTTGCAATATCTCAAAATGATTTGCATAAACTTTGTATTGCCAGCCTAATTGAGTTTCCAATTGATCCACATTTCATTCATCTCTCTTCTCTCCCATCATTTCCGCTCATCCATTGATGCGAACTCGGCTGGCCTTCATATTTATATTTCTCGTTCATCTCTATTTATGCATTGAACAAGACACTTCTCATAACAAGATTGACTTCATAAAGTCTGATTATGGTGAGATGTTCTAACGGGAAAGAGGGGGATCGAGTGAATGTTGCAGACTTGGAAGGGGGTGGAACACCAGGGATGAGAAGGAAAGGAAGGAGAGTGAGGAGGTGAGAGAAGAGTGATCCATCCATCCCATTGTCTATCCAGAGGAGACTACTACTCCGATTATGATGGAGAGGAAGAGGAAGAGGGAGAAGAAGAGTTGGAACATCAAGGGATTGGAGGGACTGCCACAGGGAAGGGAGAGACCCCATGGGCTGTCGCATTATGGCATTCAGTGAGACATCTCAATCCAATTGATATGACCATTCTTTCGAAATTCTTGGAATTAAAAAAAATTGCCTTCCAGCAAAGCGTAGAAGCATTAGACACCCATTCTCATTGATTTCTTGATAATTAAAGTGACAACTCCTGGATATTATCGAATGTGTGCGGGGACTCTGATCTCTCGTCGTCATGTTATCACAGCTGCTCATTGTATTCACTCAATGGAGTTTAGAACTAATGGAGAGGGAAGATTATCCTGCCAGTGAGTGGAGAATCAGTGAGATTAGAGTGGAATCTATCCCAGAAAGGATGGATTCTTTGATTACGATGAATACATGGAGAAGACTAAAATGGTCGTGGATGGTTGGTCTCACCCCCTCCCCCTACCCCCTCACCCCCCCCCCCCCCCCCTCATCCCCCTCTCCTTCATTCAGGTCCTTGTCTTAATTTCCTCAAAGACACGTCTTGCACTCCAGATATGGTGGGAAAGCGAGTGCCCATATCCAAGTGAGCATCATCTTCTAAGTGGATATCACAATGGTCGAGATCCATCGATCATCTCATTATCTTCCACTGTTCCCTCTTCATCCTTCTTCAGTATGACCATTTTCCCCTTCTTCGAAGCCGAATTCAATGACCATTTTCAACGCTCTTTCACCGAAAATTTGAGATTTCCCCATTACAGAAGTGAAAGAATTCGGGAACGAAAAGGAAGTGCACATGCAGAAATTGAACTTGGGAACTACCGATTTGAAGTGCAAGTAATGATTCCTTCTCTGTATCTATCAATCAAGGACTGTTCCAGAATGGATCACGAGAATTTCATTGGAGACAAGATTTGTGTGCCTGAACTGAAGGATATCGCCGTTTGCAAGGGAGACTCTGACTCTGGATTACTCACTACACTCTTTAGTTAGTTGTATTAATTATTATTATAATAAATTAGTTGGCCAAAATTGATTTGGATAATAAGCCAATTATCTACCTATCAATGCAGAATTTGAGTGTAGGGAGGACGTTCGTGCTGGGAGTTCTATCATCTGGAACATCTTGTATCGAATTGATAAATGAAAGAAACGAAGCAGTGAGTGGAGTATTGATTGAATGAGAGATGGATGGATAATGCAGCTCTTCACTGATATTCGTCTCTATCAAGCAACTATCGATAAGACGATTGGAACAGTGGGACAGTATCTGGACTGAGATCCCCATACAATTCATTCTAATACAGTATTCACTATGATTGATCGTCTTCATCGCATTATCCATTATTATGGTGATATAGATACTCTGCATTACACTCGATTACGTTTCTTATTTATTACCAAAAAAAGACATTTTTACAAGGAAGACTAGGGATGTCTTCACACAGATATCTACTCTAAATATAAGACAAGAACAAGAGAAAAAGTAACAATGGGCAACGAACAAATAAATAAATAGAGATGGTCTCTCACTATCTCAAATCAATAGTATCCATCTGTTCTCATTGACTTCTCACTTGTTCTCTTGAGGAATAAGATGAAAGAGAGAGTGATAACTACCAATATGGAGATGAGACTGAATGGAATGAGAGTAAAGAGAAGAATGGGAGTGATGCAAACTGAGGGAAGGACTCCTCTTATTGACTCCTGCAAAAGGGAATTCCCTCCTCGCCCCCTCCCCCACCCCCTCCCTCCTCCCCTCTTCCTCCCCCCTCCCCTCTTCCTCCTCCCCCTTCCCTCTCTCACCTTTATCTTGGCATTACTGGCAGTCAATTGAGCAGTGACATCCACTTCATAATGAGGAATGGATCGGGCTCTCCTTCTATAGGGTGTAGTCGATGGGAAGGAATCAACTGAGAGGAAGGGATTGAGGGAAGACTCGAATGGAGGGATGGAGGGAGGGGAAGGGGAGGAAGAGGGAGGGAGGAGAGGGGCATTGCAGACTGGTCGAGGACACTCGGCTGCCACTTCCTGTGATGGGAATGATTAGAGTGATGGGAATGATATGAGATTGCCTTGATTGAGATTGAGATGTGACACTCATAGAACAATTCCTCCTTGTCAGCATACTTGAAGACGTGGCTTATCTGAGAGAGAAACTGATACCGATCAGACAGATTATCCATCCGTTTGAGTCATATCAATATGATAAGATGATCTCTCACTAAATCGGGATATGACAGCATCTCTCATCTCCCTCAATCTCCCTTAGAATGACCTACCTGTCCATTCTCCCTTAGAATGACCTACCTGTCCAGTCTCCCTTAGAATGACCTACCTGTCCATTCTCCCTTAGAATGACCTACCTGTCCAGTCTCCCTTAGAATGACCTACCTGTCCGTCTCCCTTAGAATGACCTACCTGTCCAGTCTCCCTTAGAATGACCTACCTGTCCAGTCTCCCTTAGAATGACCTACCTGTCCAGCTACCAGATCATTAGAGTATTCCAGATGTGGAATGAGTCTCTCGTCCATTGCACATCCTTCTTCATCCACTATCATAACCTCCAATCATGTGTCAATTTCTCGAGTATGGAATGTGTCCCACCTTCTGACCCATCCCATCATTGACGACGCATGAATGTACAGTAATACAATAGGTATCGACAGCATCAGTGGAGCAAGACCATTTGTGATATACCTCCAATCTCCCATCTCTCTCTCTCATCTCTCATCTACCGTACCTTCTGTCCAATCGAAGCACTGCTCACTGGTGGTCCTGTTATCGATCCATCCAGAATCTCGTATCTGAATCAGTCCTCGATAGGTGGTGGTATTCATACCGTACTCTCACTTGCAAGTGGGCAGACTGGGTGTACTCGTGACTAGTATGGTACTCAATTCATCCACGCCAACTCTCGCATTCACTTGACGATCACTCTCCATGTAGAAACATTGTACTCTATACGATCTATCGATCTGAAGGGGATACTGTAGACTGGTCTAATCGATTATCTACCATTGTGACGAAAAGGGGATGGAAGGAGAGAACTACAGTAGCTGCCACGAAGATTCCCCTTGGATTGAGTGATCTACTACGGGTTAGACCACACGAATCGAAAGGAATATCGATCCCTGCCACCTGAGTACAATAGATGATGGATGTGAAAAGGATTGATTGTGGCATGCCTCTCTCCCTCTGGAAGTATTGATACATTCAGTTCTACTCCTCAATCCCTTTACGAATACAACTCCATCGAAGGGACGATGAGTCCTCCAATTCACTATGATTGATGATGGGCCACACTCTATCTGAACCATCCATTCAATATTTCTAATTTTCGCTAATCTCTAGATAGAAGCCATCGGAAAAATCTTCATTTGTGATGCCGCATCAATTCGCATCCAGAATCACGAGAGAAAAATGGACCTCAGGATCTCCGATGACTGAGTTATCATCAATAATATCAGCCAGAAGGGAGGAGATAAAAGGAAGGAGAAGGACGAATAGCATGGAACGGAGAGGAGGCAGTGAATGGCTAATCCTCCTTCTCTCTTCCTTTTTCAATCTCTATCTATCACTAAGTGGTCTAACACGAAAAGAGACAAGAAGCGACGAGTTTCCTGAGGGGGGAATCACTTAGTTCCATTAGAACCATGAGAATGGCAGAAGAAGAATAGAACCACTCTATGAACAAATATCCATATTGGCACGATAACCACTGCTTTCGGCACAAGAAAAGTCGGACTGTCATAATTATAAAGGAAGGGGAAGATGAAATGCATTGAGAGTTAGCTGAAGATGACGGATTGTTCTCAAATGAGATGCTCCACAGAAAAGAAGCGGATGCAACAAAAGTGTTAATGTTCAAGTTCAACTTCGAATGGGACTGGGGGGAGGGGGTAAATCCCCCTCCCCTTTCCCTTCCTCGTCTCAATGCTCCTTCCAATCTGTCAGTTCTCCCTCTCCTCTCTATAACTTCACACTCATTGGGAGGTGGTTGTCTCTATGAGAGGAGGGACATCGATAGAGAGAGAGAGGGGGATGGGGGGGGGGAGGGGGGGGGGGAGAGGATCAGTCGCATCTCCCTTTTGATCTGTGTAACACCGACTCATAAAGTAGTAACTGCTCTCTCTCTCTCTCTCGGAATGGATAATGAGTAGTCGGGAAAGGATTATGCAACAGTGAATGATCAACTTTGACTATCTAAGGTCATCTGTTGATGTCATGGATTCGATTGGATTGGAAGGGAACGACCAACTTGAGAAATTGAGTACTCTCACTTTCTCCAGATTTCCCATCAGATAACTATTCAAATTACTTTAAAAGGCCTCTTCCTCTTTCCTGCTCAACACTCAACTTTACCCTACGAATGACAAATTTCCTCTCTCTCCAACTTCATCCATATCTATCTAATAATCGAAAGAGTTTTCCATATTTCGAATCCAGGTTATTGTATCTTTAGCCTTTTCTCATAATCATTATATTACTCGGGAGATTGTGTGTGTAATTTAGATAAACAATAATTTATTGATTTACAGAATCTGAAATTCTTCCCGTTCAAATTATGTCGTCCATAATCAAAAAGGCGATTTTTTAAAATTCATTGTTTCGAGAACGAATCATTGTTGTGATGTATTCGATCTGCAATTGTGTTCTTTACTCTTTGTATTTTCAAAACATAAACTCAGTAATTCGATGGAACGAATCGAGATTGACTCTCTAATTAAAGGGCAAACTTCCGATTGTCAATAATACCCCCCCCCCCCTCTTGACTCTTCATATTAGTGTATGACTATCACTCCTTTCAATCTCAAGTCCACTCATTCCATTCTCTCTCTCTCTCTCTCTGATTATAGGTGTATCGGTGCTGAGTCTGCAATTAGATCTTCCCCGATGGTTCCTCGTTAATTTGTCCCTCCCCTCTCTCCATATCTCATCTCCAATCTCCTTCTTCTCTCTCTCTCTCTCTCTTGATCTAAACCTCTCACTTCACTTCTCTCATACCGTAATCTTTCTCTTTCCTTTCTCACCCATCACAATACTCTCTATTACTTCTAATCGGTATTCTTTCAACTTCTTCTAAAGTGTTTCCTTCCCCTTCAAATCTCTGGTTGTATGACACTAGATGGGATCACTTATGCTCTAATCCTCTATGGTTGCGTAGTAGAATAGGGAGCCGGATGGACACTTATATCCCACTTCCCTCCTCCTCCCTTCCATTCACTACTCCACAGTAATCCTCCTTATCTCTTAAGGATCTATGACACATCCCTCAGATAAAGGGGGGATCAATATTATGGCATCCGCTCACTCAATTCACACCATCTCACCATCAATTATTCCGGATGAGAAAATAAGGAATTGTTTAGTCTCAAGGAGGGAACTATTTGCCATACACCGTCAATACTCCATTATTCAGTCTTTAATTGGAATAAGTGGAGTAATTCAATTGTGGAATTGGAGAGATTGGTAGTTCTACCAGCCAGGTGACACTCATTACATGGAGAATGGAGAGAGGAGGTGGGGAAGAGGGGGAGGGAGGGAGGGGGGGGGGGGGAACGGCTTCCCGTCCATTCCATGTAATGTGCAGAGAGGGGATAATCTGGTGACCACTGATTGTCTCTCTAGAAGAGTCTTTCCTTCCTTCCTTCTGTGTCCCCTCTGATCCCCTATCCATCCTCTCACCTTTGCATCTTCCGCCTTCCTTATCCCCCCCCCCCCCCTTCCCCCCCTTCCCCTCCTTCCGACTCCTCCTTCCCTCTCTCTTCTTCCTAAACAATTTGTCCCTTGTCCAATCCTCAATGATCGATCACACCAACAGGCGGTAGGTGAAGCTGACTGGCAATAAAAGGAGAAGAGGAAGAGGGATCGAGAGGAGTAGGGGGGGGGGGGGCAGCTTAGGAGAAGCTGGTACTATCCATGTGCACAGTCTCCGTGATAGGGAGGGGAGGGGGGGGGAGGGGAGGCAGATTAGGAGAAGCTGGTACTATCCATGTGCACAGTCTCCGTGATAGGGGGAGGATTGTGATTCGTTTATTAGATCAAAACAACAGGGAAAGGGGTGCGTAATGTTGAGAAATGCCTGTGAAGAAGAAGGATCTGTCTCTCACCACAGAATAATTGGACAATTCGTTCCAGGATTTTCCCTGAGCATAGTACGGTATTCCCCCTTTGTGAGTGGTCCTAGCTATGGCTACTCTCTTTCTCACAAAGGACATCGCCGTCATCCTCAAATATGAAGAGAGTCCCCTTGTTCGAGGGATTACAGCCTCTCCTGTGAGAAGAAGCGAGTTTTGCAAACAGAGAGACACCGAATATGCTACATGGAAGAGATTACTGTAGAATGGACTACGGTAGGAGTGAATGAAGTATACGGTAGGTCGTGAGGGAGGGATGATGGGTCAGAATAATGTTTCGTTAGTTGAAGTGACACATGACACAGTAGAGATTGGTGTGAGTTAGAGAAGAAGAGAATGGATTGGAATTGATTACCTCTCACAGGGAGACGGGGTGTCAAATAGTATTGAAGGAGATAAAAGCTTCTTAGTGAAGGACGAAGTGAAGAAAGTGTCCATTCGAATTAGGATCGAGTGGTCTAATCGGACTAGAGATGACAGAGATGACTGAGATAGAGGATCAGAGATATTCTATGTCATCTAATGGTCAATCAACCAGAGAAGGACGAAGAATATCATAGTGATAAGAGTGATGAGTATTGACTAGTCTATTGGAATGGATGAGAGAGAGGGGAAGTGTTCATTAGATGATCCCCCTTTGACTCTTCCTTCAATGGGCGGAGTCAGCCAATGAGACGAAGGAATCTCTTTGAATGAGACTCCGCCTAGTCTCTCGGTACTCCACTCTCTCACTATACAATCATTACGCTATGAAGAGGGATTCCATTTCACTGTTTCGTCTTTTATCACAACTCATTTCTCATATTGCCTACAAGGGGGATCACATTTCTAGTCTCTATCTATGTGACCCTACACTCATTTGTCTCCCTTCCTTCCTCCCTTTCATCTTCTCCTTCTTCTCCCATAATCATCTAGTCATAATTCACACTTCCTTATCAGTAAGTGTGTTAATTACTCCGTTCATTCCTTCTTCTCCTTCTTTTCCTATTCTTCTTCCACTTCGTTTACTCTATTTGAATACATTCTTTTCTTTTCCCTTGACGACTCTTCTAAATTGTCGTTGATTACGATCTCTCTTTCTCCCTTTCTCATTTCATTCCTCTCACCTTTCCCCATAGTTTCAACCTTCTCTTCTCTTACCGTAATCTCTATAGAAGGGGGGAGGGGGGGGGGAGTGGAAGGACGACTGGTTGATATGAGACCAAGTCAGTTGTTGTTTCAGAGAAGAGCGACGTCAAGAGTGATCGTTTGTATTGACAGCCCATCAGCCGAGCAATAACTAACTACTCCCTTCCTCAATCTTGATATTCCCCATTATTTGCACCCCCCTTTTTAATTATTCAATTTAACCAATCCTCTTCTTTTTCCACAACATTTCAATTATTCTCAAACGAATTTGCACCAATGTGGAATGTATGGGATGGATATTGCAGATTGAAATGACAACAGCCCGCAGTCTCTTCTCTGTTGAATCGATACTCGATCATCTAGAAATGAAGAATCGGAAAAGGTAGAGATGGAGTCTCCGTCCACTTCATATCAATCGATTTCCTTGAGGAAACTAGAGGATGAAGAGGAAGAAGACGAGATAGAAGAGGCAAATGGCCATTCTCTCTCCAATGGAGATGTTGTTCTACCCTCTTCCTCTCTATCCAATGAGGAAATCGATACTCCATCCAATGACAGGTATTCACTCTATCTCCCCATCAATCGATAATCTTATCCTTTCAGTCTCTCTCCTTCATCATCTAAATCCGTGACAAGTAGATCAAAATCAGGAGCGACGAAGCCTGCATATTCCTACATTGCATTGATTGCAATGGCAATTCTCAATTCACCAGAGAGGAAACTGACTCTTTCTCAAATCTGCGACTTCATCATCAACAAATTCCAATACTACAGGTGAGAAAAGAAGGGAAGGGGAAGGATCAACAATCGATAATCTCCATTTTGAGGGACAAATTTCCCGCCTGGCAGAACTCTATTCGACACAACCTCAGTCTGAATGATTGTTTCGTCAAGATCCCTCGAGAACCAGGGAATCCAGGAAAGGGAAATTATTGGGCACTCGACCCAAAAGCAGAAGATATGTTCGATAATGGATCATTCCTAAGAAGAAGGAAGAGGTGAGAGATACCACTCCATAGTATCATAGTGATCCTTTCCTTTCTCAGATTCAAACGAGCCCCCGAGATGGTTGATTCCTCAACCCTCTCTGCTCTTTCCATGTCATCATTCCTTAATCCATCTCTAACTTCATTCCTTCCTCAACTCCGTGGATCCCTCTCTCTTCCTCCATCCATTCCTCTTCCAACTCGTCTTCCTTCCTATCCATTCTATCCTCTTCCATCTAATATCGACCATCAACGCCTATTGGCTGCAATGGCAGCTCAGATTCTCCCTCCATCTCAATCTATTTCACCCGATGATCCTATCAAGTCCGAATGACCTACCATTGTATCCATTACATTCCTTATCTAGTCATTTTTCCTCTCAAGGGTTTCACTTGAGCTTACATAGACTTCTTATCTTCTTTCATTGTTTTGAGTAGACGAGTGATTCGATTCCATTATTTCTCTCCTTTTCCTTCCTATTCATGACGTGTCTTCTCTCTTCTATCCATCGATCTGTACTATTCCATTGCTGGGCACCTTCCTTTTCCTTCCATAACCACCGTATTCCCTCTATTTTCCCTTCCATCCCTGTATCTTTCCCTGTCCATTTCCTACCGTATCTCGTTCGATAGTTTGATAATAAACATATTTTCGGTGATAATTATGTAATAATCGTCGTTTCGCCTGCCAATAAAACGGAGGTTACACTTGGTTGTCAGTATCCCACATGTTAGGATGAGATGAGGGGAAGAGGATCGGGTGAGATGAAAGGGTTATCAACCTGACATCTATCCCCTTGCCCCCTCCCTCCTCCCCCCTCTCACTCCCTTGTTATGGACTATGTGCATAGAGAGAGAAACTCACTAAATACCCATTACTGTATCGAATCGTAATTGACTTTGACACTTATTATTAATGCTACTGATACGATAGCCAACTGTAAATAGGGAGAAGAAGGGGATTGGAAGGGGTAAGGGGGGGGGGGGGGGGGGGAATGGGAATGTGAGGAAGGGGTTGAACTTGAGCCCCCTAATCGCGTAAATCAGAAGCTAATTTGTCGTGAACCTGCAGTAACACAAGGGGTCGAGGGTGGGAAGAAGAAGGGGGGGGGGGGGGGGGAGGGGGGAGAGGGGGAGAGAGGGAGAGGGAGGAAGCGGGAGGAACAGACAGAGGTGTCACAGACCTCCCTTCTCCCTTCCCACCATAATTCACACTCTTTCCACACACACTAGCTAACTCTTTCTCTCCCTTTCTAACGGTGCTGCAATATACAAACCTCATCCATCTACCGTATCCACTTCGGCCTCATTTCATTACCTAGAGTCATTTGACAGGCCTTGAAAACAATTACATAGATCAGAATAATGGAGTGATATTGAGGGAATGGTGACAAACACCTTGTGTTACTTCACTAAACTATTCACTCGAAATTGGTTTTTGATCAGAGGAGATGTCGACTGAGTGACGGGAATGGGAGAGGAGGGGGGGGGAGGGGGGGGTGACAAATTAGTTTATGATCGAGAGTCCAATCAATCTTCTATTAGTCTTACACCAACAAATATCACGAAGAAGTCACTGGTGTGTGGAAGGAGAAACTAATCGAGAGATGGGGGGGGGGGGGGGGGGGGGAGAGGGGGAGAGGGAGAGGGAGGGGGGGGAGGGGTTTCCGATTTCGATGTGCACCTTCCGATTCACATTGAAACAACGGATAAATATCTATCTACAAGATAACTAACTATCTACTTGCATCTCTTTATGCACTTCCGTACATCTGTCTATGCACTTGTTCACTGTTGTTTGGAACTTAAATTAAGGGATTAATCGTCAGTATCATTTTCGCGATGTTTTTCCTCACAATCAGATCAAATCAATGGCTCCCTACGAAAATGCCCCCACGTCAGAGGGTATGATACGAAAATGCCCCCCGCGCGCGGTACCAAAATGCCCCCAAGACGAAAATGCCCCTTCCCTACGAAAATGACCCCTAACCAAAATGCCCCTAGCCTCTCCCTAGTCAGTCGCATGAGATGTCAACTCATGAAATGATAATCTCTTGAACTCTGAGCTTTTGAGTTTATGTGACTCGGATGAGTCCGTTTTGACCGGAGCTCGATCTAAGATCTCAATCCGATCTATTTCAATGAGGTTGAAAAAATGAAACTTCAATAATGAATGATATTGTGAGTATGTCAATTCAAGAAGAAATCATCTGCAGATTTGTTATAACTCGTATCTTCAAACAAATTATGACATCGTTCGTTGGTTTGTGATTCAATCAGGACCATCCGTTATATGTGATAGAAAGAACAGTATGTAGAGGGGAACAAAAGATATTTTTCATTGAGAAGCTCCGAAAGTGTCCAAAGAGGAAAAATGCGCATCAGAAAATATTTTCAAAAGGCCGAAATAATAATAGCTCTCTCTCATAAAAGCACTCTAACACAACGCTCACAAATTACCCAACTCTCGCTAGTCTCACTCTCACTTGTCAAAGAGTCGACAATAAATTAAAAGAAAATCGAGAGAGCATACACACGTGGGGCTCTGTTCTGGAGGCGTCCTTATATACCGGAGACGGAGGTTTCCGATCGGACCCTTCCTAATAGACAGATCGGACTCTTCCTAGTAAGAAGATCGGACCTCAAAAGCTCAGAGTTCTAGATATCATCATTTCATGAGTTGATATCTCATGGCGACTAACCAGACGGATAGTCCTGATTGAATATTTGAATCATTTTGGTTAGGGGTCATTTTCGTAGGGAAGGGGCATTTTCGTCTTGGGGGCATTTTGGTACCGCGCGCTGGGGGCATTTTCGTAGGGACCCAAATCAATTAATAAATGTACGACAGAGGCGGAATCATAATGTTTATGAGTTGATGGAGGAGGAACAAGGGAGAAGGGAGTGGTTATGACTCTCTAGAATCAACGGTGTTGAGATATGTCTTCCATATCAGATTGCTTCTCTAATCGAGGCGTCAATATTGTGTCGATGAAAATATAAGTGAAGATTCAAAAAGAATCTTCGTATGACGTTTTTCTTCTAATATTTCGCGTTACGCTATCGGAAAATGAGTAGTGTTTTTTTTTCTGAGAATGACATTTCGAGATTTGAGTATCGAAGGATTGAGAACGTTCTTGATTGTTTATCGTTTGTCGATTAAACATAGAAAAGTAAAACGAAAGGAATAAGAATTAAGCAGTAACCGCCTGAGAAAAAAGTAAAAGCCTGATGTTTTTGCCGATGATTGGTTAGAGCTTAAAAATCAAATTTTTTTTAGCTAGGTACCGGAGGGGTGAGCTTGAAATTAGCCAAAATTCTCCCTATTTTGATGAATCACTAAGTCAACGGTGCTGAATCTATTTATAATATTGAAAAAAATATATTAAAAATGTTAAATATTATTTTTTATAAATAGTTTTAAAATAAAGCTTTTGCCCAGTGAAATACCGTATTTTCTTGAATGGAAGTGTAGCCTTGGGTCATGTTTATAACTTTCTTCAAAATAATTCGCCCTAGGGATTTTTAGTTGCGATTTCCACTCTGTTTTGATGAGACTACATTGGAAATGCATCAATGATGTCAATTTTATCAAACAAATACAAAAAATAATGCTTTTTTTTATGTGAACAGACGAGAATGAAGAAAACGAAAAAAACTCCAGGACGAATAGTTGTGCTCGTTAGATGCGCCATGATCTATTCTATTAAATTTCAGAAACTTTTTTATTATGGTACACGCCGAAAATGTTAAAAAAGCAAAAAAAAACTGTTAAAAAAGCAGAAAATCCTCGAAATTGAGCCTATTCGGAGCTATGCTGCGGGAAAACGAAAAAGCGCCCATCTTAGTGGAACATTGCATGATGATCAGAAAGGTTTGCGGAATAGGATCATAATAGCGAAAACGATGGTACATGGCGTTTTTGGGAGAAAAATGATTAAAATGAAGTTTTCAAAGAGGCACGATTTTTAAGATCGCTGACTGTGGCGTTGTGTTGAAACGTCTAGCGACGATGAAGTGCACGTTAGATAGAGGAGCAGCATGACTAACTATTTTAAACATTAAATAAAGCAAAATAATATTATTTATTAAGAAAATAATTTTAGAAAAAACGGCAAAATTTGTGTGGTGTATGACGGTCGAGATTTCCTAACTTCCCGGCCGAATCGCAGAAAGGGACGCACGCGGTTCTTTCTATTTTCAGCAGGAAAATTAAGAAAACTATCTCGCTTTATCGCATACGCACGGCAACCGGGCCGCCGACATAAGGAAAAATAAAACGTCCGAAAACATCAGGGGAAATCAGGCAAACTCGTCCGGGAAAGTAAAATCATACAGTAGAAAGTTGATCCTGAATCACGATCATGCGGTGCAATTGCCTGAGTACCAGTAATATTACCCTGAACGCCAAGCTCACTTTGCGATTCACAGTTCCGGAACGTTAAAATCTGGCATTTTGAACCGCGCGGGATACTGTGCTCACGCGTGCGTGATTCAGGCAACGACATTCGTTGTTGCATTTGTAGTTTGTAGCCGAAGTTCGCTCAGGACGTTTTCGCTGGCTCTATGTCGGAGTTCCGGGTGCCGTGCCCCTCTCCGCCCGCTAACCCGGCGCGGGATAGAGCGCACTCTCTCCCCTCGGCCAAGAAATGCAAATGCAAATGTATACATATCCCTATAGGATTTTCTGGCTTATTTTCGAGCGTAGAAAACGAATTTGCTAACTAGAGCTTTTAAAAACTCGAAAGAAAAAAGGTATGCTTCAAAAACAAATATTTTTTTGGAAATATGACCATAACTTTATTATTTCGAGTTTTTATGAGGTCTAGTTAGCAAATTCGTTTCCTTCGCTCAAAAATAAACCAGAAAAACTAATAGGGACATCATTTTGCGATATCGACTTTTTGACCCAAAAACGGGCCTAAGGGTGAAATGGTGAAAGATGTCCAAAGTCGAAAACAAATTTATCTAGAAATAATATGTCTATAGAAGTTTCTGGCGTACTTTTAGGCGCTGATTACGAATTATTAAAAACTAGAGCTCATAAAAACTAGAAATAAAAAAAGTTATCCTTGAAAAAAACTGAGAGGTATCGAACCCAGACAAGAGTAGGTCACGGTAGAACGAATGCAGCAGTACAAAAAAATGCCCTAGAAAGTGTCTCATATTATTCCTCATTGAAATATGCACAAAATATCTCAAAATAGGAGGGTACAAATCATGGCTTCATGGGGAGCCATGTCGATATTTAGCAAAAGTGTTCAAATTTTTCACATTTTGAGTCATAACTCGCGTCGAAATAGCTCAAATCAAGTTTCCTTTAACCAATAAACATTACTTTTTATGCTCTTTCCAATGATATGTCACATGGTACTGAAATCTCAAATTTTAAATTATCGATTTTTTGAGATCGGATCAAAAATTTTATGAAAAAAGTTTTTTCGACCCAAAGTGGTCACATACTCAAAGTATGAACACCGTCCATTTTGAGAGTCCATTTTGAGCCAACTGTACCGCCTAACCTGCTGTAGTAAAGAGAACGCGTTTTAAGCAATAACATTTAAGGTAACATTTAAGGTTTGTAACATCCATAAGGGCAAAACCCTTAAGGGTGTTACAAATGTATTGCTTTTTAATGCCATTAAATTTTAAGGTATTGCTTAGTCTCCTAAACAGTTTGAGAAAACGAACCGGTCTATTTAATACCTCCCCCATACATGCAAATGCGTTTCTCGTGCGGGGGAGAGAGTGCGCTCTAGCCCGCGCCGGGTTAGAAATGGTAGGGGGAGGCGGGCGGAGAGGGGACAGATTTGCACAGCTGACAAGAGCGGGAGGAGGATTGCGGGCCCGCAATTCGAGGCGAGAGATTGCGGGCCCGAATAGTCGGAATAGTCAACCCTGCTTCAAACTTACTCTATTTAGTTATTGCCGGCTTTGCGTGGGAACGAAATGCCGTGCAATAATATTTTGAATATTTAGTTTTGGTAGTATCATATTTTAAAAATAGATATTTCTCTTTTCTCCTTAAAAATCATCATTCTGTCGTAATGGATAAATAAAGAATTCTTTCAACCGCTCTTTCAATTCCTAGCAGATTGTTATTTCCTCTCCAACTAAACGATTAAACGATTAAATAATTTAGACCGATCCTTCGACGATGTCTTATACAACAAAATGTCGAAATTCAAGCTGTATTTTGTGCGTTGATTGACTCTATTCCATTTCAAGAAATTCAATTTTATCATCTCATCTCTGAATAGAGATCCACCCGTTCCATCAACAAACACAAAACGACAAACAACAACTATTGGGAAAGCAATCGATGGAGAATCCTCCCAATTTACTATTTAGTCTCACTGAATTAATAGTGAAGAAATAAGGATAATTAAGGGGGGGGGGGGGTCCTCAATAGTGCCACTAACTAGAAAGCGGGAGTCTCTAGTGTCCTCTCATATAATAATCGATGAGAGTAGAGAAAGCAGCGAATCCTGCTGCACCGAATGCGGCTGCTTTCACTCCAGCCCTGATCAAGAAAGGCAATTATCAATCAATATCTCCATTGATTATCATTCTTAATTTTGATCATCTCTCTCATGGCGTGGAAAAAGTCAAAGGAGAAGAGAAAATATTTGAATTCCCGCCATTGCGTATCTCAGCTCCCAGTGAAGCTAGCAACTTGAAACTTTTTTTTTGGGGTGGAAAGAGGATTTCCACCCCAAAAACTAAGTTTCAAGTCGGTAGCTTCACTGGGACCCAGGGGTCGAACGCCTAAGTAGTCGAATTCCTAAATAGTCCATATTTGTGGGTTGATTTTGTGATATTTCGTAAATTTATTTAAAATTAGCGAAAAAGTGTGGGTTGATATTGTGAAATTTCAAAAACTTTATTGAAAATTTGCCAAAATTGTGGGTTGATTTGAAAAAGTTGCCTACTTTTCCCCTATTTTCCAAAGTGGTCAAAATTTGTGGGTTGACTGCGTCGGGTCCGACCAACTTTTCGATCCCTGCTGGGACCTGAGATACGCAATGGCGGGAATTCAAATATTTTCTCTTCTCCTTTGACTTTTTCCACGCCATGAATTCAGTCTAGTATCGTTACGGCAATTAATAAAATAGAGGAATAGACATTGGTACCTCATTCCGAGGAGTCCTCCAACAATTCCTCCAGAATAAGTTCCATTCTTCCAGTCACTCTTTGCTCTCACTGTCTCTAGAATGCACTCCGTTCCTGCAAAAGTGCATTGTAATCTCAGTCTGCAAATATTTCGTGAATAATATTTAAATATACTCAACCGAGAGTAGGATTAAATGTTAAAGTTAGACAAAAATGATCTGATCAAACACTATTGAAAAACGACAAAAACTGTTGGTTTGTCCGTCATTCCTCCGGGAAATTCTAATCGTACTATTAACATTAAATCCTTATCATAACTAACTTCTTAATGTGGTGTTAAAATCACGGAAAAGTAAATGGAAAAGTAAAAAGGGTGTTAATTTGTCGCTGGAAAAGTAAATGGAAAAGTAAAAAGATTTGAATTCCCGCAATTTTGTATCTCGGTTCCCAGGGAAGCTAGCGACTTGAAAGTTGGGTTATATTTTTTTCGAACCTTCTAACCTCTAGAACCGATTTTTAAGTCGCTAGCTGCACTGGAAACCGAGATACAGAAATTGCGGGAATTCAAATCTCACAAGGGAATGGTAACTAGTGACCGTAAAATTATCGACAGAGACCTATTGGACCTCAATCTGGACCATGGGGAGATCCTATATCAGTTTTCAAAAAGTGCGCAAAAAATTTCTTTCGCGGGATTTTAATAATGAAAATTGCACGTGACATTTGCGCGCCGGGCAGCACGATACACGTCGAGAAAGACATCTGTGCACTCAATAGACTCAGTAGTCTATTGGTAGAGCGCGTGCTTGGTAATCCTGATGACGCTGGTTCAACTCCTTTTGTGGCCAATTTTTTTTGCAACTTTTAGATAGGTCTCCTACCACGTTTCTCTAATGTATTACACACCTTTTAACGAAGATCGTGCATTGCACAAGTGCGAAAAGAGTCATCAATGCATTCTAGCAATATAGTGGCTAGGATTTGATTGGCTCACTATTTCGTGCGTGTGGCATGCATGCCCAATCTTCGTTAAAAAGGTGTGTAATGCATTAGAGAAACGTGGTAGGAGACCTAAAAGTTGCAAAAAAAATAGCAACAAAAGGATTAGAACCAACGTCACCAGGATTACCAAGCACGCGCTCTACCAATAGACTACGGAGCCGATAAGGTGCAGGGATGTCTCTCTCGACGTGTATCGTGCTGCCCGGCGCGCAAATTTCACTTGCAATTATCATTATTAAATATCTCGCGAAAGAAATTTTTTGCGCACTTTTTGAAAACTGATATAGGACCTCCCCATGGTCCAGATTGAGGTCCAATAGGTCTCTGTCGATAATTTTACGGTCACTAATTACCATTCCCTTGTCAGTACTTTTCCAACACGAATTCAAATCTTCCTAGTTTTCCATTTACTTTTCCAGGCAAAAATTAACACCTTTTTTTACTTTTCCAGGCAAAAATTAACACCTTTTTTTACTTTTCCAGGATTTTAACACCACATAAAACTCATCCACTACCGTAACCATTCTGCACACTACATTGCAAAGAATAAGTTTGAGGAACGCCAGTGTACTCCTGACTACATAAGTTTATCTTGATCCAGCTCAAACCCCCAAACACAAGAGATCGCTGTGATCTCTCGCCATTGGTGACAATCAACGTCTGTTTAATTAAATGTGATAGAGTACTCGCCTGAGAACATAAGTCCGATGGATCCGAAGTTCTTTCCGTATGATTTCATGCGAGATGCCATCTCCTTCCATGTTTCTCGCAGGGAAAGCTACAAAAAAGTATAATTTAGTTACGAACCATGTGCATTCATCCTCCTTCGAGGAATTCCATCGTAATCTGTGAAACGGATAATGTCTACTTAGTCGACGAGAGAGAGAGATAGAGAGAGAGAGAGAGAGAGAGAGAGAGAGAGATGAGAGAGAGAGAGAGAGAGAGAGAGAGAGAGAGAGAGAGAGAGATCCCTCACAACATACCGAAAACAAAACTCTGTGGAACAGAACGGGCCAATCATCTCAGAGCCTACATATCATATCTCAAGGTTTACCTAGTATGCGAAAATATCTTTGAATTCATCAAATTAAAGTTTCTCTTGTTTGATAGAATACAGTAGTTTAAAAAAAATTTCATTACATAAGTGGGCTAAATTTATACAGTAAATTACACTATGAAAGGGATGGAGATACCTGAACTTTACACTACGTATTCTTTCATCGAAGAGTATTGAATCCTCTCTAACTCCGAGTATGGAATATATAATATACCTGCTTGGTGGGATCTCCTCCAACCATGGTGAGTGAAGGATCAACAGAGGCTGTGAACAGTCCGAATGCAATTCCAACTCCATATCTGAACAATTACAAAATCATTATCGAGTAATCTAACAGTAACCTGCTGACAATGTCGACAAGCATCTAAGTACCATCAGAAAAAAAAACAGAAAATTATGTTTGCAGGAAAAGTTGTCATTTGCCCTCCGATTTTAAAATACAAATAGATATGTTTTTATTATTATACTATCCACTGACGACAGATGCAAGGCTCAAAAAAACATAGTTCTTTGTTCAGTCATTTCACAGAATGAACAACTGTCTGAACAATCTAGCAGGCTCGTTTTTCTCTTTAAAAATAGTGTATAAATGTAGATAGAAGAATCTACAGACCCTAATACTCCAGATATTCCTGCTTTGACGACACAATTTTCGAAGAGCCGGGACATCATCAGTTCTTCTTTCGTCATCTCAGGCAACGAAAGCATCTAGAACCAGTTAAGGATTATCATCATCTTTTCAAAATATTTCTTACAGTCTTATTCGGGAAAGTTGACTTGGCCCTCTTTAGCCATAGAACACATCTTGCGAGAACATTGCTTTAGAAGTATATCCCACCAAAGTCGCAAGACTCCCACATCATGGTAATTAATGAACTTGGTTAATCTTTCACCTGTTTTGGCTTGATTGGAAAATTGAGTTCTTTCCACGGTCTCGTTTTGGTTCCAATCATTTCATCCATGAGAATGCAATACTGGGACGGTTGATAGACGAACTGAAATGGAAATATGCTTTAAAAACAGTTCGAAATATGCTAAACACGAGGATAGTTCGAAGTGGAAGTACCTCGGATTTTGGTCTCGGCTGTGCATCCTTCTTGGGAAGAAATGGATTCCCGAAGAGATTCTCCATGTGCGGAACCTGAAGAAGAGAATTGCCACAGACATTATACTTGTTAACAAAATAATAAAAAAATATATAGATATGATAACCACGTTTGACGCTAGCTAATGTGGTGAAACTGGTGTGCCAAACATATTTAAAGGTTTACAGCGAAGATAACTTGAACATCATATTATGCTTTACAAATTCAATCTGATTGAAACGTGAATTCAACTAAATAAGCGATATGGTGTGGCTGAATGGTGAATAATCCTATTTTTCTATTTAACACAGCTATTGAAGAAACGAATTACGAAAGAATTATAGTAAATAAAGCTATGACTGGGATTAAGTTCAGGGAGCCAAACACGTAAAACTAGGGGTGGTTGACGAATATCTAACTCGAGAGAAGCAATAAGTATTTACTAGAGCACTAATTCATCACAAGCGTAATGTGGATGATGACTGGAGAAGAACGAAAATGCAGTGGAGCAGAAGCTAAACTCTAAATAGTGTTATAAAAAAAACACTTTACAAAAATAGATAAGAAGAGAAACGAAGAGAAAATTCAAAGAGAACGATTCATAAGCCGCGTCGTTTACCCCATCAATACTACAGTAATTCTTTTAACGGAAGATTTTGGCATTATTGGACTTGATATTTAAAATTCAAGCAGTGCCAGGGGGAAACCTGACTTCATTAAAGAAGGGAGAAGGGAATACGATCATTTTATTCCATAACTCGTTATTGTGTTTATCTGTGCTTATTGCGTTTCTCCCATTATCCCAATGTCTTCAATCGAGTTTCCCATTTGTGGTCTCGGCCATCTAGTCATTCCCTCATATGGTCATTGTTTGTATAAAGTGTGGAGAAAGAGAGACGTGTCTTCAACGTGATGGACGCTTCTCTTTGTCTCTTTCTCTGTCATCTCTCTTCTCCTTCTCTTCTCCTTTGTTTCACTTCCTTTCTCTCACTCTATCGATACACTTTCCCAATCCTCCACGTGGAATCTATCATCATTATGACACATTTAGACTATTATATTAGTTTTTTGTCATAGTTAATAATCAAAGAAAGGATCTAATGTAGTTAAACAGTCGATTCTATTTCATCTCAGAAATATAAGGGAAACGAAAAAAAATAAAATGGATCAATTAATAGTGTGGTAGATATTTCCTTAATTTTATGCAATTGGGTCAACTAATAGCGTGGTAGATAAATACTTCCATTCATTTTGTGTTTCTAAATAAAGAAGATTCATCCTTCTTCTCATTGTGATTGGAAGAAAGTGAGAATAGATGAGTGATGTAGAATAGGACTAGTCGTATAGATGAGATAAGGGATGTCCGTCTATGATATTGAATGGAGAGAAGGAAAGACCACGTTTAATGGAGGGGTAGGACGTGTCTTGTGATACGAGTGTGAAGGGAAAGGGGCGGGAGAATGGATGGAAAGGGGGGAGGGGAGGGGGGAGGGGGCAGAGGGAGGAGAGAGGGAAGATAGAGAGAGAGACCCCTCGTCAATCCCCGCCCCTCTCTCGCAAGAGGAGCGCGCGTCCAACGAAAAAGAAAGACTACGTATTGGTGAATGATGCATAATAACTGTCGCCATTGTATCATTCCTAACTCTCTTTGTCATCTCTATCATCTCCACTTTATACTTTTACATTTTTCAACTCTATTCATCCAGTTATGATTATTAGCATGTAATTCAATCAGTTGTCGTCTCGTCTTCACTCATTCTTCTCTCTTAATATAATCGATTTCAGTTCTGGATTGTGATGATCTACAAGTGATTGATTATCGATTGGATGTTATGGTGGAAGGAGTATTGAGTGGAATTGGAGGCCATTGTGGTTCTTCGTCTTCATCTCATTCCTCCTCTTCTTCTTCTTCCTCATCCAGAGACAGAGACACTAAATTACTCATTCGAGTCTCTCCTACAGTTCAATCAGAAAGGATTCAGTCCTTCTTCGATAAAAGTCTCCATAAGGCCGATGTCCAACCCCATCGGGTAATATACACTTATTCTTTCTCCAGACCAACTCTTTTTGGAGGTTCCTCTTTGTGAAGCCATACAAACAAATTTAGACCATTATACATTTGTAGAAGCGCAATTCGTGTAGTTTTATTGCATAGCCAAGTAACTAGTTGTGAATGATGATTGATTCATAGATCATTGATTCATTCTCAATTTCAGACCAGGATTCGTGAGGAGAGTCAATCGGAAGAAGGATGGCACTGTTCTTCTCTACATAGAAGATGCCAAGATAGCCAATAGACTCGTCTCTTCATTCTCTGATTCTCGATCCAAAATCGACGGACACGAATTCACTATTGATCATTATAGACGAGATCACTCAAAGTGAGTGAGACTCAATGAAAGGAGAGAGAGAGAAATGGACGGGAATGTAACAGATACTAATTGGGTTGAGAGTAGTCTACTAGTAAGAGAGAAGAGGAGGAGGCATTGGGAGGCCTGTCTTCCCCCCTTCACTCCCTTCTCCATCCCTCTCCCCCCCTCCCCCTCTCATTCTCTCGTTTCTCTCTCTCTCTCTCTACACACACTCTGGTCAGCTGCGTCTCAATCGATAGAGAGAGGGAAGGAAAGGGAAGGGGGGGGGGAGGGGGGAGAGGGGGGAGGGGAGGTGAGGGGTCGAGTCATACTGGAATACAAAGAGGAAGAAGTGTCATGAATACCTTTCAGATCCCTCTCTTCTCCTTCCACTCATAACGGAGACAAAACGAGAGACAAGGAACCGTCTAGGTAGTCCATTCACTCTCTTCCTTCTATCAATATGGGTGGTCGTATCGTCAATTGATCCATACGTAACAAAAAGACCCTTATATTCATTAGACAAAGTGGGAATGCATAGTGTGTCTCTATTCAGAATGTGTCTCTCTGAACGATCTCCATCTTCATCTAAGAGACATTCATCATATTCCTCTCCATCAACATCTCGTCCTTCTACTAATGAATCAACGAGGAAAGAGTGAGTTCATCCTCCATTCCCATCCCATCTCAATCACTTCTTCTCTCATGGTCGAAGATGGTAGGAAGGGATGGCAACACATTCGACCTTTACTCAATCACTCTCCATCTCCCTCAC
>BTSX01000002.1:16761314-16842950 GCA_036245825.1 Pristionchus entomophagus | reverse complement strand
GTCTTCTCCACTCATCATCACAGTCAACCATAACGAATGAGTCAATGACAAGCAATGAGTTGAGTGGCCTCCCTCCCCCCTCCCTTCTGGATAACTCACATGAGGACAGATCAAGGAGGGAGATCGAGAAAATGGAAATCGAGGGAGGAAAGAGAGGGGTAGGAGGGGGGGGGGGGAGTATCAAGAAGGGAAGGTACTCGAGGGGGCACGACACGATAAGATACACCTCTGAGTGGTCCTCTCGATATGGCTAATCTCCCATTATGTCCACAGTCGGTCTCCTTTCATCTCATAAGCTCCACTCTACTTCGTGCCCTCAGGCACAACTCGTCACTAATGGAGGGATGAATCGAGTGATGTTCCTTCCAGTCATCCCCCTTCCTTCCCTTCCCTTCCCTTCCCTTTCTGCGGGAGTCTCTTATCTATCTCGGTAGATCAAAAGGGGAACCCCGATGGGAGATGACTAGGATCAATCTCGGTCTCTGGCATACGCAACTTGTCACGCACAGCACGATTCCATCCCCTCCGTCTCCCTTTTATCCCCTTCCTCCCCTCTCGACAGACGGTACATCTTACGTCTCTCCATCTAATCACCCCCCCCCCCCCCCCCTCTACTCCCTTCTGTGAAAAGACTCCCTATACAGAGGAGGCTTAGCAAAAAGAAGCCGTCAGAAGACCGATGGGAGAAAAAATGGAAAGAGTTTTCGTATGGAAAGGAATCAGTAGAGAAAGACGAGAGAATGATAGAGAAAGGAGACGGATGGATAGACTTCTATTGAGTTATTCCCTTCCTATCTCCTTCCTCTCTTCCCCTCCCGAGACCCATCTCAATTCGCGCCACTTTTTTCCGAACTACGTACCAATCTGCATGCATTTCCTGCGAGACTCGCGTAAGCCGCAAACACAAACACAAGCCAGGCAGGACTCGTCAAAATGAGTGAGGATTGACAAATGACCCTGAATCGAGGAACAAACAGGGGAAGATCAGAGGAATCTCGAGGTGAATCGAACCAGCCTACTTCAACTTATCCCACACATCCTGTCTATGATAGAACGGACTAGTCGCGCATTCTGATATCATAAACGATCGTCATTGTATTGACAATTGAGCGCGTTGAATGGATAGAAGAAAGGAATATGTAAAGAGAGAGAGAGAGAGAGAGAGAGAGAGAGAGAGAGAGAGAGAGAGAGAGAGAAAGAGAGAGAAGAGTGCATGGATACTCCAATGGGTATTTACAAGGACTCGTCAGTGACCCGTTGCATAAGCGCGTCAATTAGAGCAGAGATAGGCGGATAGATCAAAACAAATAATCGATAAGATAAATATCCATAAAAACGTCAACATATGAGCGATAAAGATATATTTCAAAAGGATGTGATAACTGACCGTATTGTCCATCTTCGTTTCGTGCTGAGAGTGCAGTGAGTAGTGGGGTAATGAGTAGGAGTAAGAAGATTCGCTTGAGTCGCATCGCGAATATCAGCCCAATGATCGATAAATCATGCGATTTATTCTGCAATGAAACGATTGAGATGAAGAGAGCTGCAGGGAGAGAAGAAAGGGCCAGATCAGTAGTCACAGTGGGGGATAGATAGAGGCGGAGTCGAGGGAGAGAGAAGGGGGAGGAGTGGGAGGGCGGAGGGCGGGACACATGGGACTGCGCGAGAGAGGTGCGAGACTTGCACATGGGCCTGCCCTGCTCTTTGTGTATTGCCTCACTTCATGAGTCAAACTCAAACGGCCATTGTCCAGGGTGAGAACGGTGGTGATGCAATATTCACGAGGTTGACCACTCTTCATAACGACATCACGCCAAACGTCACAAATACGGAGCAAAAACACGTCAAAACGAGTGAACGATAGCTGCCATATCAATGAAAATATGAATACCGTAATCCAAAGTGTGAATCTTCTTGTCAAGACCGATTGCAGCGAGTTCCTATGTGTCTAACATTTTATGATGTTTTACGACTATCGTACGCGCGTTATGACTCGCCACGGAGTATGATAGTCATAAGGAGGAATGATAAAGTGAGGAGGGTTATAGGGTTAGACAGAAATCACGCACGATAAGAGAATGAGAGACGTATTAGTCATTGCGAAAGAGAAGAGTTTGCATGTAAAGAAGGGCTCAATCCCAACACTTCTCTAATTGTCTCCAGAATACCCGCGAGGCATACATTTTCCATTGCAGAGACCCGTCATTGAGTGGGGAGAGTGAAATTAATCAAAGGAGAAGACGGGATAGGAAGGAGGAAAAGTGTCTGACTTATTCCAAGGGAGGAAGACCAAGTCCAAAATAATATACGAATCTCGAGATGTTGTACTAGAAGAGAGAAGTTTAGAGGTATTAGCATATCTGGAGAGTGACATTCGGAAGTGAGGAGAAGAAGGAAAAGGGGGAGGGGAGGGGTTTTGAAGACAATGACACGCTATGTGTACTGAATGGAAGCTGAGCTAACCGTGACTAGTCTACTACTCAGTACTATTGACAGATGGTATTTCCATGAGAACTGTTGAAAGGAGTACTGTAGTCGGAGGCAATGTTGATCAAGTGACAGCATATCAGTGAGAGAAGAGAGAGCAAATAGAGAGTGAATCATAGTGCATCCATCTGGAGGATTCATTAGCGAGACTAAATGACCTCCATCCCCTCACTGGACCACAGGTGCATCATTACTTAGTCCAATCAATTCATTCCATACATAGATATGTCCGGTACAAAAGGAGCATTTTCAAGAATCAGTAACATATAAATTAGCGAAATTGGTGAGCAAAGTAATTACGTACATGTAATTTGTGGGTTGAAACTGTAGAGAAGAAGAAAACGTTGGATATTGTTGACTCACCAATAGGGTGAACTGTCTATAAAACATGTAATGAGTGTGAATAAATATATCTACAGCATGACTTTTTCGGTTAGTCCTTCTCGATCGATTCCAATTGCATCATATCGTTAAATACCAAATATCAATCAAGATTTCGACGGCTAAGAATGAAGAGGGGAGCATCCATCTTCTTCCATCCACAAGGATCGAGTAGATGGTGATTCCAACTTGGTGAGTTCTTCTATGTCACTTGGGTCCAACTTGGTGATTTTTGTCTCTTTAATTCATACATTCTATTCATACACCATGCATCATCCATTGTTTTGTTTCCATTTGTTCGATAGAAGAGGGGAAGGAGAAAGGAATACAGATGGGAGAGATAGGGGGGATATGATTGATAGGAGTGATGAGACTTTTCTAGTTCCGCACTAGGCCCGCCCCCCCCCCCCCCTGACTCCATCCCCTACGAAAGGGGCGGGAGGGGGTGGAGTCAGGGGGGAGGGGGCGGGGGGGGGGGGGGGTATCCCCACCCAATAGGGCAGAGCGGACTCACTCCAAAAATTGCTCCAGGGGTTTCCCCCAAACGAGTATAGTGACCCCTGAGGTTAATGAGGAAGGCGAGCGGTCCCCTGTCACAGAGAGAGCGCGCTCTAGACGCGACGGGGTGGAAACGCTAGGGAGAGCGGGAGAGAGGTGTAGGAGAGCGAGGCAGAGGAGGGGAGAGGGCGATTCAAGAGATTTTTGTCTAACCGTCTCGCCTCGCTTCTTCCCTTCCCTTTTCCCATGCTTCCCGACATTATTTAACTACTCTGGTATGCGGCTCCAAGTTGGAAACAAGCGGATGCAAGGGTTTCCAAGATGCCCCCAAGCTTGATGGCTAGTTGGAAATCTGCTTGATTCCAACTTGGAAACGGCGATTTTACTTGATCCCAACTTGGAAATCTGCTTGATTCCAACTTGGGACTAAAAAAGGTAGACGATTATTTTTACAGTATGCTTCTGAAATTTCCAAGTTGGAATCAAGCAAATCGCCGTTTCCAAGTTGGAATTAAGCAGATTTCCAACTAGCCATCAAGCTTGGGGGCAACTTGGAAACGCATACCAGAGTATTTCACCAGCATGTCATCCGAAATTTGAAATATTGCCTAAGCTGCGTGTACCTAAGCCTAAGCCTAAGCCCTTGAGTAGGTTTCATTAATTCAATAAAAGTTATTGGCCCGAGACAGTACGGGAAGGGCTGGGGTCGGAGAGGGCGAGGCTAGAGAGAAGGGGCGGGGGAGGGGGCGGGAACAGACAGGAGGGGCTGGGCCTAGCGCGGAACTAGAAAAGTGCCGAATTGATATGACAAACCGAAGTGAGCTTCGATCTTCTTCACTATGTTGAGTGAATCTCGAGAATCGACGAAGTTAATGGCAATTCCAGCCTTCCCGAATCGACCAGTGCGACCGATTCTGAATTGGGTTGAGTGATTAGAAATAAGAGTGATGGACTACTATCTGCACTCCATGAGTACTGTACCTGTGTAGATATGTCTCACAATCGGGTTGGAGTTGATTGTTGAAGTGTACAGGGGGATCGTAATTGATGACCACCGTCACTTGACTCACATCGATACCTGCAGGCAATATTGATGTTATCACCCCCCATATCACTCTCAGTTATTGCTGGTCCCCTGATCAAGATGAGGATAAGGGCAGCGAGGAGACTGACCTCTGGCACACACCTGCAATTAATAACGTTAATGAACAGCAATATCAGCAATATGAATATGAATTGAAAATGATATGAAACCCGCATTTGTAGTAACCAGCACTTTGTAATGACCCTCTTTGAACTGTTGAATCGATTTGGCTCTTTCCTCGACACTGAGATCTCCATGAAGAACTCCCACCTGGAAAGTAATGACATCATGGAGGGGGGGGGGGGCGGGGGCATCTCAACAAACTTCGTGTCCCTTCTCTCTCATTCTGAGTGCCAACCACGATGCAGACTGTCTAGTGTGACAGAAGATAATGGCTGATGCGATTGTGAGACCAGAATAGAGATTGACCACAGCCTGATGAGAGGGGGGGAAGAAAGATGAGTACTGTATCCATTTAACTATCGATTATCGATTAAGAGGGAAGAGAATAGGGTACCTCGTATTTGGCTTCTCGATTGAGACACTCGACATAGTACTGCTTGATGTTGGGTAGACTCTGCTCCTTCTTGTTCAATCTTAACAGGGTGAATCTGTCTCTCCCTCTCCCTTCTCTTTCTCTTGATCCTCTTGCTTCTTAGTGCCACCCCCTACTGAGTGAGTCCACATAATCGACCTCCCCCTCTCTCGCTCTGAGTGGAGGGAATGGAATCCCCTCCCCCCCCCCACCTTCCCCTTAGATGCTTAATTAAAGAGTAGCCGTAGGTCTCAAGATGGACAAACTTTTTGTAGCCATCTGCTGGGTAAATTGAATAAAGGGATACGGAGAGCGAAAGGAATGAGTATGTTGTTGCAGGAGGGAGTAGTGATGTGAGGGGTGGGGAGGGAGGGGAGGGAGGGGAGAAGGGGGGGGGGGGGGGGGGGGCACATATGACTGATACTTCCATACTATCTCATCCCTAATGATCCCATCTCTCTTCTCGTCCAATGCTAATTGTAAGGATGGAAGAATAGAGGAAGCTCCGTTCCATAATGATTCCCCCTCCCCCCCCCCCCCCCCTCTCCAGTTCCTCCCGAAATTGGAGCACACAATCATCATCATTTACTCGTCTATCCAATGACGCAATCTAACCACAGGCAGTGGGATGATTATGACACGTGCTTCAACTCGACTGACCTTCCTAGTTTAGACAGTTGATGAGTGGAGGGGAGGGGAGAGGAGGGGGGGGGGGGGCTGATCCCTCCACACCTGGCTACTCCCTCTACCTCGCCTTCCCTCCAATCACACAGTCCATTACAGACAGACTACCTGTCCATCCATTCCATCTCAGTCTCTTGCACAATAATGATCCAGAGTGATCACCCCCTTCCCTTCCCCTCCTCCATCAGGTGGTCAATCAAACCAACACACCCCCCCCCCCCCCCCCCCCCCCCCCCCCCTCCTCCTCCTTCAAAAGGCATAACGCATCTCATCTCAAAGGGATCAACGGTCTCATCACTATCTGATTGTTCCTCTCCCCGGATTACCACTATATCTCATGGCAATATCTCTCTAGTAATATCGAGTATCAAGCATCTCACACCGTATCCAATGACAGGCCTACCACCCCCCCCCCTTCCCTTCCTCCTTCCATCTCCTGATTAAACGATGGGCGTCGAAATGAAACGTGATATAGTCGTGCCGACCTTCTGTGGGTGTAAGGGGAGATTGGGAGGGAGAGTCATTATACAATGGGAGAGGGAGGGGGGGTGGAGGGGGAGGGGGGAGGGAGAACCACTTATAGAGGTACTAACACTGTTAGATCGAGAGGATCGACAGGCAGAATGGCTGGATGGGGTGACAACACTGTTATTACACGAGATGGATAACCGAATGGGAGGAGGGAGAAGAGGGATGGCATCGGGTTCCTAATGGGAGATCGAGAAACCCCTACTTATCCCAGATGAAGGATTAAGAGAGAGAAAGACTTACGTCACCGAGACAGCATTCTTCACGATTTTATTAGCGAATTCCATGACTGTTTGATCGTAAGTTGCAGAGAAGAGAAGAGTTTGCACTGAGGGAGATGCTCGTTCGATCTCACTGAATAAGGTGAAGAGATTGAGTTTACTTGTCAGATTCAATATTCCGAATCAACACAAATAGTAACTGACGAATAGATCCTGATGGAGAGATCCTGATGTCCTTGTTGGGACATCATGACATCAGCCTCGTCCAGAACAAGACAGATCACCTACAATGACTCCATTCCACTCAATGGAGGGACCCCCCCCCCTCACCTTGGATGCATCAAACATCTTCAGCTTCGTCACGTAATCCAGCATCTTCCCGGGTGTTCCAATCACAAAATGATCTGTCAGCTGCTCACCTCGGGTTACTGCCAAGGAAATTGTTGATTTTTTTCAAAATTTCGATTGAGACAGAATTACAGATAGGTTTCAGGCATGATGCAGATTTAATCGAAGATATGGTCCACGGAATTGAATTGAATTGAAGGAAGGATAAATACAATAATTGAGGTACCTTCCACAATGGGAAACCAACAGTTCATAAAAATAGAACGTACCCTTAACTCCCTTAACTGCATAGTGCACCGTAACCTCAGGCATGAATTGAGTCAATTTAGTGACCACTTCGCCTATTTGCATCGCCAATTCGTATCTGGAAGAGTAGCATGAGAAGAAATACAATATCTAATACCAGCGGTATCCCCCGACTACGTCGGGGGATACCACTGGCGGGGCTCACCGCTTCGCGGTGCGCCGTATTTCGCAATCTCCAAGAGAGAGGGAGAGGGAGGGGATGCGTTGTTTACATGTTTACGATTTCACAATCCGGACAAACCAACACACAGACAGACGTTTGCGCTTTATTATATAGTATGGATGATTAGACGGATCTCAAAGTACATACGTGGGTGCGAGACAGATGCACTGGGGGAATTTGTCCTCCACTACGACTCGACTGAGCATGGAGAGAAGGAAGGCAGCTGTCTTACCCGTTCCACTTTGAGATTGAGCGATCAAATTAGTCGGACTGAAACCATTATATGTTAGAGACCAGAGGAATTATACTATCGAGATTGAATCCGAATAGCACTATTAGATAATGATAAGTCAACCTACGGCTCCATCAAGAGAAGAGGAAGAGCGAATTCCTGGATTCTCGATGGTTGATGGAATCCCAGTGCATTACACGCCTTCAGAAGGGGCTCTCTCCTTCAATATCAATATCAGTTATACTATTTCACACTACAGGATAACTTAATGAAGAGTAACTCACAGACGCATATCCTTGAAACTATGAACAGAATAAAGCGGTGAGTTAGGATCTAATTGCTTCTCCTGAATTTCTTCGTCGTATTTATTAGATTGAACGGCAAGGAAACGCACCGAAATGTCCAGACTGTCATTTTTCATCAAGTTTACAGTTTTATGTAGAAACTTATTGAGAAGGGAAATTTCTTCAGCGGACATTGCTGAAAACATCTGGTAAGAATCTACTTCTCAGAAGTAATCTTACGTTTATCCACGACAGGTTCTGGGGTTTTGCGAGATGGAGTTGAAGGAGAACTAGGTTCCATCTTTGGACCTCCATACTATAATTTCTTAAATAATATATACAATTAGATCGGCAAACTGACGGTGATAACTGGGGATTGAGTAGTACGAGCACCTGCCGCTGAATGATGGACAATAGTGAAGGAAGAGACAATCAAATCGTACCTCCGAAAGCATTGTTATTGACAAAGGGGGTTGATGGCGTAAGATTGAGAGTCGTCGTCTGGAAAACCATGAATATAAGAATATCGGAATATAAAACATCATAAGTACCTATTGAAATTATCCTGTTAGACCTATCATCGTTACATGTTTGATATGCATGTATGCACCTCCTCTTGGTTCCTAGTTCCTCTTGACTTAGTTTCAAAACTATGACAACGACAACATTTAGACGGAAGTTGCTGAGTATTTATTTATTTCGACATTTCATAGGGTTTCCCATAAACGCGACAAGGGGTATCCTATCATTATTGGAATATTAAGGAGTGGGGCTTTCACACACTTCAAGTATCTAACATCTAGGATCTAACAGGAAAATATTGAAAATTAGGTAGACAGAATGTAGATAGCAAACCTGAGCAGCCAAGTTCTGGACTGCACCTCTTTCCTTTCGCTCCTGTTCAATGAACGCTGCTCCCCAGCTATCACCCATGCTGCCTAAAAGAACTGCGGTGAATGTGGTGGGGATGATAATTCAACAACGGAGCTCAACTGGGTTGAAAGTTGTCCCAGTTCAATGAAAGTGACTACCATAACCTTCATGAGTCAAAGTCTCTTGAGTCAGTCATTTGCCAATATTTCCCCCAATCCATCGTATAAAAATCCTCTAATTACATGTGTGGTTACGGTAGTCTCATTTTGAGAAGGGGAACTGAACCTGACCCAGAGGAAAGGGTTACGGAACCCGACAACCATACAGAGACAATAAACATGAATTGGGTCAAATCCCAACCGAACTGTGCTCCATTGTCAGATTTCCGCCCCTTCCCCACCCGCATAAACGTACTGTAAAGAAAAATAATGAACGTGGAAACTAGTTTACAAACTGCCTCACGTTCAGCCTGTTGCTTTTCCTCGCTTCCTTCCCAGTGGAAACACAGGAAAGGTGGGCGGAGCTCTGAGGCGAGGAGGAGCGAACTTATATACGCAGCCAATATAGCACAGCCGCTAAATAGCAAAACGAAGTAAAAGGCGTTGACTGCGAAACAGCGGGGATAGCGGTACGTGTTTGCCCTTTGTAGTTTGTAGTTTTAAGTTTTTGACAAAAAAGAAGCTCCGGAACGGAAACCCCTTTGGGCCAACGATTAGGGCTACAGTAAGAAAATGGGCGGAGCGTCTCATTTCTGAAGCGGAGGAGTAGAGGTCCGTGCTGCCTCATAAAAAAACAAACAAAATTATATTAAGAGAAAAAATAAGTTGTCCGACACATCATTCCAAAACCGGAAGAGGAATGCTGCATGTGTTTGAATGAAATTGATAATGAAATAGCAGTTAATTGGGCTAGGCAAAGAAAAAAGTTGCGGACCGGTGCGGACAGAAAAAAAACATTTTAAATAATGAACAATCGGTAGTAGGGACCACACGGCATTATTTTCCCCGACGACACGAAAATAAGTGATCACCCCTGAAAGCGAAAACTACGGTAGTGCGGTGCAAATGTGCGCCTGAGCGACTGTACTTTTTCCCTGAGAGACGGTAGATTTTTAAGGTAATCAATGACTTTCACCATACTGTATCTGGGTTTTGTAATTGATTCTCCGGATAACGTATGCTGTATAAGTTTTTGTAATTAAATTTCCGAATACTGTATGCTGTTTCTATGTTTAGCGGTTCGCGCTTTACGGTAGCAATGAAATCATACTCTGTTTAGCAACTCATTCTGTGTTTATTTTGTTCCCGAGAGGGCCCTTTTCGCTCAACGGGATGTCGGGAAAAATAATGCCGTGGGACCACCGAACCGGAAAAGTTAGAATCAGAGCCGGCAAAGGGCGTGTTATGGAGTGGGAAACGGCGAAATGCGGGAATTCAAATCCCTTCAGTAATTTTGTTTTTCCCAGATTTATTGATTTCTAGGAGGCGCAGCTCTTCAATTATTGTCAAATAATGGATCCCTGATCATAACGAGTCAGACATAAATAAATAATGAAAATCTGTGGCAGGGACCTGGCAGAGATTGAACATGTGACTTTATTTTGAAGCTCACAATGTTTTAATAATATTTACAAAATTTTAAAATTAAAAAAATTCCTGCGGTTGCAATAAAAATAAAGAAATTTATGGTGTGATTACGGTGGATCAAGTGGTGCGATGCGCGGGCAGCCATGAATTGAAAAGTCATCCGGCGAACTGTGAACTGACTTTTCAACGTGGCTCGGCTGCGAAATTTTCTTTTTTTGCGCATTTACTTTTTTTGGTTGAGTTTGTTTACCATTTCGCGTTTTTATTTTCGTTCTAATGCGTTTTGCGATAGTGCTTCTATCTATTCGGTGCTAATTGACGTAATTTTGCTCGATGTGTAACCTCAAAGTCGCGCTTCGAAGTGTGTGCAGAATAGAGAGCGCTGAGCTAACCGCTCATTTTGATTGACTTTTACCATTGCGCGTTTTTATTTTCATTCTAATGCCTAGTGCGATAGTTCTTCTATCTAATGGGTGCTAATTGGCGTGACTTCGCTAGTTCTATGACCTCTAAATCGTGGTTAGGAGGTCACGAACACCGCCGTCTCTTGAAAACGAAGCGTAGCACTCGTTAAGTCTTTGTTTCTGTTTCGCCCTTTTTCAATAGCGATCGCACTGTTTGGCATGCCTGAGTTCTTGTCCACTTTCCATTCTGAAAACGATTTTGCCAGTTATTCCGGCGAGATTTCACCGCCGAAATGACTGGAATGACCTATTTTCGCAATTTTTTGTTACCAATTATTCACTTAGCTATGCTCAAACCACCGACAAACGGCGCGAATCCGCTTGTACAACGGCGGATGAGGAAATGCGCACGATGCGGATTTTCGTCAAGCACCACATTCGCGTTCCCTGTCAACTCTAAGCTGCCTCTTCAACGACTGTGGATTAGTTCGCTCGGACTTGACCCTGTCGGTACCTCACGAGAACTAGAGGCTGTTCGAGCTAGGGTGACTGCTATAGAAGACGTTCGGTGGTGCCACCTTCATTTTGGAGTCGACGGTTTGCCAAAAAAGGTAGAATTCCTTCCATTTGTCGCTTCGACTAGTAACTATTACTTTGAAGGGTTCAATGCATCCTAGCATTGACGGAGGCACTTTAGAGGTAATAGTTCTACTAGGTCTGTCGCTTTTATTTCCTATCATAGAAACGACGGAGGATTGGTGACCCGGAGGAGATGGTAGATCAATCCGAGGAGAGGGAGAATGGTGGAGAAGGAGAAGGGGCACACGAAGGGAATGAACAAGTGAGAACAGAAACAATGGCACTATATTAAATAGAAGAACACCCAATTAATGAACGAGTAGAGTAAGAGAATAAATGCTGGTCAATTTATCTCAATACTGATTACGGATACGAGAGGGACCTAGGTGATTTCGAGTTCGATCGTGATAATTTCAATGATCAACCATTCGACCAACACGAGGTACTGTTCTGTAGACCAATCGGGTAGATCCCAATATTTATGTACATCAATAGCGTTAGTAAATACAATAGTGATGGACAATTAGAACAATCTATTATTTTCTAGAGATGTCACTTCGGTTTCTACTCTCTCCATTCAGCAAACTATTTTGCTATTCAGTTATCCAATATAGCGTACTGAATGGAGAGAGCTAAACTCCGAAATGATTTCCATATTATTCACAATCGAAATGAATCTAAAAACATTTGAATCTCCTTTTCTCATGCATTCTCCATATAAAGAGGGACATGGACATTACATACATTTATCATGTCAGGCAGTTGACGCCAGATGGGGATGGATGGTTCAGATAGGTTTCGGGTCGGTTCTTCGTTCGAGAGAGAATCATTTCGTCTGGGTGGGGGTCAAGGGATCGGTATTCTTTCCATTCACAGACCCAAGAGATAGGCTGGAGAAAGGGTTGCGATTATCCAGGACGATAGGACTTGATGTAGAGTGTTCATTGACTTGATGTAGAGTGTTCAAGAATGCTCCCGTGATTTTAGAACTGAGTCCACCAAACTCGAGTCATCAATCGCGAAACGAGACTCGACGAGAATGGTATCTGAGGGACCAAACATTAGAGTATTCAATATTCAATATGTAGGGCATTCTATAGGTGAAACAGTGAATCACTAGGATTTGTTGTTCAAAATGACTATTTCAAAACATCATAATTTCTCTGATCTATGAGAAAAACATGCTCAATTAGGAGTCATTACTATATTACCAAATCGTTCACTAGTTGTCTGATACGGTAATAGCTTTCTGCATTCTGTGCAAGATCATGTGATTGTGACCCTAACCAGTGCGCAGAATGGAGAGAGCTACTATTCGATTCAGTTACAGTATTCGGGTAACATAAATGTATCGTAAAAAGTACAATACAATTGACATCATACTTTAGTCGATGACTCCTGAAAGGTCATGAAAGGTCACGGCCTTCGATTCGTCCCTCGGTCTCATCTTGGTTGCGGTCTCCCTCTCAGTGAAGGATCCGGAAATGGGTACCCATAGGGCTTTGAGTAGTAATTAATAGTATATAATACTATAGAAGGGATCTCGTCTCGAATGGAAAGTTATGGATCGGAAAGGGCTCTTGAGGAACTTATCGATGATGGTTTCAATATCAGGTGTTTTATTGAGGATAACCCAGGATTTATAACGATTTTTGACAACCCCTTCAAAAGAAGATTTCTATGTTATTAGCACTCGCGTATCTGATTCAAATGCAACGTTGGACAAGAGAATTCGTGAGAATCCCAAGCTTGGTCATATCGTATCGCTGGGAGATTTTTGGCATGTGCAGAAACCTCTGAGAAAGGAGTGGTGGATTGTGAGTAAATAGAAACAGGGACCATTATAATTAATATATATACAGGGTATGAAAAGTTTCCCTCTGCTCGCTGTATGGTACAAGAGTTTTTTCAATCACTTGTACTATACCAACACAAGATATCCCAAGAGAGAGGACAGAAAATTGGCACTAGAGCTTGTCCAATCATTCATTCATCATTGCACCGGGAAGCATAAATGGGTCAAGGTGGATACTCTTATCATTTGGCTACTAAAAATAGTGAGGAATAGTGAGATCTTGTCGGTTCTCTCTCTATTCCATACATTCTATATTCTGTCCAACTACTGAGAGAGAGTGCGGAATAGCGATAGTTGAGAACCGAATAGGCCTCAGTAATGAAAACAATGCTAATAGGATGGTGACTTCTCTCTTGTGACTAAGTGCAACCATCCGATTACTCGAACCAAGAAGGGAAAGACAGTGGAGAAGAGAGTACCCAAGAAGAAAATCAAGGTATTATTTAGGAAATAAAAAGGGAACTTGATAAACGCTAAGCTAACTATTATATTCTGTTGGAATGATACCTGAGGAATAAGAATTATCCCTCATGTGGACTCGCCTGAGTATAAGATAATCCGAGAGATGCTCTTCAAGCCTTCCTTTGTGAAAAATTTCCTCAAATGCTCATCGGATGCTGGCACTGCAATGTGCGAGTCATTCCACTCACTCTCACTCATGTACGCGCCCAAACGCTTCCACTGGTACGGTACACTTTACAATTAATCAATGTTTGGAAAATCGCTATTTACCATTGACTGTATCAGTAATATTAGTCTGCTCTTGCTAGCTCTGCCCAATACTACGACAAGAAGACGAAGATGTCTGTGATGCATCAGAACTCACTTGTATATGGAGATTGGAGGAGATCGCGTCGAGACCGGGAATGTCGTCCTCCCTAGAAAAGGACGAATTGCCATCAGTGTGAAACGGAAAATGAGCCCGGGAGAACAGCCTTGGAGGAGAGAAGTACAGTATGATACGCATTTCGGGGTAGCTAATAATTTACTCTAGATATTGGAGGAGTGTTGGATACTGAGGGAGGAGTACGAGGGAAATCGTTTCCTCAAGAGAATTGGTGCACCGGACGATGATCATTTCGATAATCTCAAACAAATTTACGATCGAATGGTTCACGAAGAGGAGGAGGAAGATTATCTCAGTGATGAAATCTAATGTGATAGTAATATAGAGATGGACCAGTAAAGTTTCGCCGACGTTTCATTATTTGATTACGTAGATAGCGAACCTTTTTTGCCGTTGTCGAGTGATAAAATTGCTCCCTTGAGAAGATACTCGCCTCACCAGACACCTGCAATTTCACACAAAGCAAAAATTCATTTATTTTATCCCCAAAAAAATTAAATATTTATTTACGATTACTAAATATTTGGTCAATGATCCACCTGACGCTGATCAGGGCAACATATTTACTATGTTTCTGTCTAACGAGTATCACTATGTTCCAGTTTTATATTTTAACATTATTTTTTTCTTTCAAAATAACAGAATCCATGCAAATGATCATGTCACAATGTTTGTATCATGCTACCCATTTGCAAAGAACTTCCTTCTAAAAAAGGACTCATCTGATTGAACTGCCTGAAGTCGATGCATCGAAGGTGAACGGGAGAAGTATCAGTCTGAAGCAGTGATTTGAACTCAGATGAATACAGGATTCGGAGAAATAGAGAAAGGTATGCAATACAATACAACGTTTTCGGTATCAGTGAGACGCAAAAGGTGTGATATTTCGCGAAACCAAATAAATGAAAGAGGTTTTTTTTTCTCCAATAAATCACAAAGAAATTGACTCGTAAATTTAATCGACCCTTGCTCGTTTATGGAGCACTCAACGAGAACTTGTTTATAGAGAGCTTATTTGAAAATAAAACGGAGTAAATAACGATCGAAAAGCGTAAGCCACAATTTATGGTACGACTTACTTGTAGGACATTCCAAGACCAATCCATTCAGGTCTTCTGATTTCCCCAGACCGGAAGCGTATTTTTCTTGGTGACTTTCTGGAAAAGGAATTTCAAGATAAAGAACAAGGTGTTTAAAAAGGACCTGGACATCCGGGATGCTGTTATCGTAGGCGTCATCTTCGTAAACTGTATTGGCCGGCCATAGAATGCCGGTGGCATCATCATGATTGGCCTTGGAGCCTGGGGAACAAGTAAATTAGAACAGTAATTAACCCTCAGACAAGAACAATTAGATTAAATAGCTATCGAGTAAAGCGACGAACAAATGAATACAAACTGTCAGACTGAGTAAGAAAATTGAGGGTGGCTGCCGTTAAAGTGCGAATTAGAGGTTAGAAGATCGCTCGTGTAAATCGCGCACAACGAAAACCGGGTCACAATTGATTAAAACGTGGTCACTAAGCTACTACCAAACGGTGAATGCACAATTGAAGAAGCAACGACTATAGACAACCCACCTACACGGGTCATTCGGGAGTTAGCACTGCTCTATACGTTCTGCACACCCTTCAAAGCGCGATTAGAGGTCAACTATCGAGCGATATCATACCAATTTGCCATGAATAGATGTAATAGCTATCGCACTACGCATCAGAACAAAAATAAACGCGCGCGAAATAATAAAAGTCAATATCTCCGCTCTCTATTCTGCACACGCTTCCACGCGCGACTTGGAGGTTACACATCGAGCAAAATCACGCCAATTAGGACCGATTAGATAGAAAAGCAATCCCACTACGCATTGGAATGAAAATAAACGTGCGAAATAATCAAACTCAACCAACAAGTGCTTAGCTTTGCGCTCTCTCTTCTGCACACACTCCAAAGCGCGACGTTGAGGTTACACATCGAGCAAAATCACGTCAATTAGCACCGAATAGATAGAGGAATTATCGCACTACGCAGTAGAATGAAAATAACCGCGCGAAATGGTAAAAAACTCAACCAAAATAAGTAAATTTGCACAAAAAAGAAAATTTTGCTGAACAGCCATGTTGAAAATTCAGTTTCCAGTTCTCGGACCACTTTTCAATTCATGGCTGCCCGTAGATCTCACCACACACTCAATTCCACCGTAATGACACCATAATTGTTTATTTTTTTTAAATTAAATTTTAAAATATTAATAAATTATTTTTAAAAATATTTTTTTCTCCTAAAATCTTGAAATATTATTCTAAACGCAATGTGTTCGGGTTTTGTTTCTATGTCACATCCCTTTAAATTTAAATTTTAAATTTTTTATTTTTATAGTGCATTAAGAAGTGCAGCCTTCTATTTTTGTCATAGAATCGTTGTGCGACCTATATTTAATCTTCATGCAAAATTTTAGAAAAATCCATGGCAGCCGTCTTTGTCAAATTAGCTGTTGAACTTTGCTATAATCACTTGTTTCAACACCTTCAATTTATTGATTCTGTTATATTTTGTTTATTGCAGTCATTTAATTCGCTTTGTAGAGCACGAGTTCTGTGCTTTAAGAACTATAAACACTTAAATAAACTATTGCTAGTGGTTCCTATTATAGATACCGTATACCTTGCTCGAGTTTGCACTGGTTTCTAACTCCTGAACAATAATTTCTACTATATATTGATCAATTATCGGTCCTCAACTGCCATTTTATTTAATGCCGCCAAGAAAAATATAATTAAAAGTGTTTGAAATTCGCGAATGGTGACCTGCTGACCATGGTTCGGTTGGTCATGGCATGCATGCCATGACCAACCGAACCGATTTTGTGCGGGACTGCACCAAGAGGGGCGGGGCTTATATGGGTAGGTCAAAACTCGCTGATTTAATTTTTTCATACAAATCTAAGTATGTTTAATGAATTCTGCACTCCTGATTACTCAAATGCGTATAAAGAATAAATTTTAGAGGAAGCTTAAAATTTTATGTGGTGGTCCCTAAATCGGTAGGGACCACCGAACCGGAAAAGTTAGAATCAGTGCCGGCAAATGTCGTGTCATGGCGTGGGAAACGTCGAAATGCGGGAATTCAAATATCACACAGTGATTTTGTTTTTTCAAGATTTATTGATTAAAAATGAGTGCCGCCCTCCATTCTTTTGCATAATAAGAGAACTGGTTGAAAAGGAATGCGTGTAAAAAATAGGAATAATTCTGTTTACCCGAACATGCTAAATTTCGCAAATGAATTTGCGGAGTTTTGGGGTGCTGCCGTTCTTAATTGACGAGCAAGAGTTTGAAATGATGCAGCCTTTTTGTTTTGTTATTAAATTGATTATTGAGGTATTATCATACTCTCTGCAGAAAAATAGAATAATCTGTTTTCCCGAAATTTAATAAATCGACGACGAACTTTGATGGAGAAGAGGCATACAACTTCACCAGGAGACTTTAGTTAATTATTTCTTTTATATTTTTCAGTTTCCAGATTCGGGCAGCATATCTAAACGATAAATTCAAATCATGAATTGCTCATTTGAATTAATATTGACAGGTCAATTTTCACATACCGTATACCTCATGCAAATATGTCCTCAGAAAAGAGCTGAAAGATCAACACTGCCATTTAAATTATCAATTCTTGTATTTAACTTAGTGCTTCACATAAACAAACGAAGGAAAATATTGAAAAATATGTTTGAAAATAGCGAACATTGACACATTTATCAAGGTGTGACCCACCGAACGTTTGCGTGTAAGGACTGCACCACAAGGGGCGGGGCTTTGACGGGTAGGTCAGAACTCGCTGATTTAATTTTTTCATAAAAATCTGAGTAACTAATGAATTCTGCACTCCCGATTACCCCAATGCATATAGAATAGAAATTTTAGACTAACTTTAAAATTTTACTTGGTGGTCCCTAGAACAATCGTGCACCGCGCGGACCACCCATTTTTCTTGCGCGGATCGTGCCCTCATTGGTGCACGATTGTTAATTATTTTTAAAAAATTTCTGGTTTTCCGGATTAGGGACCACCAAGTAAAATTTTAACGTTCCTCTAAAATTGCCTTTTTATGTGCATTTGGGTAAACGGGAGTGCAGAATTCATTAAAGTTACTCAGATTTTTATGAAAAAATTTAATCGGCGAGTTCTGACCTACCCGCCTAAGCCCCACCCCTCTTGGTGCAGTCACGCACGAAATCAGTTCGGTGGGTCATGGCATGGTTAGCAGGCCACCATTTGCGAATTTCAAACACTTTAAATTTTATTTTTCTTGACAACATGAAATAAAAAGGCGCCTTCGGATTGATAATTGATCAATATATTGTTCTTTTTCTATGTGTGAAGGTATCAGTCGGGACAAACGTGCGCAAGGTATACGGTATCCATGAGTGGAACCGCGAGCAGTGTGAATTTAACGGTATCTCTATTTTGAATGCACATATTTCGTACTCCAATCAATGGTTTAAACAAAATCAATGCATAATATATAAGAATAGATCAAAAAAGGGTTTGAATCACTCGTTGAACGGTCTATTTTATTTTTTTGTTCCATCAGTTATTTGACAAGGTTTGCCTCTATCGATTTCGGGAAAAACTTGCCAAAAGTTCGAGTCCTGCACACTGATCACGCTGAAGCCAAAACCCAGAGTGCGCATCCCCAGAATAAACCGTCAGCTAATTAAAACATCCGAATTCGCAAACTATACACTTTTCACCGACCATTTAAAACATGTTTGCCTCTACAGAATTTTCTAATATTTTTATACGAGGTGCTTTGTTACCAGACTTTTGTATTAATGATAAGAATGTAAATGCGCATTCCGAAATAATCGTTTAATCCTGGAAAATGCCAAATTACGTGGAGGATTTAAATTCCCGCATTTCGACGTTTCCTACTCCATTACACGACATATGCCGGCTCTGATTCTAACTTTTCCGGTTCGGTGGTCCCTATCTCCGGATTAACGGAAGAGTTTCCCGATGACTTTCATGAAACTCTACCAAGTGCTTGCATGAAACTCGTCAGACGACCACTCTGACAAGTTTACGGACGAGTGGGCTTGCTTTTGGATTTATGATCGTTCCGGGAACCATCAAAAGAGAGTTTCCCGACGAGTTTCGTGCAGAGTTTCATGCAAGTCACTTGAAACCCGTCCGTACACCCTTCGGCAAACTTTACTTCGTTTTTCCGAGTTATTATTGATTATTTAGCTTTGTTTTTCATGCCATATATTTTTAATCTGCTTAAATTGAAGGACTCTATGGACCGACCTAAGGTAAAATTCGCCGTAAGCTGTTCCAGTAACATGAACCGAAGTATGGAAGCGCACAACTTCCTGCAGTAAGTGTTCTTCAGCTATGGCTAGCCATGGCTGATTAGCGCATTTACATATGCATTTATATGTTTAGGAAGCGTGGGTTCGATATTCAGTCATATGGTTCGGGTAATCAAGTAAAGCTGCCTGGTCCATCTGTAGACAAGCCTAATTGCTATGATTTTGGAACTTCATACGACTTCATTTACAATGACCTCAAGAAGAAGGACAATCAATTGTATGATTTTTGCATTCTACATTCACTGATATTAGCCTTCAGCTACACCCAGAACGGTCTTCTTAATATGCTAGATCGAAACAGAAGAACTAAGCCCGCTCCTCAGCGTTTTCAGTTGGAGATGTTTCAGTTTGATGTTATTCTTGCTCTCGAAGAGAGAGTTTATGATCAGGTAACTACACTTCAACTCGAATGAAAAGCCATAGTTTTCGTTGAATCAAGATTCACAAATTACAGATCATCGAGGATCTTCATACACGAGAACAAGAATCTGGTCATAGTGTTCACGTAATTAACATGGACATCCAAGACAATCACGAGGAAGCAACCATTGGAGCATGGATCGTATGTGATATGTGTGCGAAGGTAAGCTCTGTTTTTATATATAAAGAGATCGTGGGGTAAAAATATGCACACATACCACATTACCGGGGAAATAATCAAGGTCCGCTAGAGATGCATTTAGGTAGCCATATCGAATATCATGACCGTGAAACCCAACACGAAAATTTCAGCTGGAAGCAGCAGAAGATCTAGACAATGAAATCGACGAGATTCTTGCTGAATTCGAGGGTAAACATCCCAAGCGAAATTTTCTTCATACCATTTGTTTCTATTAATCGATTAATCTGCTATACGGGTAAAATATAAACATTTATTCAATCCTTTCGAGCATCACAACCTGAGTATGAAACACGAGATATGCGAAACCAAGGAGTTTTTCTTGCGTGGTCTCATTTGACATACTTCTGTGTCAGCTCTAGCGTCTTTTCGTACAAAGCATCCTTAATATATATATATATATATATATATATATATATAAACTATTACATCATCTTTGGCCAGTGGATCAGTGCTGTTTTCTGCTTCTCTACAGTCCTGTGATCGAGATTGGTTTTGAAGTAGGAGAGTTGGTATACCTGCCAGTACTTTCCACTGATATTCTCAACTTCCCGTCTGACTGCAAAGAGAACTGTAGTAGCCGCACCCTGACTCAAATTCTTAGAGATGCGATCTTGAAAAAGATGCGACCGCCAAATCCGTAGGTGCGACCGATATCTGAAATGTTTGTTAATCCATTCTTATTGGAGGTACAGTTGTCACTTGTGGGAATGCATTCTCCTGGATGCACTGCATAGGTTGAGACTCCCTGATCTCCATACAGTCGATGCAGCTTTCTCACTGTAAGGAAATTGCACATCTTGGATAGGGAATACAGTTTGTATCCGATGGCTACAGAATCGGGAGAAGGACAGAGACATGTAAATTTAGACTGCAGAGGAAGGGCAGAATCAATCTGAATGAGTAGGGTAGATCAATGAGTAAGGACTATACAAGATTAATACCGTACCCCGTGAGAGGAGGAAGAGAGGACGATACTGAAGGAACAGTTAATTAATTGATGCGTCGCATGGGGTAATTGACCTGGCGGGAGCACTGGCCTTGAGGATGTTTATCAGTTGAGTGACGAGGAGAGTATGAGCAACATGATTCACTCCGAACGCCGTCTCCAAATTGTCTACTGTAGCCTGAGAAAGACTCGGATGATTAGCTAAAGGTAGATCAAAATATGCAGGGGGGAGGAAGGTCACAGACGAGAAGAGAGGGAAGAGAAAGAGAGAGAGAGAGAGAGAGAGAGAGAGAGAGAGAGGTGAGAGGCAAATAGACACCCCGAGATAAATATAAGGCGCAGTCATCAACACACTTCCAAAGAGCTATTCACTGAAGAATCATCAAATATGTTTATTGTTATATCCTTGGTCACGTAAATGAATATGGTACAATTAAAGTTGGTACTCCAGTTCTCGAATGAGGGAATCGAATGTTTCAATATTAATAGTTTCAGTGTGAATAATCCCTTGCCAGTACTCCAGTTCAGCCTTCATTCCGTCTTCTGTCTCACTAGTCAGCACATCACGGAAACTGAATAAAGAAGGATTGTGAAAGCATAGTGAGAATATATTCTCACTTGGTGATGAGTCGATCGTTCCTCTCGGCCTCTTCATTCTCACATTTGACTTCTCTAGCAACTTTTTCGATTACTGCTTCCTGCGTGAGAAATTTATACGATAAAAACACTTTTCCCGTCCAATTAGTTCAGACTTATTCAAGTGTTCGATAGATTTAGTGTATAATTTAAGATTTTCTCACTTCTGCACTCATTTGACTGTAATCATCAACACGCTTAAGAACTGAAGCGTACATCACAGCTGGATCCTCTAGATCAAAACTACGGTAGAGACCACATCTCTCGATGGCAAAATCTCGGTCGATATTCTCCTTGCGGGTACTGAAGGAGATACTTGTGCATTAGGGTTGGTAAATCGGCGTCCAATTGGGGATCGGCAATTGTGTCCCCCTCGCCTTATTCCGGATCCGCAATTGGAATCCGAATTACCAACTCTATTGTGCATGATAAGAATGATAGGCACTATTTACGTAGAGCAGACACCGTTCCCCTATCTCTATCCCTCATCATACCTCGAATCGAACCGAGGGCTTATTCAATCAAACTATTTTCATTATCTCGCTCACAATTATTGTTCGCGCCCGCTCAACCGCTAGAATATTAAAAGATCTTGCACTTCTTAGGTTCATTAAGTAACTCAATTCTGAGAAATACTAAGAACTCACTCAATTTCCTTCCTTCTCCGGAGTTGAGCTGCATCTAACTGTTCCTCCCATCCTGCCATTTCTTCTTCCAGCATCGCTTTGTACTTAAGCAGATCCTTTCTGAAAGAGAAAAATGATTTAACTGTTTAAACAAATTTCAGATAATATAATGGAGCGCATGCAACAGTATCTTAGTCGCAAGAACGACGTCGTTCTTTTTTCACAAATGATATAGCTGTTACAGATTGATTACTCAGAGGGCACGGCCAGAGGGTAAATTACTCTAGATGGTAAATTACATAGATTCTTCACCTCTTTGACCGCTGTTCGTTCATATTTTCCTCGCTCTGTGTAGATATCACGACTCCGGGAGAGTTGGTCGTATCGGGGCACACGACGATTTCGGATCGTCGACCTCGCACTGAACGACGTCGTTCTTTCTTCACAGGAACGGAATTAGGCTGCAACGAGCACAATGAAATAAAACGAAAATCACAATATACCGTATCTAACAGAAAAGTTTCAAAAACGAAAAAAATCAATAAAATCTTTTAAATCGAAACTTACGCTTTCTCTGTTGGATGTTCGAGAGAGTCGTAAGACTTCTGAGTTGTTTTGTGACATACTGAAAACAATGATTAGAATACTCGAGAATTTTTCAAGATGCAAATAATTCGATAAACACATTTAAACTATGTTTTGCGCATTTTTGTAAAAACATAAATTACCCGCCATATCGAGGTTTACTAATTGAGTCGCGTGCAGCGTGCAGGGCCGGATTTTAGAATACGGCCCTTGCCGATTTGAAAAGTCATCATTTCACTCGAATTCGTATTTCAATTTGATTTCATGTAGTTTTCCGTGATTATTTTCTTCAATTATATTGTACTCCGCATATCTATTTCAGATACTATAATGGAGCGCATCGAACAGTATCTAAGTCGCAAGAAGAAGGCCGCCAAAGGAGACGAGGCTGATCTCTATCAAAAACTGGAGCAGCTGTATATCAAGAAGTAAATATTCGCTTATTGTGGATGTAATTTATCCCTACTATTGGTAGACTTTGGTACGAGCTCGCCAATGAAGTGAAGAAGGTGGTGTACGCCCCTCCAGCCGGCTTGGACTTGAAGGAATTCTACGACAGCTTCATCAGTGACTTCGAGCATCGGTTTGAATGCTTCAGATAGCTTGTATTAGTGTAGCCCCATTTAGCATTAATCTTCTTCAATTGGCCGAGATCACTATTCCTATCGCCAATCACATCTTCACCAAAGGTACCATTCGCTAATTAGGAATCGTAGTCCGTCGTTGTTTTATTAGCGTCATAAGAGCCCGTTCGTCTAAGAGTCAGTAAAAGGCCATCAGCGTGTGGAACATGAAAAAAATCAATGTATGCTCAAAAGTTGGTCCCCGGGGTAACTTTTGATTCTGAATCGATTGGCCTTTTCCGTTTTTCGATCTGAGCCTTCTGAATCCCGGTGCGACCCGACGTCGATTTTGCCAAAATCTTGTTCGGCGATAAAAACTTCCCAGGAAAGGGTCGAAATGGCCACAACTCTCGCGGTCCCGAACAGAATTTAATTCTAACAAAAATGAAACTTTGGTCCAGGTTCTATCTTCATCGGGTACCGAGTTATGATCGATTTTTGACATATTGTTTGGGGGCAAAAAATACTTATGTAGTAGAAAGAGCATGTTTTCGTGATCATTTTAATATATGGGATGAGGGCTTTATCGGTGTGCAAAGTTGTTTCTCATCATTTTAGTGTCGAAAACCTGCGATTTTTATAGTTTTTCGAGGACAACTTTTTTCTTTCACGTTTTCATTATCTCTAACATAAAAATTCGGTTTCTACGTGCGAAAATACCCCAGAAAATCCTATTCTGATATGTTTTCACGGTTATGACTTTTTTGACCCAAAAATGGAACCAGGAACCAGAACCAGGGTCGAAAAAGTAATACTTTCTAAAACACATGACTATAGGATTTTCTGTGGTATTTTCGCACGTAGAAACCGAATTCTTATGTTAGAGATAATGAAAACGTGAAAGAAAAAAGTTGTCCTCGAAAAACTATTAAAATCGCAGGTTTTCGACACTAAAAGTGATGAGAAACAACTTTGCACACTGATAAAGCCCTCTTCCCATATATTAAAATGATCCCGAAAACATACTCTTTCTACTACATAAGTATTTTTTGCCCCCAAACAATAATTCAAAAATCGATCATAACCCGGTACCGAATAAAGATAGAACCTTGCCCAAAGTTTCATTTTGTAGAGAATTAAATTCTGGTCGGGTACGCGCGATATGTGGACATTTTGACTTTTTCCGGGGTAGTTTTTATCGCAGTACAAGATTTTGGCAAACAGGGATTCAGAAAGCCAGATCGAAAAACACAAAAGGCCAATCGATTCAGAATCAAAAGTTGCCCAAGGGACCAACTTTTGAGCATACATTGATTTTTTCATGTTCCAGACTTTGTCTGACTCTTAGGCGAACGGGCTCATATGAGTGACATTCTGAGATTTTGAACATATGTGTGCACATGCGTGGAACTAGAGGAAAAGGTCGATTAGAGGGATCGGCTCCATACTTCCACAGGTGGTAGTACTCGGTGAGTCAGGAAGGTAGACCACCTTGGGGCTGACCGCGACGCGTCCGAACCAGGGCTGGGACAACAAGGACTTTTCACTACAACAAATTTGTTGTACAACAAAACAACAAAATATTTTCTTGTTGTACAACAAAACACCAATGTTATTTTTTCGGTGTTTATTTCTGATTTTAATAAGAAAAATATAGTATTTTTCCAATTGCGGTATGTTAGAAACTAGTCAGTCTCAGACTGTTAGAATTTTACCATAATTTACAACAATACCTGTCGAAATTTCGATTTTATTTCTTCACAAAATCAGTTTTTCCTTATTATTATCAAAATATTGATAAAAAATTTGTTGTTTTATTTGTTGTCATTTTCAGAATAACAAACATCAACAACAAATTTGTTGTTGAAACCCTCAAAACTACGACAAAACAACAAAACAACAAACAACAAATACCAGCCCTTTTCCGAACCTTTTAAAATTATGTGAAAAATCGGGTTTTGGAAAAGGGGAGATTTTTATTTTGAAATATAGTCGATCGTATTTAGGAGTAACTATTAAGAAAAAAATATTTGAGAAAAAATCCAACCTACGGGTCGAAATCTGAGAAAAAAGGATTTTGGGTTAATGTAAGAATTCAAATTTCTGTCGTTTTCACAAATTCCCCGTGCAAGCAGTAATACAAAAATAGGTATAACTGTTACAAGAATTTATTGAATCGATCGATGGTGAGCAAATTTGAATTCGCACGATTCTGAAGAAATTTTTTTTGTAGATACAAAAACGTCTACATCTCAAATTTGTGATACTTTATCCATCTATTATACAAAAAATATTTTCTTCAGAATCGCGCAAACTCAAATTTGCTCACCATCGATCGATTCAATTAAATCTTGTTACATTTATACCAATTTTTTGTATTACTGCTTGCACGGGGAATTCGGGAAAACAACAGAAATGTGAATTCTTACATTTTTTTCTTACATTTACCCAAAATACTTTTTTCTCAGATTTCGACCCGTAGGTTGGATTTTTTCTCATATTATTTCCTTAATAGTTACTCCTAAATGCGATCGACTATATTTCAAAATAAAAATCTCCCCTTTTTCAAAACCCAATTTTTCACATAATTTTTAAATTTTTAAAATTGAATTTCACCATGATGATGAAATCGTATGGGTTAACACCCAATATATAAAATGTTCACCATGCACATAGGAGACGATTGACACTAATTCCTAATCGATTAGAGAGAAACTGAGCAAAAATCGAAAAAGTGTGTTTCAAATTTCGCGCGCTCTGACGCGGTTCGGACGCGTCGCGGTCAGCCCCAAGGTGGTCTACCTTCCTGACTCACCGAGTACTACCACCATACCTCGGATCGACCTTTTCCCCTAGTTCCACGCATATGTTCGAAATCTCAGAATGTCTCTCATATATGCTTTAGATCGTGATGGCGCTCTCGCTTTCCTTGAGAAGATGGGCCGAACAGTGAAGAAGGACGTCCAGGCCAAGATCAGAGTAGATGTGGGACAGATTAAGTTGAGACTGGATAACAAGGACAAGAACGATCGATGCATCGATATTGACACTGTCCGAGTAAGTGTAGGGACCGCAAGCGCCGCCCACTTTTCTGCGTTTCGGGGAAACCCCGCTACAGTACACCACCACACCACGATAAAAATCTATCGCGGTTGAAGGAAGTACATGTTTTACTAAATTCTTTTTTCTTATTTTAAAGTGCTGTTTCTTTTCCGAATTGTGTGTTTACTATTTCGCTCAAACAGTCGAACTACTATATGTGTTTGTCAGATTCCTGATTGGCATCTTTCCTGGTCAGTGACAGCATTTAAAAAAAAGTATAACTTTCCGAAAGTTTCAACTTGATTTTTCGATTTTGCAATCGCGAGCAATCTCTTTCATTTGTGCATGAATATATTCCTACTGCATTGCTCTTTTGTGCTGTGAAGGTTCTACAGGCGCGACTAGACGCGAAAAGCTCAGTAGCATGAAGTGTCCATGAGTTCTGTGACTACAACTCGAGTTCTGCTCTTTCGTAATTTCCCCTTCCATTCATTGCGTGCGATCATTCGTGAATAGTTATCAAGGTAATATCTCAATCCTTTATGAGAAGTTTCCAAAAGCTGGCCGTTCGTTAAAGCATAGAACTATCGAAAAACGGAAATTTAAAATTACGTGACTAGAGTTTCACTCAGTATAGAAGTTGCACAGCGATTCGTACGGAGCAGAGTGAGTGAGCTATAAAGGACGAACTGAAGACTAGATTATGCTTATAATCGGTTAGCTAGCTTGCAGTCATATGATACAAGGTATACTGTAGCTTTATGAGCCATGCTAAAATGTAAGAGTTTGATTGACTCCATCCATAGTCCCTTCATCGATAGCACCAAGGAGTAGCAAAGCAGGCTAATTGTAGTCCCTGCAGTTGAAATGACTCTAATGAGTTAACACATTCGATTAGAATGGCTTGATCATAACCTTCCAAATATCACCTGGAAAAAAATAAGAAAAATTATACACATATCAGCTCGAAAGTTCCTTCATCTCTAATCGATTCTACAGAAATGAAAAAAATAGGAAGCCAGAAATGACTGTACAGAACAAACTTATTGCAGATGAAATTAAAATCTGACACATGATATGCTCCAACTCTAGACATTTTGGGTTACTGTACGCAGTGCCAAGTGAACCCTTTTTTCAAGCGCACAAACGGGATGATTTGAAGTTTTCTATTAATATTATGTTTATTTCAATAATCAGCGGAACTAGAGCTATCGATTACGATGAAAATAAATTATGAAGAATCATTTTTGCACGACACGCTGCGGTCCCTAAGTAAGTGATCGTAAAACTTACTCATTTATGTTGTACTCAGGTTATTGAAAGGATTTTTAAAAAAAATTAAATTAGTGAATTTAGTTATCAGCTGTCTTTAGTAATTTATCTTGTTATTGCTTTGTACTCCCTCACAATCTGGTTCGTATCAGTAACTCATTTTATTCTAACCATTTAATAGGGGTTAGTCTGTTTCAAGTCTTTCTCGCTCACTAATTTGGTCTACAAATGGTAAGCTGCCGGTATCTTTCTAAATTTTTGCCCGAAAAACTTTTTATCTAACTTTTTACTTTTTTTACGGCTAGTAACTTTTGCGAAAAAATTGAAGTAAGTTTACTTTCCAAGACCTTAGGTTAATATAAATTATCTTTTGATTGGATTTGGTGAAATAGTGGATTAAATCTCGTCCTTCAGGGACTAATCGAGTCGACTCGCAAAGAGATGGAGGATAAAGTGCACGGAGTCCAGTCTGTTCACGTCGCTTTCTACAAGGTCTCTTCCGTATACTACAAAGAGGTATAATCGATGAAGTAGTAATGGAAATATATCTAGTGATTGGTAGATCGGAGACTACGCGTCGTACTACCGCGAGGCACTCCGTTATCTGGGAGTGGAAGATCTCACTTCTCTGACGACTGAGGAGAAACATGTCCATGCTGTTCTCCTTGGATTCGCTGCTCTTCTGGGAGAGAATATCTACAATCTGGGAGAACTTCTTGCCCATCCCATCCTCAATGCACTCGAGAACACGGGAGAAGTGTGGATCAAGCATGTACTAGATGCATTCAATGAGGGAAACATCGACAAGTTCAATACTTATGAGAGGTAAGTAAGGTAACTTGGCATTTTTCTACAATGTTGGAACTTTTTTAAACAGTATAACTGAGATTCAGTTATTGTAATTCTGAACAGTTTGATTACAGAGAGTGGAGTGAGTGGGACGATCTCAAGAAGAGGAAAAGTGCCCTCATGAACAAGATGAGACTACTCGCTCTCATGGAGGTAATCATTGAAGTTTTGAATAAAGAGCGGGGATTAAATGCTCTGTGTGATTTGACATACCATGCCCGGTATTTTCTTAGGTGCAATTTTTTTTTTACATAATAGACTGAACCATTACCATAAAAAAGTGCCCTAATTGTACCGACCACACCTATTTGAACCGCATTAAAATGAATAAATTCTTATTTCAAAACTTATAAGTGAAAGATAATTGTACTTCTCATAATGTTTCTTGCAGTTGGCTCTCCAGAGAACGAGCAAGAATCGTCAGTTGACATTCGCAGAAGTTGCCAAGGCCTGCCAAGTAGAACCTGATAAGGTGACCATTGAATTATCTTGCTTAGATACTACTCATTTGAAAGCACATATGTTTACCTTTCCATGTAAGCTCTCATTCATTGTAGGTTGAGCACCTGGTGATGCGCGCACTATCGAAGAAGCTGATCAGAGGAAGCATCGATCAGGTACTCGCACTGTTTCTAGACTTGATAAGTGTTTCTCTCTCGCTGTCTCTCTATCTCCAGATGACTCCTTCAATGACAGGTGAACGGAGAGGTTCTCGTCTCTTGGGTGCAGCCTCGTGTGCTCAATGAGGATCAGGTTGGCCAGTTACTCCTTTCACTTTTATTGTCCCTGTCTTATCTATTGTTATGCAAGAGGAGTAGTTGATAGGGAAGAGATACCAGATATCACTTGCGATATCACATCATTCCAGTATCAAGTGGTAGATCACTGCTATATCTCTATCTGATCTTTGATCTCTTATAGTTGCGTGGTGTGGCTAATCGTATCGAAGAGTGGACGAAGGACGTGATTGGAATGGAGAATGTGGTGGCAGTGAATGCGAGAGATATCCTCACCAAGGCATGAGGGAGTCATTCTATTATTTAGGATGAACCCTCCATTACATCCAATCCCATACTATTCGGTGCAGAGATGTTTGTACGAAAACCCGGCCCTCATTCTATTTATTGTGTGTAATACTTGTATGTGATTGCATCGGAAATAAATGTATGTGTATGAGCACTTGCCGAATGTGTTTATTATTATCGATATCTTGATCGTATGAATGAGCGTTGGAATATACCATTCGCCTCCACTCCTCTCTCCTATCGATTGGGTGTTTAGTATCCTGAAAAATAGTCAGTTATCACTGAATAGTTCTATGCTTCATTCCAAAATTCGTAGATCGAGTCCAATCTGTTTGAGATTTTTTTCATCGAATAATTCAATGAATTATTAACTCGTTGCTTATGATCATTTCCCGGTCAAATTTCACCTGGATGGCAATTATAAGGAAATGCAAAGATAACCGTTGGTAAACAAAACCTAAAACGATGCGCAACACCGTATCATTCTAAAAAACGTAGATCGAATCGATGGATTTTCTCAATTACTTCGAGACTCGTTTCTCTTGTTGATTTTTGGATCAGATTTCCACCGAAGCTGCAACTGCCAAATTAAAACAAAACCGTACCCAAGATACTGTCTACTACAGTGTCTAGATACCCAAGTACCCAACACGTCGGTTCAAGAGCTACATTAGAGGGAGAGCCTCCTAAGCGGCGTGTACCTAAGCCTAAACCTAAGCGTTAAACCTAAATAGCTGCAGGCGAAATGGGATTTCGCCTGCAGCCAATTATGAAGATTAGAATTAGTCCAAATAGTTTGGGTGTACGCACAGACAATAACGCGATTAGGGAGAGAGGTGAGAAGGAGGTGGGCGTGGCCAGCCCCATGATAGTGGGCGGGGCTTGGTTGCGATCTACGAATGTGCCAGATTGCATTTTCTAACCAGTCTCGCGTAGAGTGCGCAACTTCTATGACTGAGCGGGGAACATCTGCTGAAAATTTTGCCGGCGCTAACTACCGCCTATTGCATAGCCTGGCCCTGAACGTGTCAAGATACCCAACAGCTCCCTACCAGGGTTTACGGCTCATGTTCATTTTTCGATCAGATTTCCACCAGAACGGCAACTACGAAATTCAAACAAAACCGTACCCAATCTAACCAAGATACCCAAGTACCCAAGATACCCAACAGCTCCTACAGTACCCAAAATACCCAACAGCTCAATGAGATATGGTACTACAAACTGTCCATCTCTCCGCAAAGTTCCTCATTGAATTCTAGACTTTTTGCTCATGTTCATTTTTCGATCAGATTTCCATCAGAACGGCAACTATGAAATTCAAACAAAATCGTACCCAATATAACCAAGATACCCAAGTACCCAAGATACCAAACAGCTCCTACAGTACCCAAAATACCCAACAGCTCCTACAGTACCCAAAATACCCAACAGCTCGATGAGATATGGTACTACAAACTGTCCATCACTCAGCAAATTTCCAATTGCTCAAAAACCTGGTGCTACCTGGTGCGGTTCTCGGAGGAGGGCAGTGGTCACAACCGCCTCCGTTGCCTTTTCCACCGGATTGACCGGCAGCTCCCGGTGAGCCAGGAGCTCCTGAAAATACACAATTCGAGTCAATAATACAGTAATCCATCATTTTAAATATGTTTTTTGTTGTAGTTGAATACATAAAGAAATTATTCTTGAAGATAAAGCATTTTAACAGCAACCACAATCTTTCATACCAGGCTGTCCATCTGGTCCGGGGTTTCCTGCAGGTCCGGGCGCTCCAGGAGAGCTCGATCCTGAAAACAGCATACGCTTAAGAAAAATGAGAACAATACGGTGGTTTCAGGATTGTTCTAATCATAGGTGTGCACGCCACCGGCGACCTATTTTTGAACCATACGTCGTTGTGCAGGGGTGCCCGACGCGCAACGACGTAGAGGGTCATGGTCCAAACATGCTCGCAGCCAGGGTTGAACAAGTATGGCTCGAATCTCTCAAAGGAATCTCAAAGAAATGTTCTAATGAATCACCGGCAGCTCCCGGATTGCCAGCGGGACCGGGAGCACCAGCTGGTCCGGGAGGCCCGGCGGGACCAGGAGAACCGGGAGCTTCGATTGTGGATCCGGCGGGACCAGGTCCTCCAGGAGCTCCTGAAAAGGTAGATCTTGGAATGTTCTAATAAATATCAATTTAATGTTCTAATAAATCTCAATGGAATGTTTTAATGAGTTTCACCAGCGGCTCCGGGATTCCCAGCAGGTCCGGGAGGGCCAGCTGGTCCGGCGGGCCCAGGGGCACCAGCGGGAGCATTTCCTCCTGAAAATAGTGATTTTAAAAAAAAATGAAAAAAGAACCGGGAATGTTCTTGGAGTCTTGGAAAGTTCTAATAAATCTCAAATTAATGTTCTAATGAATCTGACCGGCCGATCCCGGATTGCCAGCAGGTCCAGCGGGTCCAGGAGCTCCTGAAAATTCGGTACTCTTAACATATGAGAGCGATTGCGTAAGAATCGAGCAAGATTTTCTGGGTCTGGCACAATAAAAAATAATGTATGCTCAAAAATTGGCCCTAGAGGTAACGTTGGACGCTGAATCGACTGGAGCCATTCATTTCGCCATAGAATGCATCCACGGGTGCTCATGACCAGTCATTAGAAACGGCGGAGAAATCGGGCTGGCATTTTGCCAAGATGTGCAAAGAGAATGGCTAATACCGTATCTGATCATTCGCGCGAAAGTTCAAAATGGAAGAACGCCGAGAGGAGAACGCGTTGCGTGACCGCAACGCAAGTTGGGAAATTTGCCAAGTCCCGCCCTCGCGCTCATTGGCCCGCCGCTCTCCCTTGTTTTTTAATGCTGGTATTTGGTCATTTTGAGCACCCGTGGCATCTGAATCCAAGTACGACGCGATGTCAATTTTGGTCAAATTCTTGTTCTGCAATGAAAAAAACGATCCGGAAAGAGTCGGAATGGCCAACCAGAATTTAATTATCTACAAACTGAAAAAAATTTGAGGCCGCAATTTCTTCGTTTTCGTGAAAAGTCGATTTTTGACAGAATTATCTATAAGCTTAAATACGCTACCAGTTTGTAGAGAATTTCTTTCTGATAATTTTTAGTATATTTGGTGAGGCATTTTTCGCCTGACCACGTGGTTTGTTTGTTTTTTGTTTTTGTTTTTTTTTTTTCTTGTTTTGTTTGCACTTTCATGCGCTCTCATGTAGAAATTAGGTTTCTTCATGCGAAAATACGCCAGAAACTCCTATAGTCATGTATTTGTAAAAAAAAATTTTCCAACCCTGACGTCATCGTCGAGGTCGATTTTCGGACAAAAAAGCAATTTTCTCTGAATCACCTTACTATAGGAGTTTCTGGCGTTGTTTCTGTAGAAACCTAATATCTACATTAGAGCGCATGAAAGAGCAAACAAAAAAAGTTATATTGAAAATCGCAAAAAAAATTCGATGTAAAACCACGTGGGCAGGCGAGAAATGCATCAACCCAAAAAAGACGAGAAATGCCTCAACCCAAGAAATTTTCTACAAACTGGTAGCGTATTTAAGCTTACAGATGATTCTGTCAAAAAATCGACTTTTTCTCGAAAACGAAAAAAATAAAGTGCCTCGATTTTTTTCATTTTATAGATAATTAAATTCAGGTCGGGTACGCGAGACTTGTGGCCATTCCGATACTTTTCGGATCAGTCTTTATCGCAGAAAAAAAATTTGACTAAATTGACGTCGGGTCCTACCTGGATTCAGATGCATCCTACGAATATACGAATGAATCTCTCAAGTCAATAATACAGTAATCCATGATAGCATGAACGTACCAGCGGGTCCAGCAGGTCCAGGAGGGCAATCGAAACAGAATTCTGGTGTGGCGTATGCTCCAGACGAAGCAGGAGCACCATTCGATCCGGACAATCCAGGGGCGCCATCATTACCGGGAGCTCCGTCCTGTCCGGGAAGTCCGGGTGGTCCAGCCTGACCCATTCCACAGGAGCAGCATGCTCCTCCCCCTCCTCCTGCAACAGCTGCTCCTCCAGCCTGGTAGGTGCTGGCTGGGGCGGTGTCGTATGTTCCGGCTGCACGAGCCACCACTCTCTGCAAGCTCTATTATTTCTCACCCAGTAGGCCACCTAGTAGTTTTTCTAGTAGGTGGCAAGCTATTCAAACTACTAGGAAATATACTAGGCTACCTACTAGGAGTTTAACGTTTATAGGAGTAGAGGTAGTAGGCACTAGGTGAAGGGAGAGAGAGGGGTGGCGCTTACTAGGTGACCTACTGGGAACAAGGATCACTGTACGGGATGTCATCTCTCGAGTGTTTTGCTGTCAAAATGGATGTTTCCGCTTTATTTACTGGAGTATTCATCTTCTCATAGAAAAAAAAGTTGGTTTCCAATTAGCACTCTTTCTACTGGGATTACCTAGCAAGAGGTCAGTTTTTTCAGTCGTGTTTTTGTCGCTCCCCAGACAAGAGGTTGGACATTATGTATTTTGCGAAGCCCCTCCTCGATTAACATTCAAAAAGCGTGTTGTTACTTTGCGGAACTTGTTCGCTGTATTGGTAAATCTTTGTCTATATCAATCTCTTTTTTTGTTTTATTTGAGAAGACGAAGGCAGGCTCTCTACAGACAGCGCGCTCTCTAGATACTACGGGTAAGAGACCCTCATTCCTAGTAGGCCGCCTAGTAACCAACCGAGGGATATAGGCGCTCGGAGATCAAAGTACCGACAAGCGAGAGAAATATGTTCCATATACGGAAATTTTCGGTATTTTACCGTAAAACAACGAAACGGCTCCCATTTCCGTGATAGTTGATGAATTTTAAAATCCTCTTGGATTCGAATACTTCAACATATTGCCTTGAGGGCCCACAAAAAAGAAAACATGAAATCATTCTTTAAAGTACAAAAATCGGATGACAATTTTCGCGATTTTGTGGCAGGCAAGCGTGATAATAGAGATATTTCGATTTCGATGTCAAACTTGAATGTTAGAATGTAGCTGAAGTACTCCGCTGACCAATAAATATGCAATTTATCATGCTCTAGCAGGTTATCGCATCACATTGGAGAAACTGCTCATACGACCCTTGCATGTCACAAAATATTGCGAAAATTGTCATCTGATTTTTGTTCTTTAAAGAATGATTTCATGTTTTCTTTCTTGTGGCCCCCAAGGCAATGTGTTGAAGTATTCCAATCCAAGAGGATTTTAAAATGCATCAACTAAGACGGAAATGGGAGACGTTTCGTTGTTTTACTAGGTTGGTGCGAAAGTTCCTTTCTTTTATGAGTGTCATATTTAAACCGGTCTTTCTCAGCTGTTTGAATTACAACTAGCTCCTATTCAGAGCATGTTGCAGTACACTAGTTGAACTGCATAATTATACATTGTACATATTTGTCACTTCCTCCTATGTCAAGAACATTTCAAATCTTTATGAAAATTATGAACCAAAAATTCGGAAAAATTTTCATCAGGGTCTACTTTTAGTATCGAATTTAGAAACACGTATAGCCCACGATGTTATCTTTCAAAAACTACTTTTGATTTGATGGTCACAGTTCTTAGTCCAGAGTTATTACTCGCTAAATGAATGTCTTTTCAAAAAAGTATGTTCAATATCGGGATTTTTATATCGTTCGGCGAACGGCGAGGATCTGTGAAGGGGCGCTGCAATGAGTCACTCACTCAATGTGCTACTGCAAAATAATAGGAGATTGGCTGTCGCCCCTTCAGTTTTCAATAAACCGACATTTTTGAAAATGTTCGATTTGCACAAAAATGCTCGAAAAATGACCTTTGAGGGGTTCCTTTGGAATTGCGCCCTATTCGATCGAGCGAAGTTCAGCTCTATTCTTTCATAGGTACGATCTGACCGGGTTTGCTCAACAAAATAACCACTAGATCACGTCAATTGATCTAGCATCAAAAGCGTGGTTCCTCATAAAACACTGATTTTGATCTATTGATTCGGAGAATGATTTCATATCTCAGGATATAGTAGTCTCATAGATTGCAGTACTAATAGGAACCCCAGTCAGTCCACTTTCTATCTATTTGAGTAGGGGCCACAACATGGATAGCCGACTTTGTGGAATCTGGTCCAAACTAGGCTTAATATGACCGTCAGATTCTCAATATCATTTTTGCTTTTGGACGTATGTCGATATTTCATCTCTCAAGCCCGGGAGAACTCTCGAAGTGCGCGCGCCTCTCCCAGTCAGAGAGGGGATATAGGCGAGACTAGAGAGAAAGGGGCGGAGCCTCTCTCGCACGCGTCTCTCACTCCCCCGCTCAACTCCCGCGATCGAACACAAATCGGGGACAACTATTAAAAATCCAATTTTGTGCTTAAAATTCCTCTAAAATACAAAGAAATCATATTTTCACTGTCCGAACATTGTGATCGTCCTAGAAAGTGTAAAATCCGATGTTTCGTGTCTCTTTTCTTGAATTTTGGCCTACTCAAAAAAAAGTCAGATCCAGTTCGGACAGAACTCGTTCGATAGGGCATGGTCAGAGCTACACAACAAGCTTTTGGGCGAGTGATTTCATCGAGAACGTGATTTGTGTTTCGTCGATCTCGCTTTTGAGGGGAATGGTGTCGAGGGAAAAGGGGCGGGGCTTGTGGCCCCTACATATGAGGCCAGTTCCCATATTTCCTGGAAACATCATGGAGAACAATTCTAAGATTTTTATTAAAACCCGTTAATCGACTGTCCACTTCGTGAGCGCTGCTAAAATTCTGAAGAAACAAGAGCCATGGGGTAAACATTTTAATAAAATCATGTACCTTTAACCTCTACAGTAATGACATGATAGTGGGATACAGTTGCCTTTTTGTTGAGCAGTGGCGAATATTCGGAACCAATGTAGGTGCTGACCTTACCCTATTAACTCGTCAATAGCTCCTGGAATTCGGAATAGTTAGGGCCCATTATAGGGGCGATTAAAAGAACGATAATTACCCATAAAAATAAGCCTATGCAATAGTTGATCGGATGTTCGCATCGAAAGATATTTGTTGTAACGCGATGATGTGAAAAAGAAAGGAACTTTCGCACCAGCCTGATACGGTAAAATACCGAAAATTTCCGTAATAAATGGAACACATTTCTCCCGCTTGTCGTTATGTGGCATAGAAAGGGACCCTAGTAGGCCGCCTAGTATGTGCAAGTGCGTACTTGGAGGCCTACTAGGATCCCTTTCTAGGACACATACTAGGATCTCCGATCGCCTAGATCCCTCGGTTGGTTACTAGGTGGCCTTCTAGGAATAGGCACTGATAACCCTCCTTAATAGGTAGCCTACTAGGTGAGTGATACCAGAGAGGTTACGGTAGGTGAGGAGTGCTGTAGAAGGGAGAGGGGGTACGGCAGACTCACCATAGGATCGGCCCTTCTCACGTTCTTCTGAAGCTGACGACGATCTCCGAACCACTGGTGTTCAGCCGCACGCTTTGATCTACCGTTGATGGTCTCGTACTGGAAGGGAATACAGTAGGAGGAGGGATACGGTAGGAGGAGGGATATGGTAGGAGGAGGGATAGGGTAGGAGTAATGATACGGTAGGAGGAGGGATGCGGTAGGAGGAATGATACGGTAGGAGGAGGGATAGAATAGACTATGGATGAATGACTGACTCTGTGGTACTCTTCCCAGAGACCAGAGGTACGGTGTTTGCAAAATTCGACATCATCCTGGAGATTGGACTGGATGTGCTGAAAGGAGGGTAGATCAAGGGATGAGGGACGGTATGGGGAGGGGATACAGTACCTGGATGTAGTTGTAGAGCATGGGAACGGCTACAATTGCAGTGAGAGTTGCTATGGTAGATACAGCCACACCCAAGAAGGCCAATCTCCTCAATGCATCTACCTCGTGAAGGGAAGACTTGTCTGCCATGACACAATGGTGATACCCTCCCCCCTCCCCCCCCCCTCTTATATCCATAGGAGAGGGAATGAACCAGTTGGTAGTTACCTACACTCTTCCTCCCCCCCCCCCCCCTTTGATCCCCGTTATCAAGTGAAATCCACGATATCAGAAGAATTAAAAGGGCCATAAAACACTACTTTAACTCGTCCATCCCATTTAATCAGGAATTGAAAAGTGGTGGTTAATGTCTCCATACTGTTTCTCTACTATCTACTTGTGCGATAGGTTTCCTTGATCACAAAACTCTGCCTAAATTCTGGAAACAATGGGAATGTCATCCAACCATGATCATCAAAGGATCTTCCTTCTTTCACGAGAGATCATATACATTTCCATGAGCTGATCACATATATTACGAGCAAAATGAATGGTGTATTCACTTTTTCATTTGCACTGAGCCATGAATTGAGAATGGATAGGACTCTGTCTCGCCCCCCCCCCCCTCGCTCCCTTTCCCCTTCTTTTCCCGTTCTGTTATCCACGATTCTTGACACTCATAGGCAATTTCTCTCTTGTTGTTGTTCGTCTGTAATTTCTCGGCACCAGTATACCCTTTATTAGACCAATCAAATGAGGAGAAGAGGAGGGAGGGGGGGGGAGAGGGGGGGGGAGTGGTTGAATCCGTAGGGGGCAGGAAGTGTCATCTCTTGATTGTAAATGCTTCTCTCTTCTCTTATGCACTGACGGAGCTTCTCTTCTCCATCTGCAATTAATGGCAATTCAAGCAACCCCTCCCTACATCGCCCCGCCAATGTTTTCATAACCCCTAATATGGCAAAATCTACGAAAATAGGTGTTGTTCCGCAAGGAATTTAGGCAATACCTTATTAGACATCGGGAGTCGAGTTGTTTTGCCAGCGACTGTGAGGAAATTATCTGAGAATGGGAAGGATTGAGGTGAATGGAATGAGGAAAGGAGAGGGGGAGAGGGGAGGAGGGGGGGGGGGATGGGGACTCACTCGTCTTAAACTTCTTCTCCTCCATCGGGAATTTGGCGAATGCATCGAGACACTGCAATTGTTCGGATTTCAATGGATAACAATGGCCGTTTCTTCTTTCCAGTTTCAGATTCAGAGGCATTCTCGCCATTTTTCCTCGAATCAGGAACTTTTCTTCTACTGTTTGTGTGATACTCTCGGGAGACGTTTGTCCATTCCAGACTATGTTTATCAGAACGCTCTTGGCTACTGCATAAACAACCATCTCATTCATAACTCTAAGAAGGTTTGGACAACTTGTTGAATAAACTAAAGATACCAAAGCATGCATTTTCCCTAGATTCTACAGTTATATATCATCTCATCTTCAATTCCAGGACTCTTCATCATGTATCTATGCAAATGTCCAAAACGAATCCCATTCATAGAATGTTCTCCTTGAGTTAAAATGGCAGTATGAGAATATTTTTCTCGAAATTCCATCTTGAGTTCCAGAAATTGATTTATTTTGTATTGTCTGACAAAGAAAGAAAACCAGTCGACTGGCCTCTTCATTCTTTTAATATAAATGAATGTTTAAATGCATCGTTCTCGAAATAACCATAACGGTATTCTGAGCTTTTTCAAGTAGCCGAACAAGCAAAGAATGTTTCTGATGGTTAGAGGGCATGAATGTACCTGTTGATTGAGTTGTCTCAGTGTCCTCTCATCGGGGGGAGAAGAAGAAAGGAGAAGAGAGGCGATGGATGAGAGATGATCATCTCCCAATTCAGCCTCGATTGATGAAATACGAAGAGGATCAGATGGAGTGGAGGACGTCATCGTCGAGAGAGAGAGAAAAGGGACTGAAGGGGGAGGGGGAGAAGGGGGGGGGGGGAAGGGGGGGGGAGGGGGGAGGGGGAAGGGGAGTACAAGGGAGAGGCGCCTATTGTGGTGAGAAGGGACGTCCTTGCCTCATTGCGACAACGGCGTCGGCATTGAGAAAGAGATGGAAAGGGAAAATAGAAAGGACGAGACCAGAAATGGAAGAGAAGAGATGAACTATCTCTACTCTGAGATATCTCAAGGGGGTCTGGAACGAAAATTCCATCCCTGATAAACTCATTTATTCATGAGTGATCTCTCCTTCCTATTATACTTGCGAGATGGAATGAGCATCGAAATGGATTTACTTGGTGTACAGACGAATGAAGGGACAGAGGAATGGAGTGACACGGAAGATCTGAGAAAGGATGGAATTATCAAGGGGGAGGGGATATGGTATCTGACTCTCTGTCCTTGGAATCATCGAGAATGTGAATGCCAGAGGGAATAATCAGAGTCAAGACAAGTCTGTAATGAGGGCATGGCAGAAAGGGGGTATCTAATCAATGGATCATTAATCAACCATTTATTCGTCATCGATGGTATCGCCTTCATCATCCTTCTAGCTTCCAATAACTCTATCTTTGTTACTTTTCAAAGTGTAGACTGGGCATGGTACGCAAAACAAGACATTGACGCGCATATGTTGTGGCTCTATTTTTTGAGAGTCCCGATGTCCCTGTCTCTCCCCCCCCCCCCCCTGCCTCCCCCCCCCTTCCATCCATAGATCTTCCCTTCGTTCTCTCTTTCCAATGATATCTAATGATATCTCCTTCCAATGGGTGTGAGGTCCTTGTGGTGGTTGGAGATGGTCCATTCTTCGTTCTCCATCCATTCAGTAGAGGATGGAATAATACAATGGGATCCACCAATTATCCTTCAGAATATCGTATCTGAAGTTGAGTTGAGGCATGTGACGTTCCTTAATCAAATTGATTAATCATTTATGAATGGGTGAAATTGACCTTGGTTCTCACACAGTATGCTACTGGATCATAGTGATTTTCAATTGATCGAATTGGTTTCGAGTAATTATCGATTGGTTCGAAAGCCATCCGTCTAAAAAAGGCTCGTCACCACTATGCGACATTCATAGTGAAAGTGTTAACCGGGGGGGGGGGGGTCTCTCCTACTATCTCGCTATCTCTTTTCATCAATACTGCATTCATCGCTTTCTCCTCGATTGACCTTAGACAGAGAATGATTAGCTCACTCCTCTTTTCTTTTCAACATCTTCCCTTCCTTCCCCTCTAGATACACCTGTTTATTTCGTCGCTGAAATAATTCATATCGTATATTAGCCCACTCGACAAGAGAATGAAGGGAGTGAGTTGACCTCCCGACTTCATTCATCTCTCGTCTCTCTTGTCTCTTTCTTCTTATTGGCTTCGTTTCTCCTTCACACATCGTAGATGGGAGTGAGTGAGAGGAATGGATGAGAGGTCGAGAGATAGATAGAGAGTCTTCAGTCCTTCATTCCATAATAGAGATGGGATGGCTATTCCTTCTCTCTCTTCCTTCTCTTGTCTTCTCTGACGAACACTTACTCTTCGTACAGGCGGTTAGTTCCTTCCTCTCTCTTTATTCTCCATCATTCATTGTATCATCGTGGCAGATAATCATAATGATCTCTCAGTTGTGGCGACACGGAGAAAGAGCGGGAAATAGGGGCGATTCATTACACGATAAGACTCTCTTCAAGTATGGAATAGGAGAACTCACTGAGGTATTCCAATCCTCTTTCATTCTCCGTCCAAACTAATTATGAATAAAGGCGGGTATCAATAATACATACAATGTCGGGAGATGGTTGAGGAATCGATACGTGGATAGAGAGAAGTTCCTCTCACCTGTTATGAACCCTAAAGAGGTTAGTGTAGACTCAATGTAGACTGATCATATCCATTCAGTTGTATATCCAATCAGTCGATGTCTCTCGTTGTTTGATGTCAGCTGAATCAGTGGGACAGGGAATGTTCAATGCCGATGGTAGATATGCTCCCCTTCCAGTGGCTGTTCATTCAAGACCAAGAGAGAATGATTGGGTCAGATTGAGAGAGAGATAGAGAGAGATTGATAGAGAGATTCAGATGCTAGCATTCAAATGGAGTAATTGTGATGGATTGGGAAGGGAATTCAGTCGGATCTGTCCCGATTACCCTCTCATATCAACTCTGTCCAGTGTGAGTTCCCCCTCCCCCTCCCCCTCCCCCTCCCCCTCCCCCTCCCCCTCCCCCCTCCCCCCTCCCCCCTCCCCCCCCCCTCCTCATCACTTCCATCTACAGTATCACGACTACGAATCCGAATCCTTCCGTTGTTCGAATGCGAGTCATAACTCGACGTTCTTCAATACTGCTGAGAAGTATCAATTGGTCGAGCCTCTAATCGCACTGGTAGGTCAATCATCAAAGAGAAATAAATCATACTTCATTTTAGGATCTCGCGGGTGCCAAATTGCCTGATTGGTATACTCCTGAACTGAGATTAGAAGCGAGGGAAGTGAGCGACAAGGTGAGTCCATTCAGAGGGAGAGAGAGAGAAGGGGGAGGGGGAGAGGGGGGGGGGGAGGGACAAACGACGTCAACTACTCCATTCAGAGCTATTCTATTGCATTCAGGCACTCAGGTTTCAACTGGGATTGGGGGAATTTCACAATAAGAGAATTCTTCGATTCTCTACGGGACTACTAGTGGATACTCTACAGAAGGAATTAGTCCATAAATGGAAGTGTTCCTCTCAGACTTCATTCGATCTACATTGTGCCGCCATTCAACCTATCATGTTCAGAGCATTCTCAACGGTGAGAGGAGAAGGGAGATAGAAAGGGGAAGGGAAGGGGGAGGGGGGAAGGGGAGGGGGGAGGGGAGGGGTGGGTAAGGGGGAGGGGAGAGAGGAGAGTGAGTCCATTCCAGCAAGACTTCGTATTGAATTCCCTTCTGGAGACACTGGGAGAAGAGGCAAGGATAGAGGCCCTTTCCCCTCTGGGAGCACCACAATACAATAGTCTATTACTAATTGAACTTTGGAATGTCGATGGAACCCCCCAAGTAAAGGTGCGCCTCTCCTCTCTATTCAACCCACCTGTCGAGAATTCTCTCGTGCCACTATCACTGCCCTGGATCGAGGGGAACTCAGTTTATCGGGGCGAAACATATGCCACGGGACAACATTGGATAACTGTTCTAGCAAAAAGGGTTCCTCGCAGATGAGGAATGAAAGCAAAGATATGTACATTCAAACCAATATCGATCTCGCGCTCGCGACACCACCATCGATTTCCTTTCCAGGTACTGTATCGTCCCGATGCCTACAAAGAGGAGGCTACCGTAATCACTCCTTTCGTGAGAGGATGCTCGAAGGAATACTGTAGTCTCGATCTATTTGATTCGTGTTGCCGTGAAATTCGAACGAGTAATCCAAAAGATGAGTGTGACAATCGATAATAAGGATGGATAAAGGAGAGACTGGTGCATTGTTTGACTAAGAAGTGATTGTGTATTGAGAGTGATATCCCCTCCCTTCCCCCTTCCGGCTATATAATTACCCCCTCCCCTCCCCATCTCCCTATCCACCTCGCATCACTCATTATGTACTCATTATCCCTATTATTCCTAATTGGTTTCCCATATATTATCTCTTCCCAATCGATAACAACAGCAGGAACAACTGGATGTGTGGTTACGGTAGAGTCCCATTATCGATTTGAAGATCATCAGATAGTTTTCAGAAGAATAAACTCTTCTCACATGGCAATTTCATTCGTCAGTTGAATAGGGCTGAAATGGGTCAATATTCAAAATTCAAGAATGAAATGCAAGCATGGCAGCAGAAATTGGACAAGATCTTCGCTGATGCCGATTTGGTGAGTCTTTTCCCGTTTGATCTTTGATCTTTCTGCCATTCCAGTCTTCATCCAATTCAACTTCTTCTCTCCCTCCCTTCCCTGATAGACCTCTCTCTCCTCTTTTCTGTTCAGGGAGGGATACGATACTCTATCTCTTCAGTGGATGCTCCATTCAGGTTTCTCCCTCTCTCCCCTCTCTCTCTCCACGGAAGGATTCCTAATTTCCGGTCCCATTTCAGAATAACAAAGTTTACGTGGGCACAAATCTGGCGAGAGAATTGGAAGGAGACGAAAAGAAGAAATTTGCCGAGTTGACAGAGAAAATGAAGGTGGTCAAAACAGACTAGATGAATTGATCAGAATTATATAAGTAAAAAATCTGTTCTTTAAATATTGTTCACTGGAGAATACAGACAAATTACTTTTTCTATCTATCTAAGAAGAAAATTATTGTTTTCAGAATGGAGAACCAAATCAGGCTGAAGATTTCAACGATTTCTGCATGCAATTGTGAGATTCGTTATCTTCGTATTTATTCCAACATATATCTGTATCTTTACACGATTAATATGTGTGATTATCCATTCCGATAAAACAAACTTTCGCATAATTGCTTTCACCTTTTTCTTCGAAGCTTCGAGTCTTCAAAATCTTCTGGCTTCTCTCCAATCGATATCTCGACTCCTCCTTTTTCATTTCCTGTATGATCCTTCCTTCAATCATCCCTACATTCATCTGTCCTTCGACTGAAGATGGGAGTCCTCTCCCTCCTCTTTCTTCTCCTCTTCATTCCTTCTACAGTATTCTCCGAGACAATAGAGATGGGGAATAAATTTTTGGAAATTCCTCTTTCATTCGGCTACATCGGACCAACGGGATGCATTGGGAAGAAGAATTGCGATGATGAGGGTAGGTCGCCCTCCCCTCCTTCGATTTCTCTCCTTCCTTCTACAGGTGCTCAAGCTTCTCTTATCTCTCTCGAAATGGCTCAATCCTCAATCGATCTGGATATCGATCTGAAGTACTTCCACAATACTTCCGTCAAGTGAGACCCCCCCCCCTCCCTCCCCCCCTCAATCTCATCCCAAGATCCATCGATTCCTCCTACTCCAATTCCCTTCGTGCGACAGTGAAAGCGATGACTGACTCTTCCCTCATTGCCCTTCTTGGCTTCCCCTCCGATTGTTCCATTCAATTGGCCATTCTATCAGGATACACCAGGATGGGCATTGCTGATGTATGACCCCCTCCCCCCTCCCCCCTCTTCATCTCTTATCTTTTCCTTCCCTTCAGACTTGTTCGATCGATCTCTATTCCTACGGTAGCTATGGTACCTCGATGATTCTCTTCTCTCCCTCTGCTTCGTATGTCAATCAGTGGATAATGGATGTTCATTGCTCCTACAGTCTTGTATCGGACGTGGTGCCTACTCTAATCTCTCGCTTGGGATGGAATTCCATTGCCCTCATCAGTTCTTCCGATTCTGCCTCTCTCTTCTACACAAATCTAGCGACGACAATGAACAGTTTGATTCCCTTCTTCTTCTATTTGGAATGGATTGTGATTGAGATAAGATCCGGAGTCAATTCAATGTGAGAGTGGCCACTTCCATCTCTTCCCTTTCATCTCCATCCCAATTCATCCATCTCATTGCCAAGAATGCTGAAGAAGCCAGAAGTGAAGAGAAGAGAGCAAATGATTGTGATCTCTCCCTTCCAGTCTTTGTTGTCACTGATATGACAACTAATGCGGGAGTATTCTTCCCTCTTTTCCTATCAATGATCGAGAATGGATTCTTCTATTCAGGTCATAATTCATTCGAGATCATCGATGAAAGAATTGTTGAGGTGACTATGGAGTCGTCGCTTTTCTCTCATTCGATGCTAATCGTCAATGGATGAGTATTGATTCTACCAACTCCATGTACATGGGAAGAGTTTCTCTCCGTAAGTCTTTCTTCTCTCCTTTCTCTCCCTTGTCACTCTTTCCTATTGCAGCAGCTGGATACAATGTGACTGAGGATCAACTCATTCATGCCTACCGTAATCTCATCGTCGTCTCTGATTCTTTCCCGCCTTCTTATGCAAATCCTGGCTGGAAATCATTCCGAACGGGTGTTCAGAAGAAATTGGGGACTACGGTATACATAAACACAGAGAAATTGAATATATATCTGAGAGGAACTGCAGACTAATTTGTATTGGGATAAGAGTGGTCGTGACTATGATCTGATGAGATTGATTAGTGTGGCTGGGATGGAAATGCTGAATAGAGGAGTGGATATCACTGATGGAGAGAACTACTGGGAATACATGCTCAAGAGACCCATCCATAGTTAGTCTCTTTCCCTTTGCATTCCTCTCTCTCTCTCTCTCTCTCTCTCTCTCTCTCTCTCTCTCTCTCTCTCTCTCTCTCTCTCTCTCTCTCTCTCTCTCTCTCTCTCTCTCTCTCTCTCTCTCTTCCTCCTTCAGGCATCACTGGTTTCCCTGATTATCTGGATGGGATGGGAATGTTGGCGGGAACAGCTCAGGCATACTGTATCTCCATCCATGGATATCGATTGACTCCCTTCAGATTCTCTATTTCTCTGACACTCACGAGTCCATCTATAATCTGTGGCCAGAGGAGATCTACCATGTGGATGAGAATGATCCTACGAAGAGAGTGAGAATACGGTAGTCAATCAATCGATAATCTCCATTCTGAGTAGATGACAACATCGTACTCTGGATGGAGTATAAATTGGCTGGCAGGTCAACCTCTAGACACTCCTCCTTGTGGATTCAATGGGGAAAGATGTCTCAAGGCCAAGGATAGAGTATTGATTATTGCCCTTGCTGCTGGCTCCATCCTATTGTGTGCACTACTCGTCATTGCTGCTCTTTTCTATAGGTTGAGTGGGAATGATGGAAGAGATGAGGAGCGAATTGAAGGAAATATCGATATGAGAGAAGACTCAACTTTATCAATTTCATCATCGATAGGAAGATGATTACCATTAGAAGACATGTTAACATTCTCTCACAAAGGAGTTTGAGGAGTATGAAGAGTATGATGAGTATGGCAAGTATGGGAGGATCGATGATGGCAGTGAGTACGGTAGATAGTACGGTGGGACAAAGAGATGATTGAAGAGTAAAGCTATGATGAATAGTCATTTCATTGTGGAAGGAGAAGGAGATGGAATGGATCAAATGAGGGTCGATAGCACGACAGCAATGGAAGAGGAAGAGAATGAGAAGTGGAATGAGGTGAGATCCATGGATTTCCATGAGAAAAGAAAGAGAGAAACGGATATTTACCTATGATGAGTCAATCAATCAATAATTCGCAGATTGAAGAGTTCGCAGTTGGATTCCTAGAGGGACAAATGGTTGGACTGAAGAGGATATTCAAGGATTCAATCGATTTAAAGAGAGAGATAAAGAAGGAAATATTGATGGTTTGTTCACTCCTTCCAATGGGGGAGATAATGGATGGAATTCAGCTGAAGGATATCAATCATGAGAATATAATTCGATTCCGTGGATTAGTGGCCGATCAATATATCAATTGCCTTGTTTCTGAGATGGCGAATAGAGGATCGATCAAAGATATTCTAGAGAACGATCAATTACCCCTTGATATGATATTCCTCAATCAGATATCAATCGATATATGCTCAGTGAGTGACATTCTGTACTCATACCGTATCCTCTCCATCATCAGGGACTGGAGTATCTTCACAATAGTGAAATAGGGTGTCATGGTAGACTGAAGTCTTCGAATTGTTTGGTTGATGCGAGATGGATGGTCAAATTATCCTCGTTCGGATTGAGACAAATGAGGAAGGATGAAGTGAATAGAATAGAGGGAATTCAAGAGGGAAAAGGTATAGATATACAATGAGAATGGTGAGATAATGGATGGATTATCAGATGAACTATGGACTGCCCCTGAGATGTTGAGAATCAATGGATATTTGGGAGAGTCCCCTCCAATCCTCATTAGGAAGGCTGATGTTTATTCCCTCTCCATCCTTCTCTATGAGATATTTGGAAGAGCCGGACCCTGGGGAGAAACGGGTCTCGAACCAAAGGGTAAGGGTCTTGAAGGGAAGAGAGGACTACGGTATGTTACAGAGATTGTATCAAGAGTGAGAGAATACGATGAGTCGAAGGGGAGAAAGCCAATCCGTCCCAATATGGATCTGATTCTCTCTATTAGAGGAGATCGAGAAGAGAAAGTAGGAAGAGAGTATTCATTGAGAGATTGATTATATGTGAATTTAGGTTCGATCTGAGATCACTGAGACAATACCTGCTGGATGGGCTGAGAATCCAATGGATAGACCATCCATTGGAATGATTAAGAAGAAGATACGAGTGATCACTTCTGGACAGTGAGGGGATACGGTAGATTAGAGTTGAGACTAATTGATGATTGAAGGAAGAAGACGATAATGGATGCAATGGTGGCAATGGTAGAAGGATACACAAAGACATTGGAAGCAAAGTTGATGGAACAGAATGAGGAATTGATTGCCGAGAAGAACAAGAGTGAGCAACTACTCAAGATGATGCTACCTGAGTGAGTCCCTCCCCACCCCCCCCCCCCTTCCCCCCTCCCTCCCCCACTTCTATCGAGTGATGCACTCATTCTCAGACCAGTGGCAGAGGCTCTCAAGCATGGTAAAAATGTGAATGCCCAATCATTCGAGAATGTCACTGTATTCTTCTCTGATTGCCCTGGATTCACTGAACTATCTTCCTCCTCTCAGCCTATTGAGGTACGGTAGTCTAATACTCCACTATCGATCCATTTCAGATTGTCAACTTCCTGAATGATCTCTACACACTCTTCGATACGGTAATAGAGGGATTCGATGTCTACAAGGTAGATCAATGGTTGATTGATAACATACCGTATTCCATTCATTTATTCATTCATTCATTCATTATTCAGGTGGAGACAATAGCTGATTCCTACATGTGTGTATCAGGACTACCCACAACGAATGGATTGAATCACACAGGGGAGATCGCCAGTCTCGGTCTATCCATGCTAACAGCAGTCAAACATTTCAAAATTCGCCACCGTCCATTGGAGATTGTGAGACTGCGTATTGGAATGAACAGTGGACCGTGTGTTGCTGGAGTTATTGGACTGAAGATGCCCAGGTTACGGCAGATGAATAGAAATTGTTGATTAATGTGTTCCAGATACTGTCTATTCGGGGATACTGTAAACACGGCATCCAGAATGGAGAGTACTGGAACACGTAAGGTTTTTTTCGGCAATAAAATTAAATATAATTATTTTAAAATATTTTTTTCGATTAAACATACATTTTATTTTTTAAGTGACCTTATTAGTGATCTGAGGAAGAAAAATAATTAGAATAATCTTAGCTCTGCACATCAATTGCTCTCAATCGTCTCGTGATATTCTGGTGAAACTGGGTGGATTCGAGATGGAAGAGAGAGGATTCATTGAGATGAAGGTGACCATCCCATATGAACACCATCCACACGTCAACTCCTCATCAGGGCAAGGGACAGCAGATGACGTACTATGTGACTGGAGAAGATCTCGAGATGAGAACGGAGAGAATACAGAGAGAGAAAGTGAAGTATCCGTCTCTCAGATACACACTCGGAGGAGAGTAGAGAGGCCTCTGAGATCTCTAGAATACTCTCATGATGATAAATCATTGTTGATCACAATATGAGTGCAATCAGTGGAGATGCAAATGAAAATATAAACAACGAATATCGAATACTATCTCAGAAAATTCAACAATGATACATATTGAAAAGCTAAAACTAGATCATAATTACGGATTTGGATGATAGAGAAGGCGAATCCATAATGAAACATCTCAAACTACCGTATCCCATAATAACAGAATATAAAATTAAAATTAAAACTCACTTCATGATAGCATAGCAGAGGATTTGATTCAAATTACTGTATTCATATGTATGGCGTTCATTTTCGATGATGATTTTGCTTATTTTTCGTTTCTTTGTGATCGAACCATTATTTGAATTTCATTATTCCTTGTTCGACCGTATCCAACGTGTCAGTCTGCTCATTTCCAGACTTGTATCCATTCGGTGACGGCTAAATAACTCTTTTACTCGTATTTAAACTGACCACGCTAATTTATTTCACTTCATAATCATGGTAATGGACGGGAAATCACAGGTATCTTTCATTGTTTGGATGTTGAATAAGTAAAGTATTGAGGTGCTTGCGGATTCATCGCGTAAACTGGACGAGATCGATGCGATTCTTGGGACAAAAGATGGACAGATCGAGAGGGGGAGAGACCCCCAGAGGTGTCGTCACAATGCTAGACAGAAGTGCTCCTACTGTCTACCTCTCGATCCATTCGATGAGGAATATCTGAAGGAGAAGGAGATCAAACACATGTCCTTCCATGCGTACTGTAGAAAAATGATGGGCACTCACGGTAAAGGTTGGTTCAGCTTTAGATACTTAGGGATTCAGATAGTGGGTAGAATATTATAAGAGGAAACACATTCTCACTACAGGGTCTTCACTCAAAAAGCCCCTCGAGAACATTAAGTTGAGTGTGGATCTCAACTGTCCCGCTCACAAACCGTATCCGAAAGGAGTGTGCACCAAATGCCGACCTCCTACAGTAACACTCAACAGACAGGTATTGTACGAGAATGAATTATCAGTGGTTGATGATTGTTTGTACAGAAATTCCGTCACGTGGACAACGTGTGCTTCGAAAACGAAGACGTCGTCAATGAATTCCTCAATTATTGGAGAAAGTCTAATGAACAACGAGCTGGATATCTCATTGGAAGGTCAGTGATTCATAAGTCGATCTAGAGAGAGATTGGTAGATATATCTACTCATCTCTTGGTAGATACGAAGAGTGTCCGGAAGTTCCCCTCGGTATTCGTGCCATCGTTCTCGCTGTATATGAACCTCCCCAGGAGGCAACTAATGTAAGTATTCGTTAGTCTGTCTCGCAGTCTGCTTTCATCACTCCGTCTGCTGTTCATAAATCTATTTTATAAAGTTAATGTTGGGTTGTTATCTATTTTGAAATACTTGGGAAATATCTGATGTGATGACTGAACGTGTTCATAATATTTCACAATCTATGCCATAAAAATGGATGTCGTTATCTTTGCATTATAGGATTGTATCAAACTGATTGACGAGGGAGCGGAAGGAGAGGCAGTGGACAAATTGTGTGCCTGGTTGGATCTTCGTCGAGTGGGATGGATTTTCACTGATCTCTTTACTGCGAATGCGTATGATGGAAGTGTCCATTCTACTCGACATGCTCAGTCGTATCTCCTCTCTGCTGAAGAGTGCATCACTGCTGCTGCACTCCAGATGAAGTATCCCAATCCCACTCAATTCTGTTCCGATGGAGTATATGGAAGCAAGGTGAGTGGTGATGAATGGATGGATGATATTAGATTGAGAAGAGACGAGACGATGATTCATTTCAGTTCGTGACTGTGGTTGCATCGGGAGATGAGAGTGAGAAGGTCTCCTTCCATGGATATCAGGTGCACATTCACTTATTCCCCTTTATCACATTTTTTTTAAAGGAAATTCATCATAAAATAGTGTATGTTTTCTGCTAACCTTACTTGAATGCCCTACATGTTAAGGTGTCGAATCAGTGCATGGAACTCGTGGAGGCGAATCTCCTCTGCCCCACAAATCACTACGAATTGGCTTACATCAGGTATGGCCTGCACTTTTGAATCTTTTAATGTTAATTGATCTATGACATTTAATGTATCGGTTACGGTATTTTTTTGTAAACAATTTATCTTTTAAGAGAGACTCCTCTGAATGAACAGCACTACATTCCGGATGTACAGTTCACGGAGAAGAACGAATACGGTGCCGAGGTCACAATATCGATTTTGTCTTTGTTTTGTGTACATGTTCCTTCGACGACATTATACAATGGTCAATAGATGGAGACTCTTTGTCCTTTTTCTCTCGTTCTCTATCTACCGTAATCCTTTCTCCTCAGGTTCGTCGTGATGGTCGTCCTCTTCCCGTCGAATTCCTGATGGTTGATGTGCCAGCTGGAATGCCTAAGGAGTATCGATGCACCTTCCATATTCCCACGGATAAGAAATTCCCCATCGAGAACAGAAGCAACATCAAGGAGTCTCAGGTATCAACGTTTATTTGAGTAATAGATGGAAATTAACTATTAAACATGAATTATATATTCGTTATAAAAAATATCCCGGAGATATGTTAATCGGAGTTCATTTCGGATCTTTAATCAAATGAATATAAGTTTGATATTTTTAGACAGCCGAGAAGGTGACTCAGTTCTGTGAGCAATTCTCCCTCGATAAGTTCCTCGATCTGGCCACTAACTTCCATTTCCTCCTCTATTTACTCACTCAGAAAGATGTTCCCTTCACTGATGAGGTATGATTCTCCCTTGGAATGGATTGGAATGGATTATTCCCTTTAAGGAGATGCGTTCCTTGTGCAATGCAGTGAAGACTGGAGACAGAGAGGGAGCTCGTGAATGGGCTTCCCATACTGATCATTGGACGGCTCTAGTGGCACTCTCCCATCACTGTCAACCCATTCAGAAAGGATGGAATTGTCGCCATTGTACATTCTCGAATGGAGAGACACAGAGAGAATGTTCCATGTGTGGATTACCCAATGAGACTGTCAATTAATGAGAAGAGAGAAGTATCATGAGAGTATTTCAATAAAGGCTAATGTATACCATGAATGAGTCTGTGAACTACATTAGAAGGAATTGAATGAAGTGAAGGACTGTAGGTCAAGTAGGGCTCTAATTGAGAAATGGAACAGGATGTTTGATAGAGGGGACTCATTGCATTGGTCACTTTCTCTCCATGTTTATCCTCCTTTTCCTCCTTCCATTCGTTGTCTCTGATTACTCACTAGAATGTGAGAAGGGCCATCGTGTAGCAGCTATCCGAAGAGCTTCTCCCAAACGGTAAAAAATATATAACTAATAAATACATAATTATTTTTTTTATTCAAAGAAAATAGTTAATTCCCATCTATTACCCAGAGAAATGTTGATACCTGAGACTCCTTGATGTTGCTATCTTTCCCCTCTCCTGCGAGACTTATTTATTTAATGCACAGTACTGGTCTCGGCTCATTATCGATTGATTGCGAGAAAATCGCCTCTGAAAAATCTACTCTATGTACCTCCCAACCCTCCATACCAAGGTAAAATATACTGTAACTAATAAATAATGGATAGTTTTTAGATGTGATGGCCAGTTGGAAGGATGCACGGGATCTCAATGGCTGGGAGGAATAAACATATTTGAAGTAGAGAATACAACGAAGGCTGTACTGTAAGTGACCTGTGATTGAGTGTATGGAGCTCATTCTGTCAGATTGGATCCAATCTGTTGTTCCTCATCAGAAGTGAGGGTAGTCCCTGGGTCATGCATCCATGATCATCTCAATCAACCCATTCAACCATTCGATCACTCACTCGTCCATGATCTGTTCTATAGAGGATTCCAATGCTGGCATCAAACACATTATCTCAATCAGACACTCGGTAGGTCACTCCTCCCCTCCCCACCCCTTCTCTCCCTCTACGATCTATTTTCAGTTGATCTCATCTGGAAAGTGGAAACATGTGCATTCGAATCAGAACTCTTCCCTCCTATTGACAATGACCGTATGTAGTATTGCCCCTCGATGGATATTACAATATATCCATTCTTTGGAGAGAAAAAAACAGTATTAGGAATTAGATCTACTGAAGACATTAGTCATATAATTTAATGGACTGAAGCTGCATCTTCCTCCATTCTACCTTTCCAGCTTTTTGTGAGGAGTGCAGATGTGAGTGTGGACCCCATCTCTGCGACGGAGGGGAATATCCCATCAAGGTCATCATTAACCCATTTATTCTCTCACTCCGATTTTTCCAGGTTACTCACAAGAAGAAATTGGGAGAGTGTGAATGCGAATGCTCGTGTAATTTCAAGTGTTTGTGAACAGATGGCTTCGAACTAATAAATAGTTTATCAATCGAAATTAATGTTCCGTACGATAAATATGAGACCCGTTTTGAGATTGAATAAACAATGCATGTGCTTTACAATGAAGAAATGGAGAACCATGAATGATTTACAGTAGTTACGAAGATGAGATGGACTAGGCCATCACGACAGCTCGAATCCAGCACCCGCACTGATGGCGTATCTAGAAAGAGGCATTGGGAATTGACCCCAGTATAGTGGACACTAGATAAATATCTCACTAAACAAGTCCTTTTGGAAGAGAGAAAGAGGCACACCTCAACTTCTCTTCGAGTATTCTTCTATCTGGATAGAGTGGCAATTTGAGTAGATTCATACAAGTGGCAGCTGTGGGAAGACGGCCTTCCACATTGGGAATCAACTGGATTCCAATCTGAAGAGTAGGTAAGAGATCAAAGATCAATGGAAGGGCTCACCTTGGGAACGAGAAGGGAGAATCCACCAAGGGGAGGACGAGGGCATCCTGTCACGAATTTGACGAAGGAGCGACGATCTTCTGAGGAGAATGAATCCAAAACTGACTTCAACTCGGTCGTGTATCTGAAAAGGATCCTTCCATCCATCAATATCCCATCCATCCATCCATAAATCAACATCCCTCTCAACTCCCTCACTCACTCATCGGCTGCCTCTTGAGAGACTCCTCTCGGGATGTGCACATGGGTATATCTGGAATGATATCATTGGTATTCATTCAATTGACCATGGGAGGGGAGACAATGAGTACCTGATGAGGTCATCCACATCGATGTCTCCCTCTTCTCCACACACAAGAAGGGCCAATTCACGAGAAGAGAAGATGGCCAGCCATCGATGATCTACCACGTCTGAGACTCCATTACGGAGACATTCCAGCATCGGCCATAACTGAACAGACGGGCGATGGGGGAGGGGGGAGGGGAGGGTCACTTACTCTTTCGTGGAGGAAGAAGTTGACGAACTTCTGTATGTACTCTAATCGATTTTGTCCATTCACACGGATAGTTGACCCATTGTTAATGAGATCCACGCGCTGGAAATAGGGGATATCACATTTCCTCAAACGGGTAGACATTAGTGAGGTCGTTTCGATTATCTATTAATCGAAATTTTTGTACATAATTTTCGATTAATTGCTCATAACTCGCTTCAAACTCATCGGAGAGCCTTGAGAGAAGTGTCAGTCCACCTCCCAAATTTGAGATTTCGTCATCACTATGTAATTTTTTACATTTTCGCTCATATCTCGCTTCAAACTCATCGCCCGAGGCCAAATCAAGTACCAATCGAACTCCCTCGACGAGCTTTTCAAAATGAAATACAAATTTCGTCTTACCTACGCAAAATTTCATCATCATGCTAGAAAAACGGCTTATTACGTAAGGATGACCAAATTTTGAGAAGGTAGGCCGAAATTTGTATTTCATTTAGAAAAGCTCGTCGTGGGAGTTCGATTGGTACTTGATTTGGCCACAGGCGATGAGTTTGAAGCGAGATATGAGCGAAAATGTAAAAATTACATAGTGATGACGAAATCTCAAATTTGTGAATCTTTCCATGGGAGGTGGACTGACACTTCTCTCAAGGCTCTCCGATGAGTTTTAAACTAATCGAAAATAATCGAAATTTTCGATTAATCGAAAAATGTGTACAGGGCATTTCGATTAATCGAAATTCGGGCACGCTCTGTAGAAAATTTTTCGATTAATCGAAAATCGAAATCGAACTGACAACCCTAGTAGACATTATTTTGTAGGACTTCTAGCATCAGGGGACGGGTGTCATTGTGATCAGCATCGTTCCCAATATCGTATACAACAAGGAACACTCGTCCCATGATGCTAGGACTCCTTAGAAATATGTTGTGGTTGTGGAAATGTTATACCCCCGAAAATATAGGGACCACTAATCTTATCCAGACTATTATGGGAGAATGAACTCACTCTGGTTCTTCCCAGTTCATCCACTATGACAGAGAAGTCGAGATCGAGAGATTCAATCTGAGATGAGAATGAAAGAGTAGAAGGAAGAGGAAGAGGAAGAGAATGAATACCTTGGATGGTTCCATCTCTCTCAATTCCACAAGATTATTGTAGATGATTGGATCGACGCCTCGCATCTACAATAGTACAATAGACAATCTCTCTCTCTCTCTCTCTCTCTCTCTCTTTCAATGGATGGAATTGAGAAGGGAGGAATACCTGGACGATGTCAACATCTCTCTTCTCATTGGTGAATAGAGAGGCGAGGAAGAAAGGAGCGAGTCTGACATCGAGTAGTTGACTCTCGTACAGAGCCTTCCCCAGAAGACGACCAATGAAGAAGAAATGCTCCTTGTAGTCAGCGAAGATCAATGGCGCCAGAGGATTTGGATATAATAGATGATCATTAGTCTCAGTGAAGAGACCTCGGTTGATGTCAAGAGCCTCGTTGACGACCTGATCAATACACTCATTGCATCCATCCATCACCCCCCCCCCCTCTCATACCTCAGTCAGGAATTCTCTGAATATTCCTCCTCCATCGATACCTGCTTCATTCATTCCCACCCAATTCTTCATCGAGACACGAAGAGGAACTCGCAGTGACGAGGCTGAATCAATCCATATCCATCTCCCCCCTCCTCCCCCCCCCTCTCTACTCACCATTCTTCCTGCTCAGATCATCCAATGCATCTTCGTACAGATGGGTTCTCCTCACAGAAACATCCACCATAGCTGAGATTATTCATAAATCATTCCCTATTCCTTCTTCTTCTCGACTCAACTTACTTTGAGATGACTGGAGTGATTTATCCTCTATGATCAATTCCTTCAGCATATTGACTCTATCAATGAAAGGGACGACGAATGGGATTGATCTCATAACGGCGAGTGTTCTCTTCTCACTCGCACTCATTCTCGCGACTTTCTTCTCTCTTTCCATCTCTTCCTCAGAATCAGATGAATCACTGTTCTATAATCCATCCCTCATCTCCATCAGCAATCATCCATTCATTCTACCTCCATTAAATGTTGGAAGAAAGAGAGTGTTCCATTAGATGGAGGTGGTCCCTGTCTCCTTCCTCGTCTATCCAATCCTCCACTTCTCAATGTCTTCCGATTCAGAGAGATCTAAAGAGACAAGATCCATCATTCCCCATCTTCCCCCTCCCTTCTTCTCTCCTCACCTCCTTCTTGTGATCACTCCAGAATCCAGCAGGGAGTAATTCCACTCTCTCGTCCTTCGAATGAGCAGTCTGCAGGGTTGCCACCAACTGCAATGCCCCACTCTTTATATTCTCCTCTCCCCCTCTCTCACACTGGTGAGCTCAAATGAGTGAATGGTCCGGGCTGCCCCAAAATTTTTCGAGCAAAGAGTGTCGGGCTGCCCCGAAATCCGTCGGTTAGCACTTCCTTAGCCCGGGCTAGCCGTAAAACTTGCCTTCCAAACGTCCGGGCTCCTCCGAAATCGAAACCTAACCCTTTGCAAGCTCATCAATGCTCTCTCACCTCATTGAAGAGTGGTTCAGCAGTCAATCTTCTCTCTTCCATTCCACTCATTTTGTCATTCGGATATACGATCGAGATCAGACAAAGTACCATGTCCCTGCAGCGAAGGCTCTCCATCAATTGCTCCATCCTCCGATTCTACCGTACTCCCTTTCATCCCTTCTATCGTACCTGAGTGTGGCGAGTACGGTGGTTGTCTCATCGAATGAGAAGCACAGCTTCCAATTATTTCTATTCAATTTGGTGTCGTCAGTGAAGAGGAGAAGAGTCTTGAACAAACGACTGAATTCTGAAATCATAATTCATTATTATTCACTATAATTCGTGACGTACCGATGAATTGATCACGAAGGAGTTGATCGGAGTAGATTTTAGAGATGGTGAATGGAGAATAGGAAGAGGAGAGATGGGAGAAGAAAGCAGGAAGGAAGGAGGGATGGTAGATTAGTTGAGAGATAGACTCGGAATGAGAATGAGAAATGGATGACACACTGATCAGAGAAGGGAGGAAGGAAGAGATGGGAATGGTACTGTACCAATGGATAAACACTGGAGAGGAGAGGGATGACTCCATTCGAGTCTTCAGTGGGCCATTCAGTGATCTATATACAAGGGATGAAGGGGTGAATCGAGATAGAGAAGTGATGAGGGGAGATATTGTAGGGGGGTCCTGAGGGGAACGAATGATAAGTGAGATGAGGAGGGAGAAAGGGAGAATGGCCCTGTAGTCATGAGTGAGAAGGGGAAGAGAAGAGAGGGAAGATATGAAGGAAGAGAGATGGGAAGAGAGGAAGATGGAGAGGGAAGGAATGAAGAGGAGACCCAAACGAGTCGTGGCACTCTCATCAATAACTCGTCTCAACGAATCCATTAGATAAGGAATCGAGGCAGTACTGAATGGAAATGGATTACGGTAGGCAAGACGAGTGATACTGTACCCGGTGGATGGATTAGAGAGTGGTTGGAGTATCATTTGGAAGATGGAATTGATGTGAGGAGGGAGAACGACTGGAAGATAAGAGATACGGTACATTAAAGAAGAGATCAATCGATACCTTCCTCTCTGTCTACATCGAAAGAGGATGATCGGATGAGAAAGACGAAGAGCAGTGCATCAAAATATCCCAACTGGAATGGGAGGCATACGGTAGATGGAAAGAGTAGATCAATCGATACCTCGGTCATCATTGTCCATTCATGATCTTTGGTGGTGACTTGAAGGAATCTGATGACTGCCGTCACATTTGTGGATGAATGGATAGAGGAGAGGAAAGGGAAGATGGCTCTGTGTCCATATCATCCATTTACTATTCACATCCTTATCCCATACCTCTTGGCTAGAAGTGTTCTCAATGCGAGAGGAATGGAGAGAGAGGCTGCATCGAGGCGTAGGGCAGCAGAGCATACTGTAGTCTGCAATCAATAACACTCCTTCATAATCATTCCCTACCGTAAGCTCACCAGTCTCTCTGAATCCAAATTCTTGTCATAGAAATAACTGATTCTTCTGATCTGATTCTAGAAGATAATCCTCAATAGATGAACCAAGTGTATGAGTCTCCCTTCCTACCTCTAGAGTGTCTCCATTGGATACATCGAATACTCTTCTCAACTCATCCCTCGCTCTCTTCCTCTCTCTCACTCCTCTCCAATGGGTCTGTATGACAGAAGCAGCTTTCACCTTCCTCACTCCTTAATATCCAGCCATCAATCGCTTTCCCTTTCTTCTCTTCCTCTCACCTTCCACTCTTGCTCTTCTCTCTGCTTCTATCCTCTGCAAGAACGCCGTGCGACTGTCCTACAATTCCAATGGATAACTATCGATTGATACCGTACTCCCTCCCTCCTCTTCTCCACAGATCACCTCATTGTTCAGCATCGCTTCCTGCTGCCGATTTCGCTTGATGGATCCATTGAAATCGTAGAGGTCGAACCCCGACATCTGCACAATCAAACAAGTCTATGGATATTCCCGTCGTAACGATGGAATACTAGACAAGGAAGAAGGGGATCGAGGGGGGAATAGACAGTGCAAGTAAACAGCACGGACAGGAACCGTATCCTTAGAACAAACCATTCTCAAAGAGAAACATATTTATTCAACAATCATGAAGAGGAAAAGAGCAGGAACCCGTAAATTGATACAATCATCTTAGCTATGCCGAATAGGGTATCCATAATATAGGAGTGAATGACTTGATAAATCAGTCTTCCTCTTCTTCGTCTTCATCTTCCTCATCACTTTCTTCCAACCATTCAATCAATTGTTTTACAAGGGGAATCACAGGGTCATTCTCATCCAGATTGGCATGCCATCCCAGAATCGATTCCTCTGATAGAATATCCACTTCGAATAGATGATGGATTATCTTGGCAACCAGGGCAGAAAATGAATCACGATTCAATGAATAGAACTCCTGTTAAGATGGGATATGATAGACGGAATATAAAGAACAGAGACACTACTCACATTCAATCCCTTCAACAATCCGAATTGCGCGTATTGCTCTGAGTAGTAGTTCTTGAAGAGTTGATAGTATTTGGTCACTCGCTGAAGAGATACAGTAACCTCTTAGTTCCACCTATCGCAATCTGACCTGTTTGATGGTGGAAAATTTCTCATTATGAGGCAGTCTGAGGAAAGCAACGAATAGAAGACTGGCCACCTAAGGGATTAAGAGAGGCAGATTCATATCCATTCATTCTAGTCTAACTCACTCTATTCATCGATATATTATATGCGATTTTAGAAGAATTGATCTCGACGATCATCTTTCGTACCTGAATGGCTCTCATTATTTTAATCGATAAGTTCTCCCTTCTCTTACCGTATCCGTTGAAATCTTCTCAAGATGCAAAGTGGCATTGAGAGAATCGAGTATCTCAGTAGTGAATTGTTTCTCAACATCTCCCTCTCCCTCTTCCTCTTCTTCATCCTCTCCTTCCTTTTCCTTCTTCTCTTCTCCCTTCTCATCTCCATCTTCCTCTTCCATACCAACCCATTCTCCTGACCACCAATCTCCTCCCATCTTTCCACTCCACGCGTACACTTCTACAAGGGAATACATCAATGAATATAAGAGCGGAGAGTTGGACGGACCTTCAGCCAGTTTCTCACTCTTTACTATTTCCTCCATGTCATCATTAGGGGGAGAACAAGAGATGAGACTCCCTTCCGTCAGTCTAATCGATCCATTCAATCTCACCTTAACATCATAATATCAACACCATGATTGGAATGAGTATAAATCCACTCACATTAGGCCCAATGACGACCTTGTTTGGGATGATTTGTCCTTTGTCAATGGTGACATTCTCAGCTAGGAATACTTGATGGAGAGAGACTCCCTCTCCCACTACACTCCCTTCTCCCACGATTGATTCTACGATCCGACTGTTACAACCTGCAATACATACCCTATTCATCTCAATATAGGATCAATCATCTACCGAGTCTGCACTTCTTCCCTATCGATGATGACATGACGAATGTGTGAGTGCCCACTGTGACATCTTCTCCAATGAAGGCATTCCAACCATCGATGCGCACTCTGATTACATACGGATGATGCAAGGGAAGGGAAGGAACAAGAGACTCACCTTTGTCTCCCACTAGTGATCACATTCCCACTGTTCATGAGGACAGTACTCTTGCTCTTCAGGGGAAACAAGGGGAAGAAAAGACGAGAGATCAATTGGCCATTCGATCGAATAAGACCAGAGTAGTCACTGCAAACGTGTGTCTTCTCATGGTAGCACATGCGAATCCATGCAATGCCGATAATACCAATAGGAGGATCAACTCACAATACGGAGACTGCACTCTCGAAGGAAGGAAGGATATCCACATTCACATATTGTAACATGATATCCTCATTAATCAGAATGTGTCTTATCACTTCATCACGTGTTTGGAAATCAAAGTTGTCCGAATAATGAGCGAGAGCCTGACAACGATCCAATACTATGTTTTACATATCATATTTCATACATTTTCATGCCGTTAAGGAGTTACTGTGAACATATTTTTAACAATATGTGTCTACAAACTCGGGAGTGTGCTTAAAAGTTGCGAAAGGATGTGCTGATTACGAATTTCCAACTATTAACATTAAAGTATCGATTTGATCACTTGATTGCTTTCATTAAGGATACCAAAATCGTATGATTTTCTTTCAACAGGCTAACAAACGGGGAAAATAATGAACTTGCCAGTGGCAAGTTGCCACGTCATCTAATATTGTACGGCTTGACAATTGATTCTCACCTGGAGAGAACAAATAGCCATTCCAGTATCAATGACATCCTTTCTGATAGTGATAGAATCGCCAAATTCCTCCTGAAGGCAATTTAGTACATTGTTAATCAAGAATCAGCAAATAGGTAACCTACCCAATACGTAAAAAACAACTCCATTATAGTGGATGGATACATACCGTCTCAGAATCGAGTTTAGAGGGATCGGACTGAGAATGGAAGGCTATCATCCTCCCACTTTCATTCAAGGCTACACACGTTCCGTCCACTCTCGATTCGCTGTAGATCAGACTCATCACAGCATTCTTGTCCTTCTTGAATCGAAGTCTGAGATTGAGAATCAATCAAGTGTGAGTAAGTGTACTAACACTGAATGACAATGTAACTTACTTGAAAGCCTTAATCGGATTCTGAAGAGTCGATGAACAAAATGAAACTGGTGAAGGGACGAGTAGAAAATGTCCTGTGAGGACGTTTCTGCTCTCAACCTAAGAAGAGACGAATTAATCGGAACTCGGGGAGCAATGGCTACTTCTCTGAGGGCATCTCCGATGCTATGCGAATTTTGACAGATAACGACGATCACCGAATCAAAGATTCCTTTCCAAGAGCTATAACAACGCGATGAGATAGAAGAATGAGACATGCATAAACCTCTCGATGTCTTGGTAGGCGGGAGCGTGCTTCTCAGAGACTACGATCACCACATTTGCAACATCGCAGCGAGCAATCCATCTCAGAGAGTAGTCAATAGCTCGAACATCGCAAATCTCGAGCTGTCCCTAACAAAAGGGGGAAAACCTTGACAATGTAATGAATTAACTCACAAGGGACTTGTTTGAAGTGATTGGATTGAATCGTGGCTCGAAACTCTCGGCAATAACAACTGCCGAAAGTTTTTGAGCATCTAGATTCTTTGTTTCGTCCTTGGGAGGCATTTTTACACCTGAAAACAGAAAAACAATAAAGATTAATCGAAAAACGCGTTGCGAAAGAAGTTAAAAATGAACTTTTCGTCATTCGTCATCACCGTGGCCTACCGGTCTACCTACCTAGGAATACAGTAACGCGCGTTGTGCAATTTTTTTGGATTAATATTAATTTGAATTTAATTTGATTAATCATCTTTCTGTTGTCCAGACATACCCTTCTATCGTTATCAGCCCGTTTCAATCTTTCTAGATATTTGATAATTCATATTATGATAGACGCACGCATGCTGTAAACTTTAGACTTACAACTTTTAATTTCTTCTGTTTCCAGTCATGGCGAAACACAAGTCTTCATTTTCTCTATACGATGACGACGATCTCGAAGAAGAGCCCGTGATTAAGAAAGCTAAAGAAGTAGCTAAGAGCCAAGCCCAAGGCCCAAGCCCAAGCCCAAGCCAGAAGCCCAAGGAAGTGGAGATAGCAGAGTTCAAATGTAAGTTCTTAATCGTGGGATATTACTCCTGTCAAGAGATATTCGAGCTGCTGATAGGAATGCCGCAAAAATAAAGATAATGAGTTCTCATCAGGTTTGGGCTTCTCTAGGCAGGTCCTACCGGCCCCTAACATTTCATTATGTTGAGATCATTTCAAAGCACCTACGGGCGCGGAGGCTACGAGTCCTAGAAGGCTAGTCAACAAGGGATTACCGACGGGCCCCAGAAGTGTGTTCGCTAGTCGATGTAAATTTCGCTTTTTGATTCTAGTTGGACTGCACCTTTACCTTTACCTATTTACAAGCTACTCTAACCTGGTCAGTTATGCGGCGTTTCAAGTGAGATTTTCTTCGTTCAGGTATCCATTGGTGAGAAAAAATCAACTGAGCAGCTATCGATCTATCCAAACCTCGCAAACGATTTATCTCAAAATGAACTGAAATCATTTAATACCGTCACCACACCGTTCATTTAAGACACGCGGGCGATTTTCTCTAGCAAACAATGTACCAGCATCGAGAAAACCTCTCCGATGATGAAGCTGCTTATACCCGTCCCGATGTAGGGAGCTTCCGAGTTATCTCAAAGGAACATCTAATTAAAGTACCTCTCCACATGTTATGTATTCAAACGATGCTATGCAACGCCACAAGCACGTTATCGAAGAAAAAAATGACCGACTTCGGGGCGCGTTTCGAGCATTTGAAGTATAATTATCGACGTGATTGAACATACCGTACCCCTTGATAGTCCCACACGGATTCAGTCATACCGTAGTTAGATCCATCCCGAGGTGGGTCAAATTCATTCCAATGTAGGTTTAAAAAAATTAGTCCGCGGGAGATCCAATATATTCCAAGGTAGATCACTCAAACTATGACGGAATCCACGTGAGACCATCAAGGGATACTCTATGTTCAATCACGTCGATATGTTACGCGGGAGATTAAATGAAATGCATGTGTGGAGAGGTACTTTAAGAACCGATAAGGCCTGCCTTCAGAAGCAGAAAACAAAATAACCCATTTTATGATTTAAAACAAATCAAAACTTTAAAATTCATTCCCAAATGATTCGCGTTTAGTTCGATTATCTAGTGACAGTCATGTTATTTATTCTATTGACGATATGACTTATTCAGATGAACTATTTTATGTGATGGGCTCACGTCGTGGAGAGAGGGTCGAGATGGAAGATGATCACATCTGCCTTCCGAAATTCGTAACTCACGAGCCTCGAATGTATCGGGATGGGTGCAGCATGATTCAATCTCTGATCTATCCAGTGCGTCTCGAACATCCCTCTACTCAATCCTAGATGGTCATGGAGGTGCCAGAGCATCCACTTTCTGTGCCACTCATCTTCCCAATATACTCAAGAAGTTAGTTGTGCAACGTGAGTTTCCCTTTTCTCCTCCGACGGCATTCTAGTTGTGAATCGCAGACAAAAGCCTCGACTCGCTCGAGAAGGGAATGAAGAAATTGATGACTGACATGTACAAAAGCGTCGACACGGCATTCCTCAAGGAAGCCAGATCTCAGTGAGTTCATATGGGTATCAGAGTTGGTAATAATGGCCGTGTAAAGCAAACCCGCGTGGAAGGATGGTACAACTTGCACCACTTTGTATCTACTCAATGATGTCTTCTATGTTGCAAATATTGGAGATAGTAAGGTATGTAACGACTTGCAATAGTCTCCATTATTGCTCTCCTGCACAGGCTATCGTGTTCCGACAGAAAACAGACAAGAACGTAATAGTCGAGTTGACGGAGGATCACAATCCACAGAAGTATGAGGAACGAGAGAGGATCGAGAAAGCAGGAGGAGTAGTCAAGTGAGTCGGGGTACTGTATGTATGGTAAATAAGTCGATTTTGAAGGAATGGACGAATTGATGGAGTCATAGAAGTTTCTCGATCTATCGGAGATGGTCAATTCAAGACTAGGGGAGTCACTTGTACTCCCCATGTGAAGAAGTTCACTCTAACTGCAGAGGATAAGTGAGTTGCGACTATTGAATTGAAAATACTCCTTCTCTTTTTCAGATTCATCATAGTTGCTTGTGACGGTCTTTGGAAATCCTTCTCTAATGAAGATGCAGTTCAATTCGTTTTGAATTCACTGAAGAAGTCGGAAGAGGTTAGATATTCTTTGTAATTCCCCCTTTGTAAGTTGAGAATGTTCTTTAGAAGGAAGAAGTGATGGAACGAGGAAAGCGAGCTCAATGGGAACTAGTTGCCTCTGAAATGGCGGCCGAAGCCGTTAGAAGAAGATGCGGAGATAATGTCTCTCTCCTCATTCTCGTCCTAGACTCCGCCTAGTTCGTTCTCTCATTCATGTTCTTGTCTCCATTGTTATCCGGCAATTTTTAAAGTTGTTATTGATCTCGATCACCTTTGCTAATAATGGTTTATTAGAAATAAATTCATCTAAGTTGAAAAGCAATGCACAACTGTACAATCTTATGGCGTGGAAAAGTCAAAGGAGAAGAGAAAACATTTGAATTCCCGCCATTGGATATCTCAGCTCCCAGTAAAGCTAGCGCTTTGAAACTTGGAATATGGGGTGGAAATCCTCTTTCCACTCCAAAAACGAAGTTTCAAGTCGCTAGCTTCACTGGGAGCTGAGATATCCAATGGCGGGAATTCAAATGTTTTCTCTTCTCCTTTGACTTTTTCCACGACATTAATTTAAAACTACCGAAAAGGTATTTTATTTTATACTGTATTAAATATAATCGTGTCGAGAGTGATACGCTTACGGCAGCTATTCAATTCAATTTATCATGCAAGAATAATGATTGTGAAATAATAGAGTGGAATTAGTTACTGTAGATACATGATACTACGATGTCGCAACAAGGCGACAAAGGATAACAAATGACAGCTTAGTGATAGAATAGGTAATCAATTGGCAATACAACTTTAGTTCGCATGGTAAACAGATCACTATTTCGTGAAATTACAATAGAGTTGGGAATAATGTTCCATTGTGGTACAATTATATAGGTAAGAAAGTGGTGGAAAAGGGATGAGGAGGATCGGTGCTTACGTAGTTGGAATAAGTTGGGACGTCTAGCACGAAGAGGGGCAGAACAAAAAGACGACGGAACTGTTCCGACCTGCCCCTCTCGAGTCTCCCAATCCATCCCTGTCTCTATTATCCTCCCTCACGAAGTAGCCTCTCACCTCAGTCGTGTCTCTTCTTCCTGTTCTCTCCCCTCTGACAACATCCCATCCATTATTTTCAAGAAGTGCTTTGCCTCTCTATCCACACCACTTGCTCATATTTTTAATTACAGTCTCATGCTTGGTGATATTCCCTCTCTCTGGAAATCGTCTATTGTAGTCCCTATTCCCAAAGTAGTTTCACCCTCATCTGTTTCTGACTTCCGCCCAATAAGTCTCACCCCCATCCCAGCTAAAATCATGGAACGACTGCTTAAGCCCACTATTATTGATTGGTGTACCGCCCACAATATTATTCCTTCCGAGCAACATGGTTTTCTTTCTAGACGTTCAACTGTTACCCAATTGCTTGACTGCACCCAATCTTGGCGCGATTCGATTGATCGTGACTATTGTGTTGACGTTGCCTATATTGCTTTAGCTAAGGCTTTTGATAAGGTCTCCCACAGTAAACTATTGCTCAAATTAGACTCAATTGGTATCCGCGGTTGTTTGAAGAATTGGATCTCAGGTTATCTCTCCGAAAGGAGCTTCAGAGTACGAATTGGCGACGTTCTCTCTTCTGAGAAAACTGTTGTCTCAGGCGTCCCCCAGGGGACAGTATTAGGTCCAATCCTCTTTCTGCTTTACACTTTTTATCTCCCTAAAGTATTCTCCCCCTACCCCAAACTCTCATGTCGGCTCTTTGCTGATGACATCAAACTCTACACCACTTTTGATCCACTCTCTCCATCCGACGCCCCCATTCAACTTCAGTCTGGGATTTTGGGTTTCACGGAATACTGCAAGACATGGCAGTTAGAAGTTGCTGAGAAAAAATGCAACATAGTTCACATAGGCAGAAATAACCCCCAAACCCCCTACTCTCTTCTTTCATCCAATCTTGAAATCTCTGACTCCATTCGTGATTTAGGTGTCTTTATCGATCCTCTATTCTTTCATCCAATCTTGAAATCTCTGACTCCATTCGTGATTTAGGTGTCTTTATCGATCCTCTATTGAACTTTGATTCTCATATTAAGATTGTTTGCCATAAATCAACTTCACTTGTTTGTCTCCTATTTCGTAGTATCTATCAGTTGTACTATTCCTTCCCCTTACATCTCAGCTTTCAAGTCATTCATCATCCCCGTATTAGAATATGCATCCCCCGTTTGGTCCCCCTTGTCCAAAGGTCTTGTCCGTAAATTAGAGAAAGTACAACACCTGTTTACTAGACTTTTATACTTTCGTTGCTCCAGAGTAGATACAATTGTTCCATCCTACTCTGATAGATTATGTCTCTATTCTTTGAACACTTTGTATGTTCGTCGTATTGTGATTGATATTGTCCTAGCTCTCAAAATTTTGTAACCCCAAATTTTCTATTCCTACTATTAAGATTCACTTGTTTAAACATCCTAATTTACCTCGTTCATTCGGAATAGAAGTATTGAATCTGTGACCTTCCCACCATTCATCTATATCAATTCCCATTTCCACCCTTCTCCTCCTTCCTACTATCGATCTACCTCAACAAGTACACATCCATCCAATCTGACATATATTGGATTCCTCACGCATCCTTCCCTTAGTTGTATTCTCACTACCTTTCTCTTTTCTCGAACATCCTGTACTTGTTGAAGCACCTTCAGTGGTGTACGATAAATAAATAAAGAAAGTCGGGACAGCCGATGTCAACGTCATTATGAATTACTTTGTAGATAAATGCAAGATCGATAAGTGTGCGGCGATATTCTACAGGCTCTAGTTCGAAGAAACGTAACCTATCTGGGTAGGAACGATAAGCTAGACCACACTTGTAAAGAACAAAACGAGTGAATTTGCGTAGTACTTGTTCGATGCTAGATGATAAGACTCTACTGTGAGGAGACCAAAGTTCACTACAGTATTCGAGAATGGGGCGAACATAGGTTACGAAAAGACTGGAGTACATTTTTGGCCATTTAGAAACGAATGAACGTAGGATGAAGCAACATCGAGATCGGGCCTTTGAGATCTTACTAGTGATGTGAGGGGAGAAGTCAAGCATATTGGAGTAGGTCACTCCAGTCGGTAAACTCAGAAACAATGGGAAGAATAGAGCCGTTCATAGAGAATGAGGATTGTGGATGGGATGGACCAATGAGCATGGTTACTGTCTTAGAGAGTGAGACAGACAGTCCCCAGTCAGTGGACCATTTATAAAGAAGATCGAGAGAGGATTGAAGAGAGGAGCAATCAGAGTAAGACCACAATTTGACATCAGATGATCTGTGGAAATCCTTCTCTAATGAAGATGCAGTTCAATTCGTTTTGAATTCACTGAAGAAGTCGGAAGAGGTTAGATATTCTTTGTAATTCCCCCTTTGTAAGTTGAGAATGTTCTTTAGAAGGAAGAAGTGATGGAACGAGGAAAGCGAGCTCAATGGGAACTAGTTGCCTCTGAAATGGCGGCCGAAGCCGTTAGAAGAAGATGCGGAGATAATGTCTCTCTCCTCATTCTCGTCCTAGACTCCGCCTAGTTCGTTCTCTCATTCATGAAACTTGGAATATGGGGTGGAAATCCTCTTTCCACCCCAAAACGGAGTTTCAAGTCGCTAGCTTCACTGGGAGCTGAGATATTCAATGGCGGGAATTCAAATGTTTTCTCTTCTCCTTTGACTTTTTCCACGCCATTAATTTAAAACTACCGAAAAGGTATTTTTATTTTATACTGTATTAAATATAATCGTGTCGACAGTGATACGCTTACGGCAGCTATTGATTTTTCATCCTTCCCTCCATTTCTCATAATTTCGTTTTTTTTGTTCTTTCGCTTTCTCGTTCTTCTTTGTTCTTAGTTTCGATCTGAATTCTTTAGTTTTCATTTCGATCTGATGCATTATGAATTAGACTTATGTTAATGCTTGCTTCTGCGAGTCCAGCTCTTTAGAGCCGATATTTTCACCTTTCACCTGAGGTCATCCGGCGATATCATGTTTCACTCTGATCTTCTCTGGGTGTCATTCAAGTATCGGATCTAGCTGCAACATCTCCCTCCGCCTCGTTCTATGCATTTATCTTGTCTCATATTTTCTTGTATTTATGGTTGTATTTCGTGCTTGCCAATTCACATCCTCCATTCGTTTTTATTCTTTGGATGCGTTTAATTTCCTTCTGTTTGCTTTCTCTTCTCAGTTTCTAAATTTGATGTCTATGCTTCGGATGGCTTTGCGTGATACTTGTAATTGAGGACAACAAGCGATGGATGGGTTAGGGAGGGGTGGGGGGGGGGTTGGGGGATGGAAGAGTCTCGCCTTCTTGAGATAACAACGTGTGTTCATCCCTCTTTCTCTTCTCTTCACATCTCTCCCAGTTGCATAGAATACTTTAGTGTTCGATTCGCCCCATTCTTTGACAATTTATCTTATTTTTTCAGAGGGGAAGAACACTTCTTCGAGTCCGTGGGTGATTAGTAGGAGAGATGACGAAGAGAAGGGTTCTCCTTCTCTTCTCTCTTTTTTCTCCCCTACTCGCCTTTTCTATCGAAGATCCTTGTGCCGGACTCGCAGAGGTTCAGTTATCTCTCATTCTCTTTAGAGAGGGGCATTCAGCCTCCAGACTTGTTTGGAATAGTGTCTCGTTCCATGTCACGGAGAGAGAGGGGGGAAGTTCTCAGGGGAAATGGAGGGATGCGACGAATGAAATAGGCACGTTGGGAGGAATTCATGAGACGAGTCACTCTAATTAGTAGATGATTCCTTATTCAGGTCCATGATATTGGATTGGTACTCAAGAAGAAAGAGATGGATGTGGACACTCTCTTGATGAACGACAAACTACCTTTCAAGGTGAATAAACTAGAAGAAGAAGGGAACGATATTCATCGTGTTCCAGGTCTACCAGAGTGAGGGACTCGTCTATGAGTGGTTGTGGTTGAGAAGTGTTCCTGTCATGGGTCTTGACAAGAATACGGTAAGCATACGGTAATGGAAGTGCATTGGCTTCTGTATCAGGTGGAAGATGTAATGACGATGTTGGATCTGAGTGAGTGTTCCTTCGTTCCTTGGGGAGATTCAGTGTGGAAGTCTATTCGAAGACTGCGACCCACGAGAATTGAAGGAGACGTACAATGTCAATTGAACAAGGTACCATCTATTCCCTCCTCACCAGTGGTGTGCAAAATATTTCCCACACTCCTCATTTCTCATTCTCGTATTTCTAACTGATGAGAGAACCAGATAAATGAGGAGTGTTGCATTGTTTGGGCTCTCTTGCTCCTCACTAGAGTATAGTAGCCATCCCACTTTGAAAAGAAGGTCTCTCGTAGCTGGAGGAGGAGTGTCTCTCTCGTCTGGGATGGAATGCATGCACTCTCCTTCCCCCATTCAATTCTTCCTCGGGCATTCCTTATCTACAGATTGGAAGACACGAAGACGAAGTGTGAGTCCATTGAGTACGGTATATCTATCATGGACTGACTCATTAATCTCAGACAAGAAGGTGCTTATGTGGCTGATCCCATTCGTGTCTATCCCAGAGGAAGTATGTGGAAGATTCCCTCGGATAGACTCACTTTCACTGTCGATTCACTCGCTATAATCGATAATCTCGACGGAAAGATCGTCAGTTTCACAAAATATCGATCTATTAATTTGTATTTATTAAGTTCATTCTTGATGGGACTGGACGAGGAGTAGACGATGCGGTAAAATCTCTTCTTACCATTTATTTTTTTCCTTTAGAGAAATAATGATACTAAAAAGCGATAAGACAGCACAAATATCCAATTTTAGTGCGAAAGGAATCTATACGCAGATAAGTCTGTTCAATCTGACTCACCCGATGATCTACTCAGGTTGGATTAATATAGTCTATATTTATCCTATTTCTCTCTAGATATTTCGAACTTCGGTCCTTCGATTTCCGACCTGCAGATGAAGAATTGAGAGGATTCATTGAGAGGTTAGGTGAGGAAGAAGGAGGAAGGAGGGATGAAGGACAATAGATGGATGAGAGAGAACGAGTCTAATTCCTCTACTTTCCATAGGACGGAACGTCAGGGCTTAACCCAAGATGCCTCCAAAAATAGAGAAGAGAGAGATTACTTGCAGTGAACTTCGGAATGGAAGCATGTCCATCGATGTGGTCGATTATAGGAAGTGGTATTGTGAGAGTGATCTACTCAATGGAATGAGTGATCCGGTAGGAGACTTCCTTCTCTGTTGGATGGAGGTGAGTTGGGATGAGTGGAGGGAATGGATGAGGGGAGATTATTTCAGGATCTTGATCCGAACCAGAAGAAAAGAGTCATCGCGGCTACAGAGGCAATGAAAGTGGACACTCGTGGGTCATCCATCCTTTCCTCTCGAATGATCTTTGATCTCTGCAGCATATCTGTGGAAGGAGGTGATCGATCCAGCTACGGTGAGACTCCAAGTGGTGTCTCTCCCAACAGACAAGTTCAATGTCAAGAAGTATGGAGAGACAAAGCGACAGAGGATACTCATGAGTCAGTCCCCTTTCCATTCCCATGTTCATGTGATTTTGCTTATAAAAATAGATTGTGTAAAAAAGAAGGTTGGTGGAAGGAGAATGGGTTTGATTGCAGAAGAAGAGACGACGAAGGAGAAGAATGATGATCCACTAGTCAATCAAGGGAAGATACAAATGGAGAATGAGAGAATTGAGAATGGAGTCCCCTCCTCTCCTCTTCTCGACTACGATACTGACTCTTCATCCATCCTTTCCCCTATCATACCCTCTCTAATCCCCATTGCACTACTCTTTCTACTATGAAACCTACAGTATACCGGTATCGTACTTTCAGATTGTGAATTTTCTCCTTATGTACTGTAATAACCCTCCCGTTATTTGCTTGCTTAATTACTTGCTCTAATCTAGACTCGATTACCTTGTCACTGTTCTATTTCTCTCTCGCCATTCATTTCAGTGTCCCACTCTCAAGTTTCGATGTTTTACCGCTAGCAAGGCTGCATCTTTCATAGGCTGTATGTATGTGATACATAAAGCACGGCCGTAACGAAATGAGGAAAAGGACGACTGCACTAGGACGCGTCGCGGCTACAATACGCCCGCAAAAAATCATAATTTTCCGTTGCGAGACCACTACGGTTTAAAAAAATTTGTGATAAGGTTATTTAATGTTGTCGTAGCATTTTTGTTTTCTCAACTTTACGCTTCTGAAATACTTTGTGCTTCAGGTTTTGTCGATCTTGCGAGGTATTTCTGAAGTCTAGCACATGTCAAGAACCTTAGTTAGTCTGGGAGTGTAATACTCATCCCGCAAGATTGGCATCAACTTTGTTTCTGTATTTAGTGGGCGGGCTGCAATAAGCTTATGGCTCAATCTTCAACTCTATTTATTGATTGAATAGATTTTTTAAAAAGTAAAATCGGGAGTGATTTCGCTAAATCTGACGCGCTCGACAATCTATAGCAACTCACTTTGGTGTAATAAAAAAATGTTTGAAATTTCGCATGAAAAACGCGTTGCGTCCGCACCGCATGAAAACCTTGCTTGGTTACCCGCCCTCGAAACGGTCGTGTAAAGGATAGATTGCAATTGGGCTACTTCTGTTTCTCATCCTGCAGGAGTCGATTGAAGTCTCGCCTGAATGGCTATTGTGATTGTAAAGGGATACGGTAGTGCAGTTAGAGATTGGGAGTGTAACACGAGTGTCCAGTAGGCATCGAATGAGAACCATCGGAACCCTAATTAGCGCGTTGAAAAGCAATGTCTAATTAGTGTTTTATGATTAATATTTTCTTTGTTGATTGATAAGTGTTCTATTATAGGGTTCGTAAGAAGCCCACCGTATGTCAACGGAAAACATCGTTCCTCCAGGGGCCAATGAGACAACGAAGGTAAGTGGTTGATTGACGACGTTGATATTCTTATCTTCGCTTTCTTCTCATGTCCGTATCGATTGATTTGAATGAATTCATTTGAGGTATTCTATTATTTGAACGATGAACCCACTCCCTATATGGAAATTATTCAAGCAGGTGCCGAATCGGGTATATTTCTGTTATTTTCGCGCGTATTTTTGTTCTCATCATATTTAAATTACTAAAATGCTTCATAACTGCATACTTGTCTAATATTTTATCGTATATCCGTTATAATTTGATTTTCAGTGACTCTGGGTCACTTCAAACAGGCATTCACACGAAAGGGATTCAAATACTACGGGAAACAACTGGATTCGGATATTGGAAGGTTTGTGCTCTTCCCCTCACTTGGTATTCTATTGGAAAGAAATGGATAAGGACGAGACACGAAACGCCAATCAAGTCTTTTCTCTTCTCGCAGAGAAACATTGACTTCTTATTGTATCAGTGTTCCGTTCTAATCAAATGGGGAATGCAGTGCATTCTCAATCGAGAGAGAATTGGAAAAAAAGAGAAGAGGCATTCAACATTCTAGAAAAAAATTAACTCTTTCCAATCCAGCTCGGAACTAATTGGTTATGAAATAGTTAAGCTGTTGCTGAATTGGGATATCTCCCATGACTCTGATCTTTGATCTTTGCAGGGATGTTAAAGTGGAATTGATCGGAGATGAGACGAAATTGACTCGGAATGGAGAGAATGGACTCTTCGAATTGTTCCTTCTCTCTGCGGGGAATCAGAATGGAGGAGGAGGAGGGGGGACACTGCAGAGGAAGACTAATGGAACACTCACCAGAAGAGTCGGGAAGGAGAGAAATGACAGAGATATCTACAATGTGAGTGACCATTCCTTCTCTCTATCCATATCTATGTTAATCTCTGGATCATGATTGATATTCGATATCAGACTCATCGAGTTGTCTCGGATGACTATGATTCATCAAGTCGACAGGACACTTTGATGAGTAGAAGAGCGGGAGAAATTCTGGCTGAGTCGATGACTTCTGCCAGTGAACATCTATATGAATATGATGACTCACGGTGAGCAAATAGTTGATTGATGAGATAACCATTGATGATATAGTCTATCTTTAGTCGGAATATTTTAGTTTCCGATGAATGATATATTTGAGTGATTGTGTGTAAATGTGTTGATGGATTGAGTCAATTTTAGTCAATACAACGCTGTGATGGGCGACGAAGCGAGTAGATTGGATGGACCGAGAAGGAGAAAAGCAAGGAAGAATCGAGTGAGAAAGAGCTATGTTCCATCGACTGTCGGAAGTCAACCTGAGAGCAGGTATGGAGGAATACCGTGAGTATCTTGATGATTAAGGAGAGGGGGAAGGGGGGGGGGGGGGGAGGAGCGATTGATGCAGAGTACACATTAGGCACAATAAATAAGCAATATGAAGAAGGAAAATTCAGTGGAACCTCGTTGTCTCTTCCTCGTATTCTTGAAGTGAATCTACAAGTCGGCCCGAATGATATACTCGGAATCTCTGGTATTTGATTGAACTGTATTTTCATTCTAGAGGAGGGATGATATTGATGGTTCTCTTGTTCAGTAGTGTCAGTGGAGGGATCCATTCTTGTCTCTGATGTCTTCTCTACTGGGGCAGTGGCCAGAGATGGAAGAATCGATGTGGGAGATCAGATAGTACAGGTACCAATCCATGGAGAGAACTCATTCCAAATAACTGACCCATGGATCTGCGAATGCCTCTTATTCCCTTGTATTCTGTGTTCCTCTCAGGTGAATACTCGTTCCTTCGAGAATCTCTCTGATCAGCAAGCCATTATGATATTGAGGAAAGTGGCTGCTGCTAAAAAGTGACGTTTTCTTTTCTTTTACATTTTTACGTTAGATTGATGCATTAATGTGGATTTATTGTCTGAGAAATACATGACAATATTTTAAATTGAAATTTGATATTTTTAATGGACTAAAGAGAGTAACTTTGATAATAATGTGTAATTATAGGCCGTTGACTCTCTACGTGGCGAAGCGAACGATGCATACATCAGAGCGTGATCCCCTTTGCACTCTGGCATCGGAGACACTCCCTCTAGATATCAGTCTGTGGGTAGAGAATGCAGTGCATTGCACTGAGAGAAGACGGTGAGTTGATGGAGGGATGATGGATAGAGGAGGAGTGGGTAGAGGAGGATATGATGGAGATGTTATCACATATTCCCTGATATGTATTGTAAGGGTTGATTGATTATTTGAGATTCGGAGTGGACGATTCAACGATAGATGGGACAACTTTCAATGAAGGAGTGGGAGGAGGAGGAGGAGGAGGAGCACCGTCTGTGTGTACTGAAGATGAAGAGGAGGAGAGGATACTGTATGTCCAGAGGAGGAATGGAGTGGGAATGAGGGAGAGGGAGAGAGGAATCGAACCTCCACTCATACATACAGTACCTCCATCCAGAGGAAATTACTCTGGTGAGTCAATGCAGAGGAGGGAAGTGATCAGATTTGAGATCAAGTTAGAGTCTTTCTATGCTTGTTGCGATTGATGTATTTATGAATAATTATAGAAAAGAATAAATAAATAGATAATGGATATTTTGAATTGTAATTCTCTTTTGAGATGGGAGTGGATACACGGAGAGACTATCGTCCAGGATGAACCCCCATGTGAGTGAAGCATTGAGTAGGGAAGAGACCAGATGAGATTGACCATACGGAGATACGGAGATAGACATACTATGTAGGAATATTGTTTATTGAGCCTGTATAACATTAACATTAAAATGAGTACTTGATAATTATTTGTTTTGCAGTCTCTGATCAACATCTTATCTCATCCCAACTCTGGCCTCACAGTCAAGAATCGAAAATGGCTGAAGATTCCCGTTCCCCAGTCATTCATTGGTCAGTTCTTCCCTTCTTCCTTCTTCCTTCTTCCTTCTTCCCTTCTCTCCTCTGTCACTCACCACAATTCATCCCCTTGATTCCCCTTGACATTCCACTCCCGTAATCAGAACGTGATATGGGAGAAGCGTCTAATTGGGTATGGATCTCTCCCCCCCCTCCCCCTCCCCCCCCTCCCTCTCCCTCCTCTCAATCTCGTGAGAATGGATGGTCGAGTGATAGGGCGAATCTAATCCCGAACCCTAACTTCCTTTCACTTTCTTACACTTTCTTGGGGGGGGGGGGATTTCTCTCTCTCACTTTTCCCTTCCATCCGATACTTATCACTCAGCTGAATCTAACCCCTATCCATTAATTACGGTTAGGAGTTGAATGCTGATTAATGAGCTAGCCTAGTATTGGAAGAGAAATGTGAAGCTGAAAATTGATATTATTCATTGAATAAAAATGAAAGTGTGTTAAGGAGTTGAACTGGTGGATTGGCTGGTAGAGCACGTAGAAGATCTGAAGGAGAGGAAAGAAGCAAGGAAATACGCGACTTATCTATTGGAGAAGGGACTCATTAAACATGTCGTCAATAAGAAGGACTTCACTGAGAAGTGCTATTATGTATTCCATGGTGAGTGATGAGATCAAAGATCAGAGATAGATAGGGAGAATGGGAATGGAGTAGGGAAGGGGAAATCATTGGGTGGAGATGGTCAGGATGGTCAGCAGATCACGTAACATTAGAAATCATTCATCACCGGAACTCTAAGAATGCCATTCTCGGGTATTTACAGTATTTTTTCACACGTGATAAATGTAATCTCAGATGGAATGATGTCATCGTGTTCACGAAAGGGAGGAGATTCTATTGGAGAATCAGGAGGAAGAGAAGGAAATACTGAAGTGACTTATGTGGAGGGAGTGGATTCCCCTTCTCGTAATAGACTCCCTCCCTGTCCTGATAATACATGGCCATTCTCACCCATTACAGTAGTCCATAAAAGAGGAGTTGGTCACAGGGCAGATTGTGAGTCAGACTATGCATCGATGGTGGGATCGACGTTTCCCCCTAGACACAATCCCCCTCCCAATACACCTCTCGCCCCTTCACAATTCGATGATATCTCATCATGATCATGTTCATACCACGAGTATTATGTTGTATTGTACATAAAGTATTGTCTCACTACCGTATCACTCGATATTCAAATGGAATGGGGAGGGGGGAAGGGGGAACATTGGAGGGAGGGTCAATTCATCTTAATCCTTCTCTAATTTGTCTCGGTTTAAGGAGAAGTGAGAAAGTGTCACTGTATCGATATCGAGGTCAATCCTTCTTCTCTCCATTTACTCCATTCGAGAGTAGTATTCACTGATAGGGACTATCTCAATCACTCTCATCTATCCGATCCTGTGTATTCATCCATGCTAATATGACCCCAGGGTACGATAATTCCCTCTTCTGATCCTTCCCATAACACTCTTGTATCATTGGGGATCACTCATTCTTCTCTCTAACACTATCAATCACCTCCCTCTTTGTTTTCGAATATCCTGATATAATTCGTGAGATCCATCTATATCACTATCACTTATATCACTTTCTCCCATTTAGTCATTTCTTCATCCATAATCATCCCTCTTTGACCCTATCGGCTTCCCTTTTTATCTGTCTTTCCAATTAGAAGTCTAGCTTCAATTGAGAGGAGGAGCAGTAGCCTTGAGTTCAACCGTCCCTCCTCCCCCCTCACCCCTCTCCCCCTCCCCTCCACCCCCTCCCCCCATCCCTCCTCTTCCTCCCATCAATCCAATGATTAGACCCCACTCAAATTGGCGCACTCAGATCCATATCAGTGTGATTTATAATCTCGGAGAAGCGAGGATTTCCTTCCCTTATCTCTCTCTCTCTTCCTTCCAGTAGATGAAAGTGAGAGAAGAACCATTCCCTCTCTCATCACTCTTGATAGCTCATCCACCTCCCCCTCCCTCTCCCCCTTCTCAACTCTGTTTAACAGTTAGTTATCAACCATCTCTCACCCTCGATTCTCACCCTTGATCACTCCTTCCATTCACTTAGTCTACCTCTTCACTCCATGATCATTTCTCACTTTGGAACAAACAGATCGTTGGTTATGAGAGTGGTCGCTTTCTCTGGGGGTTATCCCCCCCTCTTCCCCTTCTAGGCAATCCCTCCTTTACAAGTCAATTCACCCTCTCAATCCAATCAAACAATGCTCTCTCCTTCAAAGGGAAGTCTAATGGCAGGAGACGGGAACTCACCCCCCCCCCTTCCCCTCCCCCCCCCTCTCCCCCCTCCCCTCCTCCTCTTCCTCCTCCATTTCTCTATCACTCTTGAGTACCTCATATAAACTGTGCGACTTGTTATATCGATTGTTGTTTCTTCTCTTTCTCCTATCAGAGAAGTCTCTCTCGCCCCTCAATTGACACTTCTTTAAGTCTTTCCTTCTTCTCAATTCTCGGAAGTGTAAACCAGTATCTCTCAATGCTTCGTTCATAACTTTGTCACTCAATTCAACTTCCACCTGATTGGCCCTTCTCTCCCCCTCCCCCCCCTCCCCCCTCTCCCTCTCTTTCCATTGAACATCTCTCTCTATTCACACAATCATATTCAATATGGGTGGTCATTCCATCTCCATATTATTCTATTCAGATGATTCTTCTACTGTACGCCATACTCCTTCCTTATATCATCTTCTCCTTCCCCCATTCCTTCTCCCCTCAATTTAAAGTCACTCCTCCTCATTGTATCAAGACTCCTTCTATCATTGCTCATCCTTCCAAAGGTAAGACCCCCCCTCCCCCCCCTTCAGAGAAGAGGATAGACAGCGAGATATAAAGAGACACATAGGAAGAAAGATGAAGATGAGGTTCTCACTCTTGTGCAATCACTTCTTCTCAGCTGAAGAAAGGGGGGATTTCACAAGTGATTAGATGGATCACTCTTAATAGGGAGGAGTATCACCGATTGTTCTCGTTTTCCCTTGAGATTACTCACCAATGGCTCATTCCTCTTACCAACTTCTCTCCTATCAATTACAGTAGTTCAAACACGAAGGAAGTAATGGGAATGGGGTCATCTCAAATGAATTCAGGAGATGGATCACTCAAGTCTCTCGAGATGCATTTCTCCATTGGTCTCCATACTACCGTTTGCTTCAGATTGGAAGACACCAATGAAAATTCCAGTCTGTCCAGTCAATCACTGCTACACACAGTGACACTCTCTAGGATCGAACATCATCATCCAGTGAGTCCCTCACCCCTCCCCTCCCCATCCCCTCCCCTTACCCCCCCCCCCCCCTCCCCTCACCCCCCCTCCCCTTACCCCTCCCCTCCCAATCCTTTCCCTTCGCAGGTGACTCAGAAGTACAATTTCGGTATTCCTGAGGTGCGTGCAGACTGTTTTTGCGAGTGTGAATCCACTGAGAGATGCTCCTCTTCTTCATATGAATTCCTCAAGTGTCCTGAGGGGAAAGAGCAGGTACTCCACCCCCCCCCCCCCCCCACTCTATCATCCTAATCAATCAATCAATCCAGACTCATGGATGCTACCGTACCTTCTTCCCCAATCAATCAAACAAATCGTGTGAGAGTTCATCTCCCATGGGATCGAACCTCTGTTGCGAACTCAAGTTCAATCCATACGAGGTAAGAGGAGAAGAATGTATATTCACTCTTCCCCGTCATTCTCATTGCGGTAGATTCAATAAGAAAGAAAGAATGGCGATGTAAAATGGTCACTCCCATTCATTTTTCGATGCGAAACAGATATATTCAGAACCGAACGTACACGGCAGTTAGACTGGGAGATCCTTCCACATTTGCCATCTTCACTTATATCACATATGATTACTCTGCCAACTCATGGATTGAGAGGGACAAGAATCCAATTCGCATTCAAATCGATGGAAGATCGCAGGAGAAGTGAGTGAATTCATGGATTGAGAGGGAGCTTATCGAGACTGAGATCAGTGCGGTAGATTGGGAAGGAAGATAAGAGGATTGGGTGATGGAGACTCCCCCATTTAGAATGATTCCATTTCCATCCCTAGCCATGCTTACTCTCAATCAATATTCTATCCATATTTTCCAGTTCTCTAGACAATCGTGGACTTCTCAAATTGGTTGTTTCTGCATGGGGAAGAGTTTCCCATCAATTGGAGAGCGGAATGTACTTTACTCAGTCCAATCCAGGAGGAGAAATGGAAGGAATAAGAAAGGAACAGATTAATGATATCACCGATACTAAGTTAGTATATTTGAAAATATATTATATTTACGGAGACGATTTATAATTGCCAGACAAACTTTCCGGAATAAGTAGTAGAATGTTTAAGTAATATATAATACTAGGTTGATTTAGTGTTCATCAATTGGGATGGTATCGACAAGAGGAGAGAAATGGTCACTTCTATGTCCAGAATGGAGCAGTCATTGCAAAGAATGTGCATGGGGCCAAAGTGATTGACTGCAAGGAACAGATCTACTCTTCCTCTCTTGCTGCCAACTTCTATGTATCTATTATCAACTATATTTATCTTTTTTTCTGATCTCTTGATCCATTCTCATTTCTTTTAGCCAGAATTGTCGCGAATTGCTTTTAATATATCGAATTATATTTGAGATGCCGGGCCGTTTCACTCTTCCTCCTTACGTGGAGGAACGTCATCATTGGATAGAAAGAGCAGCTTTTTATGATGGATCAATGAGACAAGTCATTGTCTCTCATTCAGAAGGAACCAATCTATATATCGGACTCCATGTAAGCTATTTATCCTTCGAACACTCCATTCCTTTCTCTTTCCATCCTCTAATTGGATGATGAGCGATGAGCTCTCGATTATCTTCACTCTTTTCTCTCATTATCTCTAAGAGATTCATTGAGGGGGAAGTGCATGCACACTAAATCAAACCACCGTTCCTTTCCTCACTCAAATTGTTATGATTGATTTGAGTCACTTTTTGTATCATTCGGAGACTAAAGGAACGTGCATATCTTTAATAGTGGAAAAAAGGGAGAGAAAAGCGAGTTGATAGTCTTTGCATATATCTATCTTTTTTTTTAGCTGGCGAAGGGATCAGAGGGAAATGTGGTCTTCCTGCACAATTCCTCTCGCATTGATTCCTTCGATGGTTCGATCCTCGTTGATTCCCATTCCCGTCACTATCTCAATCTCTCCCTCTCTGAAGCAACTGGGAAACTGAATGGACTCATCCATGCAAGCGAATCTGTAGCATCCCCTCAGGTAAGATCATCCCAATCTGGGGTTAGAGATATTTGATCTGAATCTCGAGTTGTGCTTCTCTCTCTTCTCTTTCGGGGGTAAGTTCTCCTCTTTAGAATGGCCTTGTGAAATGGGGACACAGAGCATCAATAGGTGTCAATGAGCTACTTTGTTTTTCTCTCGTTCGTCACTCAAGCTCCCTTCTCTAATTGACTAGATCACTCAATCTCTTTTGAATGGAAGGAGGAAGGGACTTATCTCTCTCTATTCAGATCCACACTTTCTCAGTTTATGTCCATGAGGTTGCATCTACCAATCGATCTCTTCTCGTCCCTCTTCCAGCCACTGTTGATAAGGGAAGGAAGTTAGTTTGTATGAGAGCAGAAGAAGAGAAGGAAGAGGATTCCATCTGTGCCATTCTCCCATATCATGAAGAGGCTCTAGAGGTGAGTAGACATGGTGAATGACACCTGATTGGTAAACGTGAGCTCGTCTACCAATTCTTTTAACGTCCTATTTGATAATTTATTATTCATCTGAATATGCAATTTTACTATATCAGATCGACGTTGAGAATAATTCGTGGCGTGAATTGAAGGGTCGATGCCCCGATTGTAATCATATCAGTTATAATTCATTCATCGACAATCTCAATCCTCTCAAATTATTCGGAGGATTCCAATCACTCGGTCAGATTAATGACTTGCGGTTTTCTAAAATAGTGTGAACAATAATTCAGGCGATGGATTCACAAAGGCAGCAGACTTGCTCATCTACATAATCGGACTCATTATTCTCTATCTTCTCATCACTAAATTCATTATTCCTGTCTGCCAGGTTAACTTGTTACCATTTTCATGGCATTTTTCCAATTATTTAGAATAAGTCTTCGAAATTTGGAACTTATTTTTGAAAACAATAGCCTCTTATTTCAGTGCTGTCTGTGCCCTATCCTGGTAGCCAAAATGACCAGATCTCGTGAAGAAGAGAGAGAAAGAGCAGAAAGAAGAAGAGGAGACAGAAGGAAAGATAAAGTAGTAGATGGAGCATACGTTTAATATATCTATTCATAGATTATCACCCCCCTACCTTTTCTTCATAGTCACTCTTTCGGGTCGTTCATCATTGCATCTCACAGTGTTCATTCAACCTAAGACTTTCCCCTCTGCATCTAGCCCATTCTACCGTAGTCTATCAATCGATCAAAC
>BTSX01000002.1:16706517-16760314 GCA_036245825.1 Pristionchus entomophagus | reverse complement strand
GTCTTCTCCCCTCCCCATCCCTTCTCCCCTAATCCATCCCCTCTCGATCAGTCACTGTCAGTATGGGGAGGGGCGTCCCCTCCATCGAAGGACTCTTACTGACCACTCAGTCTCCCCTTCCTCTTCCCCCATCTCTCCCTCCACCCCTCTCTGTTCTTCTCATCTCGAGTGGTCGTGATAGACACCCATTCATTCCTTTCGATCTACAAAGATCTTCCGATTCCTTCTCGAGTCGGGTCTTGCATTTTGTAGTCCCATCCTCTCCTCTCCCTCCTCCACCTCCTCTCCCTCCTCCGCCTTCTCTCCCTCCTCCTTCTCCTCCACCTCTTGCTCTCCATCCTCTCCTCTTCCACTCTCACGTCCTCGCGCCTCCCCATTATCACTCGTGTTATATCATACTGAAATTGGTTATCCTTATGATATTTTGATTCCAACTTCTCTTTTTCTATATATATATATATATATATCATTTTTTTGGTTGCAGAGATGATGTGTGATTTGACGCTATTCTTTGATTGAATTGGATATCTTCAGGTCAAGAATGGTCCATCGTCTGAGAGAGTGAAGAATCGTCCTTCCACTTCAAGAGGAGAGAACAACGAAGAAGACTACGACGATTACGAAGTGAGGAGATAGGAGAGAGAGATAGATATAGAGAGAGGGGGGAGTAGGGCTTGATATAATCACTTATCAGTTACTCGCTCACTGTGCCCTGGATCATTATCTTTATTTTACTGCTCATGTTATCTTACATATCTCCCTGGGAATCAGATAATTTTTGTTCTGGTATAATTATTAGAGAAGATACTTTTTCTTTATCCTTTCGAACATTTTCCTTCCTATGAATCTTAGATTTGAACAACGATTACATTAATGACTGATTAATTTGTTCATGTCTCTCTTGTCTCTTCTTTAACGGGACAGATGGTATTAGAATGGATGAATTATGGTTACATCACCCATAGGCCACCCCTTCTTCCCTCCTTCTCTATTGTGAATGTCCACTCTCAGTCTCTGAATGGTAGCCTCTCGATTCTCTTTATCCTCCCAGCCCCCCCCTATCATACTTCGTTATCAGACATGCATATCATGTTTCTCTCCCCCCCTCCTCTTGTCCCCTCTCCTCCTTCCTCTCCTCTTCACCCCTCTGACTACAATGATTGATGATTCCTCCTCCCTCTCTTCCTTTCCCCTCATCCATCTCACACTCTCTCCATCCCTCTTCAACCCTATTCTCACCCCACTTCTAACTCGTTGTCTTTTCCACTCTCAGAATCTTCCATAATCAGAAGAGTGTTCTATGTAGGATGGATGGGTAGTCTCTTCATTCCTCATCCTAATTCGTCTCTCTCTCTATCAGGATATGGATGATCCTCGTGGTCGTCTTCCATCCGAGGAAGATTCCGATCTCTACTCCGTCCCTGATAATGCTGCTGGACCGGGATTCATGTCTGCCGGCCCTAGCGAGAGATGGCTAGATGAACATAAAGTGAGTGGAGAGTTAATGGAAACGAGAATTATGATCATTCAATAATTGTAGATCAAGGAGGGCGAATGTGTACTGTATAGAGGAGAGGCTTGTCGATCATTCCTGGCTGGAAGACACATTCGGATAACCACCAAGAACAGAGAGGACATGTATGATGTTGGTGAGTTGAAGAAGGAGAGAAGTGGGGGGGGGGGGGGGAGAGGACTCGTCTACAATACACAAAATATCATCTCTTTGAGATCGTAATCTGCGGGCTGCGGTAATGTTCATCAACAACTTCGATCGAGTGAAACCAGAGTGCAAGAGGATTTCGCATGCTGTAGCATGCTTCCATATGTACAAAGTACGTACGCCAGCAAATATTCTTTATTTTTCCTCCTTCACCGACCTCTTAACCATTGTTCGATATTATTATGAAAATAGAAGGACTACGTTATATCTTATTTTCTAGGAATCTGTGCTGAAGAGCAAAACATAAATGTTGATTGTAGGTGTGCGACCCCATGGATGACACACGAACACAGACAATCTGCAAGGATGACTGCAATAACCTCACGGTGAGAACATCCATCTACAAATCTACACTAGATTATGTAACTCATATCATGTGATTGTTATGTTCCAAAATGTGTTTATCATAATCTTTTCTCTAATATCTAGAATATTCGTAAACCACTACAATTTCTCTCGATATTGGTGGTTAATGCGAGACTGGTGATTCTATGGTAATTGCCTCGCATGATGAATGATATTGTGCTTCACTTTTGATTATTCTAAATAGAGATAGAATGAGTATTGATGATGGTTTGTTAAGACGGAGACATGTCCCTCTGAGATGGCAGAAGCGGGTGCCCATGATCTGATTGGTGATTCTCCCCGTGCTCTCTTCCCCGTCTGTTCATCCATCCCTCCTGCCAACAATTGCATTCCCATACTGAAAGTGAGCACTTCCTATATCCCTCTCACGATGAGATTCATCCACTATGACCCCTCCCCCTGACTGGCTTCCTTTTAGATTCCTACAGCATCTCAGGATGGACCCTCCTCCCGTCCTCGATCCGATCATTGGTGTTACACTGAGAGTGGAATGAACTACCAGGGTGTAGTTTCATTTACCCAATCGGGGAAGGAGTGCATGGACTGGAGTGCAACTTCAGCGAGGGAATTCTCTCCCCATTCATATCCACAACTAAGACACTCCAAGAACTACTGCAGGTCAGATTATTCGATAGACGAATATCATAAAAAAGATATGACTACAGTATCTGAACTTGATCGTTGCAGAAATCCGGGTGGTCGTCGACCCCGTCCATGGTGTTATTCGTCTCCCCTTGGACAGGAAGAGTACTGTGATATCCCCATGTGCCCTCCCGATTCATCGAATGGAGGCCATACTGGTATCACTGGCAATGTAAGTCATTCCTCCATTCTGTTCTACTGTTAAAGACGAGATTCTTTATTCCGCGCGAAGTACTTCTGATTTATTCCTTCTTACTGACCAATTGATTCACATATAGAACTGGTAATAATGGAAAAAGGTGATGGCACTTCTTTACTTTAGGGGACAAGCTCCGCCCCCTTTCATTAGACTTATCTAAGAATGTATGTGTCATAATTTTTCGCTTGCTTCGGATGCTTAGGGTAACGCTAAGGATACTAACGACACTAATTGTCATCATTTTCCAGCAGTGTTGGGCTAAGACTAAAAGTGGGCGGAGCTTGTCCCCTAAAGTAAAGAAGCCCCAAGGTGATTTATGCAGGATGTGATCTAGTCCAGGATAGGGCTGAAGTATCAGGACCAAATCCCGTCTTCTACAGTAGAGTAGACGAAGGGAGGATATGGATGAGATGATGAAATGATATATTCTCTTCCAGACGACTGATATCTCCGCCCTCTGGATGGGTATGGGTCCGACTCTCCAATTAGCAATATTTGGAGGATTTGCCACCTTAGTAGTTCTTCTCTGTATCTGTCTTTGTCTATGTTGTTGTAAGAAGAAGAGTAATGGTGGACAGAAGGAGGTTTCATCCACTCTCCATCCTCCCTCTCTTCCCAATATTCACTCCGTCCCACATTCAACCATCAACACGTGAGTCATTCAGGATGTATGCGTATCTCATCTTTTTAATCTCATTTTTAACCGATAATCCCCATCGGGAATTTTAATACTAATGTAATGCATGTTGTTTGATATATCATTATTTCAGAGCATACTACCGTAAGATGAATGGTACGTTAACACCGATGACTGGTCGAGGGGTTGAAATGGCCTCTCTCCTCTCTGGCCCTACTCGCATGCCTATGAGTTCCCATCACGATGGAGGAGTGTACGATGAATCGATGAATATGCCATTCCACGTACAGGAGATATCTCCTAATTCCATAGTCGGTGAGATAATAACGTTATTATTTAGTAAAAAGGTCATTATCCTTATTGTGAATGCTACCGTATGCTTAATATGATTGTATATCATTGTTTTTGAGGGATGTACCAGATCGGTGTCTCCAATCTGGGAGTTATTCTGAATGTAGGAACATGGAAGGGATCACCTACTGGAGAAATGTCCATTGTGGCCAAGATATCCAGTAGAGACGTCGCATCCAGAGCAGTATTGGAAGACGAGGTGAGGGTAGGGGGAGGAGAATATAGCGGGGCTAAAATTTACTAAGGAATTGTAAGAGGTGCGAAATTCGAAATGTTTATGCTTAACTTCGATCTATAGACAATAAAATAGCGTATAGGAATACGTCCTGATATACTGTGAAATTTTTTTTTGTGTATTGATTAATAGAATTGTAGGTGCGTCGAGTGGGATCTCTCTCCCATCCGAATCTTCTATGTCTTGTGGGTGTGACATGGCCAGACTCGGAGACAATGGGAGCCATCTACGAATATCCAGTCAATGGATCTCTCCTTGCTCTCTGTCGATTGAGAGCAGTAAGCGAAGAGAGGGAGAGAGACACACATCTACACGACCTCCTCTCCTTTGCCATTCAAGTAATATATATTTACTTATCCATCCTATATCCGATCTTCGTCTCTGAAATCGTTGCAACAAATGCAGTGCAACAAATTTGGATGTTTCATCGATTTCAATGAATATATCGTACTTGCATAACATTCCCGAACAGATTTACATTTCTAACTTTATTTACATTTTTCAACATCATCAAGATACCGGTTTCTTATTTTTGTCCACCAGGATAAGCGGGCAAATACAAAAATCATGCGGTGAAATGTTCCTTGAAATATGATAAAAACGAGAGAGAATATTGTGAAATTTAAAAATAAGCTAGAGATTACGGTAGTATCGAATAACACCCTCGTTCTTACCGTACTTCCTAATTTATTTTCAAATTTCACAATATTCTCTCTCGTTTTTATCATATTTCTAGGAACATTTCACCGTATGATTTTTGTATCTGCCCGCTTATCGGGGTGGACAAAAAATAAGAAAGTAAAATCGGAATTTTTAATGGCGTATTTGATGATGCTGAAAAAAAGTAAATAAAGTAAGAAATGTAAATCTGTTCGGAAATGTTTGGAAGTACGATAAGTTACATAAACTGGATTTATAGCATTATATAGTGATGATTGAGTGATTGATTTCAGATGTCAGCTGGTCTTGAGTACCTCTCGTTACAAGGATTGATCCATGAGGATGTCTCTGCTAGGAATGTCTTCGTGTGTGAGGGAATGAACGTTAAAGTAGGAGATATCGCGAAGATGATGAGCGAGTATCACGATGATTACGTCAATGTCAGTCATCTCTATTTTTTATCCTCTAATCGCGTTTCATTAGCTAAAACATGCTTGTAACGAGGAGTATCATGCCGATTTTACCTTTTCCCTTACTACTTTCTTAATGGAGTTAGCATGATTGTAGATGGGATCTCGTAGTCGTCTTCCTATTCGATGGATGGCCAGAGAGGCAATAGAAGAAGGTCGATTCACTTCCAAGTCTGATGTTTGGGCATTTGGAGTGACTCTATGGGAAATGTACTCGTATGGAAGACAACCCTATGAGGGATACACTATTCATCAGGTATCTATCATCTTTTCACTCTTTGATGATTCGTAAAGAGTACATTCTTTATATAATTATATATTATAATATCCTTCTCTTTGAGGTGACTGATCTATTACGTACTCGGCAACTCCTCGAATCTCCTCCTCATTGTCCCACTAACATGTACAGGTCAGTTGATTCATCTCACACTCCCCCCCCCCCCCCCCCCGTTCTAATGAGTGCATTAATAAGATTATGCCTGGTGAGTAGGAAGGGCATGGATGGAATGGTTCCTCATTGATTTATCACTTTATCTCATTTCAGTTTGATGGTTGAGTGTTGGCACGATAATGGTGATCGTCGTCCTTCCTTCTCTGAGATTCATCGTCGTCTTCAACAATGGGGATCGATGTCTCCTGCCCCTCGAGGCACTTCTTCCTCTTCTCAATCTGGTTCATCAGCAAGGGGAGGCACGATGGCTGGTAGATCAAGAGCCCCTGTCCCACTCTATCCCCAAAGGGGATTGAAGAGACCAGAGGATGCCTCTCCTCTCATGGGAATCACTCCTCCTGTCTATCAATACACCGATGATGATGGAGACTCCGATTGAGTCTCCTCATTCCCTATCATACTCCCCTATAGATACATTATCCCATATTCATCTACTCACTCAGTCCTCACTATTCGCACTCAGGGTTCCAGATGCATTGTTGAGATTATCACTTCGAGCTTTTCAGTTTCCTCATCATTATGGTAGATTGCATTTTATCGTCCTTTCAATCTCTTAATTTTAACTGTGATTGTCTCATTCTATCGATTCTGAATGATATTCGTATTGTATGATAGGCGATTAATCTGAGCAACGAAGTTGCACCCCCTAATAAATCTAATTGGAATAAGAAGCGAATGAAGGTTAGAGTGAGTGAGGAGAGACCATTCCTTTTTTGGGCGTGAATGAACATCCCTAATAAGGAGAGACTATGCGACGATCTGGTCTAGTTATGAGTCTGGCTTAGCCAGTCTGACAAATGTTCAGTCTCCCGAATGGAATTGACCATTCAACCATTCATGATCTACCCATGGTATTGGATCGATGGATAGATAACACACACTCAGATCACTACGATCCAGTCTGACCTTGTCAAAGTTTAATCAAGCAAAGAAAGTGTCCGTTGACCCGATCGTCCTTAGAACCGGAGAGGAAAGTTGGGTGGAAGGTAGAACGGAGGCGGAGTTACGAGAGAGGAGAGAAGCTAAGGAAGAGAAGGATCAACATAGATTGAAAGGATTTACGTTATCGTTGTTCGACTATGACTACTCATGAGGTGAAACTTCAAAAAGAAGTAATTATACTCAAGAGAATCACTTTCATTGGAATATCCATAACGTGAGTTGATCCTTTCACTTCTCACTTCCACTTTCAATATTTCAGTTCAATCGCTGTTCTCATTTGTATAATTGCCATTCCCGGCCTATATCACTATCTACAGCATATCCATTCCAGTCTACAAAATGAAGTATGTTACATATTTCCTAAATATAGCCTACACGTTTCCTCCGATTTATTTTTCTCATCATTTTTTTTCTCGGAAATTCATCCGAGTAAATCAAATGTTATCTCGGGATAGGAAATAGATTGATGAGAGATGAGATTGATTCAATCAGGCTCTATTCTGCAAGCAGAAGACAGAAGGACTGTGGAGTCAGTATGAATACGTCCAGAGAATCAGTGGAGTCAAAGGCAGAATAAAGAGAGAATCTAGACCATATGGTAAGCCACTTTTTTTAACATAAATTAATGTAGACGAAGCTTGCAATATTATAGTTGTTCTACCACCATATGCTTTCTCAGGTTTTTCTGATCCTATCGTTGATTCTCGAGAGCTCCCCCTCGATGAAGATCCTCCTTCCCCTTCCCACTCTCCCTCTCTCGCTTGTTCCTGCAAGTCTGGACTGGCAGGAGCCCCCGGCCCATCCGGAAACGATGGACTCGATGGTAAACATTTAAATTATATATTTTTTTATTTTCTAAATAAAAAAATAATTAATAAATTATTCAGCTCGATGAACAAATAACTGTCCTTTAGAAAATAGGAATTCCATTCTGGGTTTCAGACCTCTCCACTCATCTTTATCTTGTGGATGGACCAAAATTTATTTGACATTCTCAATAATGTATCTCTCATTCCCCTCTGGCTCAAAGCTCAAACCACCCTTGAAAAATATGAGTGAATTTCTCTATTTGACGGTTCTGGTTAAATTATTCTCAAATATCACTTCTCAAAAAAATATTCCACGAACATTATTCTGAAATATTTTTTCTGAATAATTAACTTCCAAAAACTATTATTCTAAATAAATATTTCTCGAAAATGGGTTTCTGAAAAAAGTGATTCTGAAATGAAATTTACGACTTTTATTTTTCTGAAAAACACAATTCTGAAACTCCGTTGCTGAAAAATTATTTCTGAAAAGTATTATTCTGAAACGAAAATTATAAATCGGCACACTGCCGTGCGCACACATGCTTGGCACTAGCAAAAAATCGATTTCGCTCTAAATGTGTAGAGTGGTAGTACTCGACGATTGTAGCTCAGGCGCCACTGGTTTAGTGTTCTAGATCGTTCTCCGCTAAATGGCGGAAGTTTCAAAAAATTACCGTAATCCAACCGACTTTGCTCTTTCGAGATCGTTCCGATAGAGTGATATCTCAAAAAATACAGAATATTTGTCTGATCACACACACTAAGTTTCATCCCGATCGGATTGAAACTCGTCGAGAATTATCGATTTTTCGATTTTTTTGGGGAATTTTGGAGCACAGTATTTTATGTTGAAACATTGACATATGTTCATAATATTCCAATTTGCACGAATACCTCGACATAGTGAAATAAATTTGAATTCAAGCCTTCAGTCAGAAACCTTTAAAAATTAATATCTCCCAAGCTGCCCCTTCGATTTTATTTATTTTTTCGTAATACTTGGCAACTAGTATGCAGCACATAAAAAGCAAATAAAAAAAGTATATCGTATAATATTACTACTGTGCTCCAAAATTCCCCAAAAAAATCGAAAAATCGATAATTCTCGACGAGTTTCAATCCGATCGGGATGAAACTTAGTGTGTGTGATCAGACAAATATTCTGTATTTTTTGAGATATCACTCTATCGGAACGATCTCGAAAGAGCAAAGTCGGTTGGATTACGGTAATTTTTTGAAACTTCCGCCATTTAGCGGAGAACGATCTAGAACACTAAACCAGTGGCGCCTGAGCTACAATCGTCGAGTACTACCACTCTACACATTTAGAGCGAAATCGATTTTTTGCTAGTGCCAAGCATGTGTGCGCACGGCAGTGTGCCGATTTATAATTTTCGTTTCAGAATAATACTTTTCAGAAATAATTTTTCAGCAACGGAGTTTCAGAATTGTGTTTTTCAGAAAAATAAAAGTCGTAAATTTCATTTCAGAATCACTTTTTTCAGAAACCCATTTTCGAGAAATATTTATTTAGAATAATAGTTTTTGGAAGTTAATTATTCAGAAAAAATATTTCAGAATAATGTTCGTGGAATATTTTTTTGAGAAGTGATATTTGAGAATAATTTAACCAGAACCGTCAAATAGAGAAATTCACTCATATTTTTCAAGGGTGGTTTGAGCTTCGTAGCCAATTTGGCCACTATTTCTTCTTTTTCTGTGTTTATCATACCCAATTACTACGTGAGGGATAGAAAATAAATTAAAATAATCAGTATAACATCAATTTCTAAAAAAAAACCCGGCTATTGAAAACTGATTGCCGAAAAGGCGGTTCTGGTTAAATTATTCTGAAAAATGAACTCAAAAAAAATTTCTAAAAATGCGGTTCCGGGGAAAAGTTTTTGAAACATATTTTCTGAAAAATTATTTCCAGAATATTTTTTCTTAAATATTTTTTCTCAAACAAGAACTTCTGAAAAATAAAATTCTGAAATTTTATTTCTCAAAAAATGTTTTCTGATAAACGCAAATCTGAAGTGAAAATTCTTAAATTAAAATTGTAAGTCGGCACACTGCCGTGCGCACATATGTTCACTGACTCAGAAAGTCACTCTTAGGTAACGATGGAATTCCCGGAAACGATGGAATTCCCGGAAGCAACGGAGAAAATGCTGATACCTCATATCAAGGGGAAGAATTCTGTTTCGACTGTCCCATCGGACCACCTGGTCAGAAACTTTTCTTTATTGAATTTTTAACTTTTTTTTCCTTCTTAAAAAAAATTCTCAGGAGAACCCGGAAAACCCGGAGCCAAAGGATTACCCGGTGCATCTGGTAAGAAAATTTTCAATTTTAGCAAATAATTATCTAACATAACTCATGTAAATCAATCTGAAGAATTCTATTCAAAATCATTCTAAGGAGCGCCTGGGAATTCCGGCCCGAACGGCCTAAGAGGAGGTCCAGGAGGTCCAGGAGGGCCTGGCATCAAGGGAGACGATGGGATAGCTGGAGCTGTGGGAGAGCCCGGACTCCCTGGCATAGTCGATACTATTGCCATTCCCCCTGGCACACCCGGACCGCCAGGTCCACCCGGATCACCCGGAATCCCGGGACCTAATGGTACTCCTGGCCAGAATGGCAGAATGGCAAGGGAGGAAGGAGAGGTGAGAGAGAAATCTGATTCGAAAGACTATGAAATCATTCTAGGAGGGAGATAAGGGCAGAGTTGGGACTCCCGGAATGCCCGGAGCCGACGGAGTGCAAGGAGAATTGGGTCTAGTTGGAGAAGCAGGCGATTGTAGTCATTGTACCGCTCCTCGCACCGCTCCAGGATATTAAGAAAGAAACCCATAGTAGAGAGAGAGAGTGAAGATTCCATCCAATGGCTGTACATAATAACGTGTTTATTTATCATTGAATAAAGAGAGATCATGAGGAGAGAAAGTTAGGAGGAGATGAGAGGGAAAACAGGGTATTCCAATTGGAATTGAAAGATGAGCGAGGAGAGATAATGCCATTCCCCCTCATTTACTACCCCTCCCTTTTCAATAAAAACAGTATCAAATGGAGAGCAAGATTTTATGCTGAAGGAATTTTATGCACTCTCACTTCTTCTTCTCTTTCTTGTCAACGATTATTGGAATTTCCACGAGGGAAAAATCATGGACGAACACCTGAGAGATGGATGATAGTGAGTGGACAGGGAAGGGGAGGGAATTCAGAGACTATTTTAATCTTATTTTTTTTCTTGAGTCATACCACGACAAGTCGTCGACAACGTAAATCATACTGTAGTTCATGAACATTGATGGCCAACCTCAGTCAGTCTCCGTTCGTGAGCCTTCATGAGAAAGTGTTCAGTGTAGCACTGTTGGCAGAAGTCAGATCGAAGACATCTCAAAATATTCAAACTACTCATTTCCTTCGCCCATACTTACCGGCAAAGACAGATTCCGAGTCCACAAAACCACCAGAGGGAGAGGCACAGGATGACACCCACACTCGAATATTCTCGCTCCAGAGACTGAAGGAATATCGATGAAGAGAGAGGGAGGAGAAGGGTACCTTCTGATGGCACTCTGGACACTCCTCAAGATTCTTGATGGCCTTCTCTCGATACAATTCCAGTCTGAGAATAACATGAGAAATGCCATTTGCGAAGATTTAACCTTTGTGCTTGTTTCTCCATTTGCTGAATTTGCTCTTGCTGGTACGCCATATTTGAAATAAGACGAAACGACCGATTAATGAAAGGTGGAAACCGAGAAATATTCGTGATCAATGTAATGCAATTTGATTTAATTTGCAAATGTAGAAGAGCCAATAATATCTTAAAAGGTCTCGAGTCCAACAACGATAACGTAAATGCGATACTGTAGCTCTGCAGGTTATATTGACGAAACATGTACATGTTACGTCATGTCCCTGGAATTTCTCGTTTATCTCTTCATTTTTATCGCTACTTATTTTATTGTCTTCATTGCTTATTTGCATTCATTTCAGTATGGCTTCGCTGGGAGTACAATACGTGAAGAGTCGACAAGAATGCAAAGATTGCATGAGAAAGCCGCTGAGTGGTATTGCCACAAGGTGCCTTGGAATCGAAGCGCACCATAAATTTTACCATCCGAGGTTAATTTTACCAGTTCCTGCCTCACCCACAAGTGCATAGACCTCGAATGGAATACACATGACTTTACCCACGATCTGGGTAATTGTAAAGAAGATCCTATTTTCCTTATGTTCCATAATCTGTGGTTCCTGAGATGCTTCTTCGAAGGAAATAAGTGTCACGACATTATCGAAAAGCTACCTTACAAGACAGCAGATGGAATGAACGGTATGCAGAATACACGTATCTAATTTTTAACTCCAAAATGACGGCAGTTTTCCGAAGACTGTCCAAATTCAGGTTTTGAAAAGTAATGTTATTTCAACTAGCAAAGTTAGTTACCAGCTGTCCTATAGTAATTTACCATAGTCTTACAATAATATTACTTTGTACTTACTTTCGAGTTTTTTTTAGTTTCTAAATTACGTAATACGTAATAATATTACCAGTACCAGTAACTTCTTTCTTATAACCCTAAAATTTCGTTCGTTTCAATATTATTTCAAGCTTACTTTTTGGGTCAACAAAAGGTGAGTTTCCGATAATTTTTTTAACTTCTCACCCGAAAACAGTAATTTAACCTTTTACAGCTTGTAACTTACATTTGCGAAAGATAATTGAAGTAAGCTTACTTTCCGAAACCTGAAAAGGCTTTGTGGACTCTGGCACATGAAATTTTGGCGGTAACATGAAAACCGAATTTCCGTCAGAATTTCATCCGAGTTTCTTGAAGACCCATCTGTAATTCCGACAAGTTTGGTTTTTACGTGCACTTGAATTTCAGGGTACAATAAACTATCATATTCTGATCAATTGATGATCTACGCCTTATTCGCGAATGCTACAGATGATGGAGAGGACGATGAGGAAGAGGAGATGATCCAGAAGGTATTGACATTGATTTATTCATTCCTCGTCATCACTCAGTTCAGAGAAAGCGTGCTGCTGCTGCGAGTAAGAGACCGAAGAAGGAAGAGAAGATGACAGACTCGTCGAAGGAGAAGAAATCGGATAGTAAAGAGGTTTGAAATTAAAAATTTCTTATAATTACAATAATTTCGATAAAATTAGGAGGAGGAAGAAACACCGAAGAAACGGCGACGAATTGAGAAGAAAGAACCGAAGAAGAAGCTGGAGGAAAGTGACGAGGTTATCAATCGTATTAGTTCAGTCTGGTAGTACCTCTTATTAACAGGAGGAAATAATCAAGACCAAGCCGAAGAATCGTCGAGCACTGAAAAAAGAGAAGAAGGAGGTGAATCCTTCTAATATTCTATTTATCGTGTATCATCTCAGAGTGTGGTGAAGAGTGCTCCTGCTTGGAAGACTCGTCCTTCTAAAGGGATCTCTACGGATGACGACTTGGATGAGATAGAAGTTCCCAGAGAAGAGAACATCTCAGTGAGCATTATCTGTATTGACATCCCTGTTGACACTCCTTTTGGGTTTCTGCGGGATATGTCACAACACTTATTGTAATTCATAATTTGTCTACTTCATTTCAATGCAAAGAAAGAGACGCCGTCTACGAATGAGAAAAAAGTGGAGGAAGAGCCTCTCAAAGAGAAACGCAAGAAAGTCGAAGGACGTGGAAAGGTGAGCGATGATCAGTTTACACCTTGCATACTGAAGCTCCCTTCGGATGGTAACCAAACCATTCAGCCCTCAGAAAAGATGGTGGCTCTCTTCGAGAAGGTCTTCAAAAGGAAGATTGATGAGCAAGTGGATCTCGACCTTGATTCTGACGACGAATGAACATAATCAGAAGCTGTGATTTAGGATTATCTAGAAGCAACAATTGATATTCAGCTTGATACATTTATCTTATCAACACTGTAAACTGATGCTGTGGATAGTTTTCTGTTAATAATTTGTGTAGAAACTGTTATGCCTGTTCGTTTCGTTAAAGAAGATACGTTTATCCATCTAACGGTGAAATGAATAACAAGAGAACAATTAACAACAGATCTATCATTTTCATCTCTACAACTCTAGATTGAATCGGACTGATTGGGGTAGGAATGCATGGAGAGTCTTGCGAGTTGTTCGGATATCTACTGTGTCTCCCTCATTCACTTTGACTGAATCTCCTGCCACATAGATACGAGAGAGGAACTCCTGACAGAGACCATTCACAACCAGACTAGAGAGAGAAAGAGAGAGATTGACTTACAGGAATGGCATTGGCTGTGAATGTAATGGCACGAGCAGTCAATTGAGTGTCATAGATGGTATTGATAGACTGGGCGACTATTCCATTTGAACATCTCGACCATCCTTCTCCCATCACTCCAAATCGACCCAATCCAGAGGCCGATTGGAACGAGAGACGAGTACTATCATCCATCTGATATCCATTATTTCTATCTCATATCATCCTCTTACAAACCTGTTCAGTATTGACATTGAACTCTACTGCATCTACATTGACTTCTCCCTTTTTTCCACAGTTCTCATTGATGATCTTCGCATAGTCTTTGACCTCTGAATCAATCCGTCTTTCATAATCTTCTTCTTTCTTATCCTTACCTGGTTGATTCTTCATCTTGGGAATTCCAATGAGTAGATGATACCATCTCCATTCTGGTTTCTTCTCTGTTACAGGGGGTCGACATGAACTGCATCCCTCACAATATTCCTCGTATGAGAGAGATAGTGAAGTGGGACGAGGAGATCTCTGCCAATATCCTCCTTCTATTCCACTCTCAATAATCTATTCTCTCCCCTTTCCTCTCTCACCTTAACCATCTCCCAGAAATAAGCGAATCTTCTCTTGAGTCCAGCCCAATACCACAGTTTCTTCCTCCTCTCTTCGATATGACCGAACCATCCACCGTAGATTGGAGAGATACCGTACTCTACAGTAGTACTCGCTTCCTCTCCCTCCTTCTCCTTCTGAAAATGTTGACCCACCTTTATCTTCTCTCTTAATGCGGTATTCACTTACATTCATAACAATAGTCTGAGTGACTCTCAATTCCTTCCTTGTGTCTTCAATGAGAGACATCGCTGATTCACACCAACGACGCACATCTTTCTCCTTCTCTTCAAGATCAAAGATAAATCAATATTTATTTATTCTTCATTAATTGAGAAAACTCACGGAAAACGTGTGGAAGAAGTGTCTTGAGTGCCAAATTATCGTATCCTCCAGGGCCGAATCCGATAGGAAGAGGGGCATAGTCTTTCTCTCTACAATAATGCTCCTTTCCCATTGCCAATACTCGAGATATCCTTCATACTTGAATATGGCAGTGAGTACTCTCTGGATGGTTCCATCGCCTCCCACTACATAGATTGCATCTGCCTCTTCTCCATCCAATACCACTGCCAGCTTCTCCAATTGATCACTGCTCTGCGTCTGAATAACATCATTAATATCATAATCAGCAGAATCGATTCAAGGCATTGACTAATATATTGAGTTGACCTTATATTTCTTTCTCATCTCTACTAACCTTGATGACATTGACTTCCAATCCTGCCAGATGAAATAGAGGTAATCCATTCGTCGTGAATTCATCCCACACGTGTCTTTCATTCGCAGAAGCGTTCCCCAATACCGTAACCCGTCTAGGTCGAGTCTCCGCTTCAATACCGTAATCTCTCATATATCCAATACTGCTACCGTACCCGATACAATCTGGTCTCCGAAGAGGAGTGCTTCCTTCGCGTAGTAAGTGCGGATAGCGGCGTTTCTGTATGGTTGATGATTAATCGCCCCCCCCCCCCCCCCTTCCCTCACCGTTATCTCCTTACCTCTGACTCTTTCTAACCCAATTTCCTGCCCAGTAGACAACAACTCCAGCGAATATAGTCTTCTTTTTGTGTTCCCATAACTTCAAAGGGAAATTTCGTAATCTGGCTACTGCCATCTATAATTGAATGACTCCTTTAGTTCCTTCTACAATAATACTACGCGATAGATACTTCATGGGTGCGTATCAACCAACAATGTTCATCAATTCACCATCGTCCATTGAAAAAAGAAGGCATTTATCGTTGATCATTCGAAAGGTGATCGATGATCTGATGAATAAATGCATCCGACTGAATGAAGACAAGGCACCCTTAGAAGGGAGATGGATCAGGGGAACGAGTACAAGGGGAAGGCGGGAAAGAGGGAGGGAGCGAGGGGAGGGGAGGGGGGAGAACAGCAAGTAGAGGGAAGAGTCATATGCAATGCAGTTGAGTGAGACAAAGAACCATGACTGATTATTGTTGATTGAGTGACACGTTGAGGGATTGAACAAGTACGGTAAGTGAATCAGTTCGCAATCCATAGGACCAGCGAAATGGAGAGGGGAGGAGAAGGGGGAGGGATACGGTAGGGAAAGAGAAGAGAGTGCTATTGAGTGCTAATCTACAAGTGGACACCGTCCATTTTAAGCTTGTGAAGCATAAGTTGCATACAAGCCGAGGAATCTTCCTTCGAATCGTGCCCGGAAACTGAAAAAGAGAAAGATTATCGATTAAAGAAGGAGAGAAGGAGGGAGGGAGGGATGGATGGAAGGGGTACTAACCGTCTTCTTGGATGATCTTCATCAATATTTCTCCCGCGAGTGTTCTCAGTGCTCTCTTAAGAGGAGGCCCTGCTCGATGGGGGAAGACCACTGATGTATCCACCACATGATCGTGAACTATCCGCATCGCCTCAAATGTATTATTAATGGATGATTGGAGTCCCCTCCCCTTCCCCCTCCCTCTTCTCACCTTAAGATCACTCTCGAGTGAGTGTCCAATGAGGATGGTCTCAGTATTGACCAACTCGAATAGTCTCTCTCTCGCTTCTTCCAGAGTTGACTCAGCCGATTCCACTTGTTCTGCCAGCAGACCAGAGAAGCGAGAGTTGGCATCGATCAGAGGATGAGAGGGACGCACCTGAGAAAGAGAGAGAGAGAGAACACATCAACCACAAAAACAATGGGAAAGTCCATTTGGGAGAAAACTAAATGGGAAATTCTTCTAGGGGAAAATCGTTCTCGGACTCTTGTTGGAAAATATATTTCGAAAGAACTTTTACGGTAAAGGGTATAAAATCGTATTTAAATTTAATTTAATGGTTTCATCTTGTACTTTTCCCTCTGCTCTCCATATGCGATACATCGATACACCGATGTTGTACATATTGTTTTTATCACTTCTGGCTTCAAAAGGAAAAAAATGTTAATGAAACAGTTGTGAATATGCTCACTTCTGACAGTTAAGCCAAAAACGTAAATAAATACATTTTGAACATGATTTTCCCAATTAAATAAATTGTCCGATAGTATCGTGATGAATGTGAGGTGAAGACATTTTATTTTATTTATTCGCGACTTTTAGTCCTTTTCCGTTAAAAAAATCTTGCGAAATGTACGTCTCCGAAAATATTATCCCAAGTGGATTTCCCCATTTTTCACCGAGATGTCTTTTCACCAATCATAGAGAGAGATACTCCATTTTATGAAGATGGTATCAACCAGAATGATACTACAAGGAATAAGGGGTAACATACGAGTAGATCAAGGACGAGATCATCAGCCAAATCCACCACTGAGACTCTGGCTAGAGCTGGTCCCCATGTTGTGTACACCATCTCACAGTCCATCGCGTATACCTGACAACTCATTCAGTCCAACCTCTCATTCACTAGCCCCCCCCCCCCCCACCTTCTTGCTTCGTGGATCGCCTTCTCCCCATGGTGGGGGAGATTGGACGAATGCCTCTAGATCGGATACTCTCAGTGTGTCGAATACATGAGTATCGGCAATGGTGCATCCCTTGATGGATATATCAGAGTCACAACATCCGAACACCGATGTCCATCCCTCTCCCTTCGTTCTCTTCTTCACCATACGAGAGTGATGGTATGTGCAACGAGCTGCCTTAGGCTGCAATTAAAACCCATTCCATTGCCATACCTATCCATATCACCAATCACAAGTTAGCACCACTCGCCCGACCATTGATCCATTGCCAGATAACACTTGTTTCGGGAAAAGACTCTTAATATTCCAGCAGCTGACTACTAATCTCTTCACTCTATACTCTTCCTCACTGACCATTCCATCTCTGCTGACTGTGAAATCGATAGCACATCGACTGCATTGACGACGAAGATCTGCAGAGGAAAAGGAATGAGAGAGAGGGAGAGAGAGAGGGAGAGGGAGAGGGAGAGGGAGAGAAAGAAGATCAAGGCATACGATGGAAGACACTCCACTCATGAGAGAGGCCCCTCTCAGAGGCCAAGTACTAAAACAAATACAGTAAAACAACCATCCTGGTGAGAGGGGGGAAGGGGGGGGGGTATCTAATATTCTCCTCACCATTATCATCGACGAAGCTTCTCTTGCCTCTCTTCTTGTCCATCTCATGCAATTCAATGGTCACTTTCAACTTCTCCTCTGTCTCCCATCTGATGCACATTCCATAATTATAGTTCATACATTAACTAATTATTCTTCAATTTCTCACTATTTAAAGGAAATTGCAAACGACAGCCCCAGATACAGTACTCATCTTCTCTCCTTCTCTTCTCTCTCACCTTGGATATCCATTGGTGACCAATTCTTCCTCCTTCAGAATGTACTTGTCAAGTGCCGAATGCAATTTGATCTCTCGTTCGTTTCCACTCAATCTGCTCACTCCTCCATTACTATTCCTCTTGATTCCCACTGAGATTTCATCTCCCTTCCGACCAGCCAGAATAGCAGAATGAGACATCTCTCAAGAGGAAGAGGTCAGGAGAGGAGAGATAGGCAAGAGATCATAGTTAGAGCCATTCACCAAATTAGAGACATGCAGCACTGCTTTCTCACTCTTTCAAACTATTTCATCAGCCTCAGATGGCGACAAACCATCCTCTCTCGGAGACATAACTGGGGTGCTACTATTCGGGAGAAAATGATGAAAGGTATGCTAGTTTGACAGTTTGAATAAAGGAGCTTTAATTGCCCACTATCATTCTACTACTTCTCAAATCCAATTGACCATACTCTACTTCTCAATATCTCCCCCCCCCCCTCTACTCACTGATTGGTTTAGAAGGGGCGACTGCTCTAGTTGCCGATTCGTCTCTCAGTCTCTTCAATGCATTCACTGCTGCCACCTCAAGATAACACTTATATTATGTGAACAATATCACAAACTCAACATGATTGAAACTAACTGGTATACTAACTGATCACACTACCAAAACTTTTAACAAGGGAAATAATAATTAATAAGAATAATGGTACCGTGTATCCATTCTTGCTGGCTGTCTTATCCTTGACTGTTTTCTCTTCCACTTCCGCCTACAATTCATACATTGGAATCAATCACTGTAAAACAAAACTATTAAATTGCTTACGAAAGATCGCAGGTGGAAATTCGAATAAATTCACTTTACAAACTAAAACAAATTACAAAAGCGGTTACAATAACCCGAGGTAGAAGGTCAGTATTTTTTTACTTTAGGTTTTCAAACCGCACATGCAATCTAGGATTGAAATGGAAAGGACGGTAATAGATTATACTTACACTCTCGATGGCCACTTGTCTGGAGGTGCAATTCTTGAGGAAGTGAGTGAAGAATTTATCGAGGAAGGAGAGTCTGACATTCATCGGAATCTTCGTGTCTGCTGCATCTCTCAACTGGGGTTTATCCAATCGAGAAGATGATGCCTTCTTAATTAATAGAGTTGGTTGGTAGCAATTAACGTTTCTTCTTGTTGTGAACCAATTAATACATTATAATGACGTATCCCCAATCAAATGGCATTCAATGATTCAACTTCTCACCTGGACATCATGGGCCTTCCTCATATCTCCCTTAGACACAGAGGAAGCATTCGTTCGTCCACCCGTCAATTGAGCTATCTTCTCTCCCTCAGTCAATGGTCGCTGCTATAAATTAATCAGCATTATCATTATCCATAAGTTACAGTGAAAGATAGGCGCATCCCTAATAGATTTCAAGTGGGAATATCCTCTAATTGATGAATTGATGTCCCACTTGCTGTTTCCCTCCCTCTTTTGATTCCAATTCCTTCAATCTCTCCTTTTCAGCTGCATGTTCAATCCTTCTCTGTACTTGTTGTGCAGCCGATATGTTCTTCTTGGGTGCAATCGTCTGTCGGGCCAACTGCAAATACCCACTCTCCACCATACACAAAACAAACAAAACCTAGCACGAATCTTACGCCAACTCTCAAACCGAATTTCCGTACGAAACCAGTTTCAATTTTAAGCTGAGAATCAGCTTTCTTTCATTGTCGATGTGATGGGATGTGCGGGGGGAGGGCGGGGGGGGGAGGGGGGGGGGAGGGGGGGGGGAGTGAATATGATTGTACCCGTTTGTTCTGACTCCTTCTCGCTGCTACATAAGAACGAGGTTCGACCCGATGCCAAGTCTCACATCGATCCTTCTTCAATGCGCCAGAGTAGATCCACCAGAGGATAAGGAGAATAACGATGATTGTGGATGCATCCACCCCAAATTGAACGGTTCGCTGAAGAGAGACAGAGCACTCTACCACACTTTCACTAACCGATCGAGAGAGGGACATGTTCCTAACCTCCCTATCATCTAAATCTCCAAAGATCACCCTTTTTGCTGTAAAAAAAAAACCCACAATGATTGATGGTTCAACTAAAAAAGGTAATTGAAAGTAGACCAACGTGAAAGAAAGAAGATGGAGACGAGGAATCGTATTGGGTTGCAAGGACGAAATGGAGGGATGAATGAAGAATGGTAAGGAGAAGGAACAATTCAGATGGAACCATTCCCCTCCTTATAATCGCGGGTGACCAATATTGCCGCCACTACTATGATCATTCAACTGAATGACCTCACTGCACTCAAGTAGGACAACGTTGAGTTAAAAGAAGACCAAGTCTTATGCGTGCGTGCACCAGGGCGATATTTGAGATTCCGCTATTTACAGTCCCATCCCACACTCCCATCACATCGACAACTGTTTTATTAATTTTTTCTTCTGATCTTTTTGCAAATTTGCGCTTCGTGTAATTTGCGTTCCGGTAAAATCTATCCGCACTTCACAAAATCTCTCGTCGACAATAGGCAGTGAAATATTGTATGTAAAATGACGATGTGACTGCATCATTTAGCGAAAGATGCAGCCTTTCAACGTATGTTGAACACAACGTCTTTTAAATCGTTTCAATAAATCAAGAAATGGTTTTTTCTCAAAACTACTAACAACTGCAGCTCCAGGTCTGGCAATTCTACTCCTGGCAGCAGCTATTTGTGCAGCAGTCAACTCCTTCTTCTCTTCCCTGACTGGAGGAGGTCGTTCCTCCTTTCTCTTCTTCGTCACTGGCTCAGCTTGATAGTCCTCAATCAAATACAATATCCTCCATTTCAATCCGATACAATCCTACTTCGAAGAGAGAATCAATCAGCATTGACTCTGATTTGTCTTCGCTTTTCTTCCTTTTCTCTTCCTCTTCTTGCTTCCTTTCTCTTCTTTCCTCCTCTTCCCTCTTCTTCTTCTTCTCTTCTTCCTTCTTTTCCTTCTTCAGTCTCTCAATTTCACACAGTGGAGTAGGCACGTACCCTGTCTTGGACGACTCCCTACAAAGGCGGCACTCTCAATACAATAATCATCATTTCCACAGTACCCTTTCTTCTTCTTCTTTGGATCCGAATTCTTCTGCAGTTCTTCTATCTTCCTATTTAGCTCCGTCACCTTGGACATGTATTCATCCAACAGCTTCGTTTTGTCCTTTTGTGGCGAGATCTAAAAAATCGATCGTCTACGGTTCTATTCATAATCTACCGTACTCTCATCTCACCTTGGGTAACGGTAGTTCCCTAATCGATTTCTTCTTTGTCTTCTTCGTCACTTCTCCTACGATTTCGATCTCATCTTCCTCCTCCGCCTTTATTTCTTGTTTGATCTCGACTGTTGAGTGAGATGCCGACGGACCAGCTACATCATTCATCCAAGCTAAACACGATTCTAATATTCAATCACTCATATACTACATAGATCATCCAATATGCAATCATTGAGGTTTCATATCGAACATATCTGTAAAACCAGTTCTCAAAGAAGACTCACCAGTGTAATTGGGTATATATGAGGATGAAGGTGGTTCGGCAGATTCCATTGGTATCTCAGGTGCATATATGGATTGAGATGAAGTATCAGCCACATAGGCATTGTATCCATAGAAGGATCCGTGATAGGTTGAGTCGGTGTATGGGATGGAAGGAGGCAGTCCCCCATTCACTCGTTCCACGATTACAGTCGAGTCTCAAGAGGAGACAGTTTACACCACCAGTGTTTAGAGTGCCAGTCAAACGTGGATTGAGAAAAAAAAAGATGTCCATGGTAACCAAATCTCATGATGTGGTAGTGAACATATTCTAAAAAAAATGACCCTATATGACACGATATCTGACATTTCCGACTTTCTTCAGGCACAGCTCAAAAATGGAATCATCTTATATTCTGGATATACAGTTAGCACTCGATGAGTGTAGGTGGGGGATATTTTGGAAATTTTGTTCTGATGCGTTTTAGCCTCAGGGCAAGAGGTGATGAGGGTGATGACGTCATCAACCAAAATCCGTAAACCGGATCCAAATGATTTGAGAGTGGGTTCGATGAATTTCTCATGTAATTCTAAGGGCTCTTGTTTAGAAGCCCAGATCGGCCCAAAACGACCATTCCCTGCCCCCTCTCCCCTCCTCCTCTCTTGAGGAGGGAGGATCAGTCCACGGGGGCGAATGCTCCCCGCGCTCTCCTCGATTGGAGAGCGCTTGGACTGATGGAAGGAGGGCGGGGAAGGCGGTTTTATATGGAGAGACGAGTGGAAGGTAATGAGGGTGAGAGAGTATGGAATGAAGAGAGATACTAATCCAATTCAAATCTAGTCTTATCGAATCCCGAATAAAACAAATTAGATAAACCTCTTGTTCTCTCTCTATTCGCTCTCTCATTCACTCACTCGACCGTTCAACATAACAGAAATGGAAGAAAAGAGGGAATCGAAGATTGGCCATTTTGGGCCGATCTGGGCTTCTAAACAAGAGCCATTCTAAGACTCTTTTACTCTCGGACATTTTTCGATCCCTCTCCTCCACAACTTGAAAATCGATTTTTAAAAAAACGAAAATTTCGTCACACTTATGCAATTCTTACTATTTTCGCTGGCGACATGTATCAGTTTTATTTGCTTAATCGACGCATTATATATGGACACACAATCGGTAGAAATGGCGAATTTGGATCTATCCACAAAGGATGCTCAGTAAGCCAAAAACCGAGCCTGTCTGAGGGATTGAATTCAAATTTATTTCACTATGTCGAGGTATTCGTGCAAATTGGAATATTATGCACATAAATCAATGTTTCAAAATTTACTGATTCAGGTTACGGTGGCATAATACGATTGTATTCGATCTCGAGAAAAAGTTCTTTTCGACAATCACGATATATGATTTTCGCCACACTTTATTTAACCAACGCAGTAATGGCGCAGGCTCTTACTAATAATAAATAGTTTGTAGTCACTTTGCTTCTGTATCGAATCCATGTGATGTGGGGCTCTGGTACTCCCGTGCTCACCCTAATTTATTCACTCGAAAACGCGATCTGCAATGTTTGCAATTTTTAAAAAGTCGCAAGCTTCCAGTTGTTAGTGCTCATTATGTACGTAAATTATTGTGAAAAAAAACATTCGATGATAGAGGAACATAATGAGCACTAACAAATGGAAGTTTGCGACTTAAAAAAAAAAATGCAAACATTGCAGATCGAGTTTTTTGAGTGAATAAATGTGGGTGAGCACAGGAGTACCAGAGCCCCATATCACATGGATTCGATACAGAAGCAAAGGGACTACAAACTATTATTAGTAAGAGGCTGCGCCATTACTGCGTTGGTTAAATAAAGTATGGCGAAAATCATAAATCGTGATTGCTGAAAAGAACTTTTTCTCGAGATCGAATACAATCGTATTATGCCACCGTAACCTGAATCAGTAAATTTTGAAACATTGATATATGTGCATAATATTCCAATTTGCACGAATACCTCGACATAGTGAAATAAATTTGAATTCAAACCCTCAGACAGGCTCGGTTTTTGGCTTACTGAGCATCCTTTGTGGATAGATCCAAATTCGCCATTTCTACCGATTGTGTGTCCATATATAATGCGTCGATTAAGCAAATAAAACTGATACATGTCGCCCGCGAAAATAGTAAGAATTGCATAAGTGCGACGAAATTTTCGTTTTTTTTTATCGATTTTCAGGTTTTGTAGGAGAGGGATCGAAAAATGTCCGAGAGTAAAAGAGTCTTAGAATTACATGAGAAATTCATAGAACCCACTCTGGCACTTTCCTAGATCGCAACCAAGACCCGCCTCCTTTCAAGGGGGAGGGCCACGCCCACTTCTTTCTTTCCTTTCTCCCCAATCGGATTACTGGCTATGATTACACCCAACCTACTTGCACTAAATCTGATTTTCATAAGAACGCTTTGGCTTAGGCCTAGGTACACGCAGCTTTGGAGGGGCGGGAAAAGGGGGAGGGGCTTGGTTGTCATCTAGGAAAGTTCCCCCACTCTCAAATCATTTGGATCCGGTTTACGGATTTTGGTTGATGACGTCATCACCCTCATCACCATGCCCTGAGGCTAAAACGCATCATAACAAAATTTCCAAAATATCCCCCACCTACACTCATCGAGTACTATCTGTAACCAGAATATAAGATGATTCCATTTTTTCACTGTGCCAAGTATCTGCATGAGAAAGTCGGAAATGTCAGATATCGTATCATATCCTACCTTGGGGTGGATGCCAAAATGGGCAGTAGACCCGGTCACATTTTTCCTCATTTGGGCACATAAGCTCGAGGAAGGCGCCCGATGAAGGGAACATCTAAAGTATCGCATTGAATAAGGCGTCACAAACCGAACAACAAATGTTCAGCCATAAATCTCGGCATTAAAACGTGTTCTCCCAACTAGCACAGGAGGGGGTGGCACAGTAATTCAAAATCATCCCCTGAGGTTCATACTTGGTGGTTAGAGTCCCTAGGGGTGGTATACACTTCAGCCAAAAAAAAGTAACCCCAAAAGTTGATCTTTGATCTTTCAGATCGAGAATTTACAAACTGAGATTCACCCCTTGGGTCATACATATATCATTCGAAAGAGCATCGAAAGTTATGTAAGAATCCAAGTTGAGAAAAGTGTGCGACTTCCAGAACTCGAGACAAATTGGAAAATGTAGAAAAATCACATTTTTTCACATTTCAATAAAATCAAACACCATCATAACACCATTTGCGGCACTTGCAAACATGATATTATGTGTGAAATTTTAAGGGGAATGCAGTGAAAAATACCTCGATCTCTAAATAGGTCATAGTAATTTGCCCAAAAGACTAGCGCTCAATCGTCGACGCGGGTTCGAATCCGGTTGCTCACATCACATTTTTGCAAGATTTTATGCACTTCTGGGTCCAAAAAAAAATTGTGTCAAGCCAAATATTTTGTGGCAAGTAAGCGAGCATTTGTGGAACTCTCCATGATCTATCCCAAACATGGAGTAAATTAATGAAAATCTCTCATAACTATTCATGAGTATCAAATATACTGAAATAATGCTTCGGAATCAACTTTTTAGGAATCTTTCACTTGCTTGCCACAAAATATTTGGCTTGTCACAAAAACTAATTTTTTTCACTCAAAAACTTTGCAATTTTTTTTTCGAACCCGCGTCGACGATTGCGCGCTAGTCTTCTTTATGCAAATCACTATTAGTGAGACCTATTTAGAGATCGAGGTATTTTTCGCTGGATTCTCTTTAAAATTTCACACATAATATCTTGTTTCCAAGTGCCGCAAATGGTGTTATGATGGTGTTTGATTTTATTGAAATGTGAAAAAATGTGATTTTTCTACATTTTCCAATTTGTCTCGAGTTCTGGAAGTCCCACACTTTTCTAAACTTGGATTCTCACATAACTTTCGATGCTCTTTCGAATGATGTACGACACAAGGTATGCATCTCGATTTTAAAATTCTCGATCCGAAAGATCAAAGATCAACTTTTTGGGTCACTTGTTTCCCACCCCTAGGGACTCTAACCACCAAGTATGAACCTCAGGGGGTGATTTTGAATTACTGTGCCACCTGCCCTCCGGATTCAGTCGCTGTAAGGGAGATCGCGTTTTAAGACGACAAATCTGTAATTCTCGATCATTTTCGGCAGGGCCCGGATACGTTCCCCCCCCCCCCCGGAATTGAAAATTAAGGTACATACTTGGGTATGTAGGGTACATTGGTTCCATATTACTAAAACTGTATTTTATTTTCTTGCTTCAAATCACCGGGGAGAAAAATGATTTTCAAGGTAAAATGGTCAAAAAATCATATTTTCTTTCATGATTAAATTAGACTTTATTTCTCAATTGCATTATTGTAAAGGTGTCCCGAGACGCCAACTCAGCTAATAAGATCGAATTAAGATCAAATCCAAAATGTTGTTTCAAAATATTTGTTATCATTTTTGGAAATATTTTCCTAATGAACCAAAACTGCCAGCTCGCATTAGTTTCATATTGTAGTCCATAAGCAACTTCAACAAAAATTATTTGATATGAGGAACTTAAATTCATGATCTTTTTTTTGATAAGTTCGATTAAAAAAAGCGAAATTGAGCGATTAGAAATTAACATTCCGATGCAAACTTATCCTAAACGCCTTGACTATATCAATGAATCCCTGCAATCAATTACGTTCAATCATGCGTTGATAGACAAACATCATTAAAACTGCAAAGAAGTGGTTTGCAACATTCGAAATTTTTTAAATTTGTAGATAGTTTTTCATCTACAAAATTTCTTTTTGAGAATCTTGCAAATCGCCTATCAGCGCATGATTGAATGCAATTGATTGCAGGGATTCATTGATATAGTCAAGGCGTTTGGGATAAGTTTGCATCGGAATGTTAATTTCTAACCACTCAATTTCGCTTTTTAAATCAAACTTATCAAAAAACACCATGAAATTAAGTTCCTCTAATCAAATAATTTTTATTTAAGTTGCTTATGGACTACAGTATGAAACTAATGTGAGCTGGAATTATTGCTACTTTAGTTAGATAAAATGCCCTAAAATCACTCGTGATTGTTGAAAAATACAAAATTTTAGAAACGTTCACAGTCCGAATAACTTAAGATCAATAGACTCAACATTTGCTGTTTCATTGACAGCAATCAATATTATACCGGTTCGTACAGGTATCTCGTCCTAGTGGAATATATTCGAGTTTCGCCCCTCAGTACGAAAACTTCAATCGAATTTATAAAAAAAATTATCATGAATTTAAGTTTCTCAAACTACAATGTGAGACTAATGTGAGCTGGCAGTTTTGGTTCATTAGGGAAATATTTTCAAAAATGATTTTTTTTTAAATTTGTAACAACATTTTGAATTTTATCAGAATTCGTTCTTATTATTTAGCTGAGTTGACGTCTCGGGACATCTTAATAATAATGCAATTGAGAAATGGTACCTAGCTTAATCATGAAAGAAAATAGATTTTTTGACCATTTTGCCCTTAATTGCACATTTTGCCCAGGTGATTCGCAGCCACAGAAAATAAATAGAGTTTAATGCAACACGGGGTCAAGGTACCCTACATACCCGAATCTGAGCCCGTGATTCTCATTCCAGGGGAAACGTGTCCGGGGGTGGTCGAAAATTACAGATTTGTCGTCTTAAGAGTGAACCTATTGCTTCACGACACAACGATCAGTTACAGTACTCTCCGATGGAATCAATGACCAAGTGTTCGTATTGGATTCCCCCCTGGCACTACACACACTCTTTATCGGATCAATCAATCGTGAGGCAGGACTAGAATAATGGAATATATCACCGATCGAATGATAGGATAAGCACTCAAAGGGATAAAAGAATATCTCTGCATACTCTGAAACTACAACGTGCAATGAGCAAAAGTATCAAACTGAGTAAGGTATAACATGTATCAAAATGGGCAAAATACTATATCTACAAAATGTGAGGGCAATCTACTAGACGGATAATGATGATTATGTGATGACAGTGGGAGCCTTCCTTCCAGTGAACTGCTCCATCTTGCACAGATCCAGAGCAATCAGAACAAGGGGCTTCAGAAGGTCCTGAGAGAAAATGGATGACTCAAGATATTCATTCAAACCTTCCATAGTGTCTCATATGATCGATAGACTGACCTGGGCACTGGAGTACAGCTTGTTCGTGTCATTGGGGAAAACATACGAGTCGACGTAGAGTCTGATAGTCGCCCCTGCCGATCCTGTCCCCGAGAGACGGAACACCAGACGAGATCCATCCTCGAACAGCACTCGAAGACCCTCCAATCAATCATTTCATTCAAAGTACCCCCCCCCCCCCCAATCGTCTCGAGACCCAATCCCGCCTCTCCTCACCTGCTTCTTGGCTACACTTCCATCCACGGGATCAGTGTACTCGAAGTTATCGGTGAGAGCTACCTTGTATGTCACTCCATTGGCAGACAACTCCTTGCCCTGCAACCACTTCCTTCCCACTAATTCATTTAATGATAATATCCATACTATATAATAAAGCGCAAACGTCTGTCTGTGCGTCTGTCCGGATTGCAAAATCCGAAACATGTAAACAACGCCTCCCCTCCCTCTTCCTCTCTCTTTGCGATTGCGAAATACGGCGCACCGCGAAGCGGTGAGCCCCGCCAGTGGTATCCCCCGACGTAGTCGGGGGGATACCGCTGGTTTGTTATATAGTGGAAAGGTCTAGTCCTCCTCCCAAATATGTGAATCGATACATTTCTCTGACTTACCTTGCTTGCATTCATACTCGCTTCGAGGAAAGTCATAAGGAGATTGGCTCCTCCTGATTCCACGTTCTCATAGTCGTATCTGGAAGAGAAGACATTTGAGGCATTCCGTCCACCCTCGTCTTCTTTTCATATCATCTTGAGACATTACAAAAAAATAATTTCTTAAACATATATGTTTCATCTCGAATGTACTCTCAATTACACGACTTTATTCGTACCGCACCAAATGCCAAGATTTTTAAACGTCGTTTAGAAAAACACCCCCTCATTAAAAGACCTCTCACAATCACAATACTAATTATCTCCTCAATTCATAATATTATTATATTCATTTTCTTGTCGCGCCAAGTGCGTAGATAAATTATTATCACAGGAAAAAACATTTCATAAATGTTTAATTGAGAAAAACAGTAAGAATTTCTAAAACACAGACTTTTTAAATTGCGTTTTTTCTCTCAATTTGTATGTGGAAGATATATAACGAGGTTTGGTACCTCGTGAAGGCATTCCTTCCATACTCTGCCCAATGCTCCTTCACAATTTCCTCGACACTCTTCCTCTTCACAGCCAGAATTTGGAGCCAAGCGAGGAGTGCCCAGATGCCGTCCTTCTCTCTGCCATACACACACTTCTCCTCCTCCCCCTCCCCTCCCCTCCTCTCACCTTATATGGATGGATCCAGTGCCGAAGCTCTCTTCTCCACAAAGGGCGATTCTTCCATCATCCATCAGATTCCCGAAGTACTTCCATCCAGTGGGAGTCTCGTATGCCTGCAGTCCCTTCTTCTTCGCCACTAGATCCACAGCTGCCGCAGTTGGCATGGAACGGGCAAAACCTGCATCCAATACATTCATCCCCCACTCACATCATCACTCAATAAATCACTCACCCGCCACATTTCTCATCTTGAAGTAGGGAATGCAGTCAATGTTGTTTGCAATGACAGCGAGTGAATCACTCGGACACACGAAGAAGGCACTCTTACCCAGAATCATGTTGCGGTCCTGCCAATCACCATCTTCATCCATTCAGTCATCGTTTACTTCATTATACAATCAATCAATATACGACATACACCATCTCCATCGAAGGCTGCTCCCATATCCACCTCTCCCACTCTCAGTCTATCAACGAGATCCTTCGCATACTGAAACACAAATATGCGCAGTGGTGTGGGGGGAGGGGGGGGGGGGGGACTCACGGTCAAGTTAGGATCCGGATGACAGCCGCCGAAGTCTGGTTTGGGTACAGTCCTCAAAGAGGAGAAGTGAATCGGCAATTGGTCGTTCATTCCATACCTGAGAAGATCACTGCCAACACAACCGAGAAGATCATTAAAGATTGTGGATACATATGGACCAGTGGCACCATGCATCGAATCAATCAACACACGGAATTGATGACCTCCCGATCCCTTGATGTACTCACGGATCTGCAATGACTCCGTCGCTCAGTCCCCTCCCCTTCCTCCACTCACAGCTGGGAAGTCGAAGATCGTCTTCATCAATTCCACGTAATCATTCACACTGTCGATGACGTCAACCGTGAATTTGCCCACTCCTTCCACGTCGAATTCGTGATGGCCAATCACTCCAGTATCGACCATGACATCGCGACAAATCGAATAAGTCGAAATCTCGGTAGTTATCTTGTATATGGCTTCCGTCACCTTTGAGAAACCATTGATTACGCGATCGAGCAACGACACATACATGATCAGGAGCGGGTCCGCCGTTTTCGCAGTTGAATTTAATGCCAAAGTCGCCCTTTGGTCCTTGAGTGGCCGGAATTGAAAAGTAGTACAATAATGAGCCATTACCTCCAGGATTGTGAGAGGCGGTGAGGATGATCCCTCCCTCCACTTTCAGATTTCTGATGAGTGAGGAGACAGCCGGAGTGGAGAGGAATCCATCCTGTCCCACAATGAGACGAGAAATCTGCAATACATCCATCAGTCCGAGTAAAAGACCTTTGACTCACTCCATTAGCAGCAGCGATTTGAATGATGACGTTGACTGCTTCCTTGCACAAGAATCTTCCGTCTCCCCCCACAACCAGAGAGGATCCCTTCTTCTTCCCTCCCAATCCACTCAAACACTCCATTCATATCTCGACTAATACCAATGACCTACCCGTCGAGAGTCGCTTGAATGAAATTCTCAGTGTAATGTTCTTGCTGAAATTCGGGGACCTGAAAAAGAACAAATGGGTCAAAAATGAGATAGATTTACGCGATTGCGCAATACGAATGTGCGGAATAGACTCACCTTTTTGACTTTTTTTGTGAAATTGTCTCAATTAAAAAGGTATTTACCCTTATTCACAGGAACTCACTCTCTTTCGCAGCCCGGAAGTCCCGGGGCGCATTCCTGCGAATGGCTTGGTCTCCACCTTTTGAACTTGAACTCCCATCTGGAATGAAAGGCTATTGAGAGGTGAGCAGAACCGACTGGAAAAGTGAAAGAGAGAGAGAAGTGAGAGAAGAGGGGCGGATAGAAGATGCACACGCCTCATCTCTAGCACCACGCAGTGTGGCCACACATCTGGCACTAAAGAGTAAGATATGACGTTGACTAGAATCGTCTCGTGGTTGAACTGTGTCTACATTCAATATACACAATGATGACGTTTGATTTAACCATATATTTTAAGTAAATACTCAACCAAAGTAATGTTTGCGCGCAGAGATTTGTAACCATTCCAGTTACCATTACATAAATAAAACGTTCCGGTCAAAATACAGTACTGCGACGAGCGCCGCGCGGCGGTGAAAATACGCGGCTGCATGCGGAATTGCATTTCACTCTTCGCTCATTGTTTTATTCAATTCTCCTGATGATTCTATGCCAAGTTATCAACATTAAAATAAGAAATATATAATATAAACTAGTGGAAAACGCATTGAAAGGGCATGTGCGCGCGCGGAACGGAACGTTTTATTCCTAGTGTAGGACATTCTGACGTGCGTTTATAATATCTGCATCGACAACAAAGTGACAAGAGAGAGAAAAAATACAAGAGGAACTCGGGAAAAAAACGTATTAAAGCCTTTAATTTAAAGGTTGCCGAAGGGTTTTCGGACGGGTTTTTCAAGTAACTTGCATGAAACTCTGCCGGAAACTCGTCGGGAAACTCCGTTTGATGGTTCCCGCAACGATCATAAATCCAAAAGCAAGCCGAAACTCGTCCGTAAACCTGAGCTGACGAGTTTCATGCGAGCACTTGAAAGAGTTTCATGAAAATCGTGGGCAAATTCTGCCATCGTTTTCGGAGAAAACAACAGGGAACACCGAAACCGGGCTCTACCGTGTTTTAGGACTACTCGTGCGAGCGCGACGGTCACGCGCGCGCCCGCACGGCACTCAGAGCGAATCTCATCAGGGTCAAATCAGGAACCACCGGCGAAAATAAAATCCTACAGAAAGAAGTTGATCGAAGTTGAGAAAGAATCACGATAAATCAGGCATTTTCAAGGTCAGTTTGCGATTCGTCTCACTTTTCCTGTGTTTAGTGAGACATGAGCGTGACAATCAGGCAACTTGCATCGTACGTGTGAGCGCACAGTAATCCCTCGCGCACGCGTGCATGATTCAGGCAACGACGTTCATAGTTGTTTCGTAGTTTATAGTCGTACGTTTTCTTTCGTCCTATGTCTGCGCTCCGGTTGCCGTGCGCCCGTCTTGGAATTGGACCCCCCTCCCCCGAAAACAACGGCGGAAGAGTTTCCTGATGACTTTCACGAAATTCTACCAAATGCTTGCATGAAACTCGTCAGAACACCACTCTGACAGGTTTACGGACGAGTTTGGGCTTGCTTTTGGATTTATGATAGTTGCGGAACCATCAAAAGAGAGTTTCCCGACGAATTGCTTATAACCTTCGAAAACCCTTCGGCAAAATTTACTTCGTTTTTCCGAGTTAATTAGACCTTAATTGTAAACGGGCTAATCGTATTGTCGGGGAATAGGTATATCCTACACTTTTTTCTCGCGAAGTACGCATTGTTTTCGAGAATTCAAGAGAATGTATTTTAACAATGCTTTGCTTTCTAGATTCTCAAGCTTCCATACATCATCACGTCATGAGTAATAACTACAATAGAGATTATCCAGGTATGCTATTGATTATATGTTTATATATATATATATATATATATATATATATTTATAAATATATATATATATATATATAGCTTGTGCTTCCCATTGCTTCGCTTGCTTCACCTTCTTTATTTGACGCTAGCAGGTGGCTGGAATGGCTCATATCAGCCGCCGGGAAGCGGTGGATTTGCAGCACATAGCGGGCGCGACTTTGACGACTTTAACGGACAATATCCCTCTAATCAGTCTCAATCTGGAAACCAAAGGAGCCAGGTGTGGATGAGGACCATCACCCTGATACGAACCGAGGAATCGTGCAGGTTCCCTTGTATGCAAGAGGCTCCAATTCGTACCAGAGAGGATCGAACAGCGGTCACAACTATGGCAGTCACAGAGGCCATCCTCAGATGGGAAGCCATCAACAACGGAGAGAGCATCATCAGTACACTCACGATTCCAGTAAGCCCCCTCCCCTCCCCTGCATATACCTCTGTGGCTCTCTTTCCTGGGCTTCCTTTCGGTTGCACTTAATTATCCTTTCCTAACAATATTCATATTCTTCTGTTAAGAATCATTATTGTAGCGTCATGTCCCGACCGAGCAGGTTCAATAAATTGAAAATATTCCAAACTTAAAAAAAATCTTTAGAAACATTCATACCGTTGCGAGCTTTTGGATGACCAAACTGTGCAATGTGTGGAGTCAGACGTTTATCAATAATATTTAGATGGATTGGGCAACATGAATGCATGGCAGTCACAATCGTCTTCGAGAGGTCCATCCTCTTCATCTCAGCCTTCTCGTTTCGGTGGATTCAACCCGAACGCTCCCGTGTTCACACCTGGTGCACAGTTCGTACCAGAAAATGTGAGTTGGCTCCGTTTAGAAATCATTATTTTGCCCCGGCGAGAGTTAATCAAGTTACACTTTTAAAATACCTAATGAACTAGTGATCACTAGTTCATTCGATATTTTAATTTAATTTTGGTTTCCTGAAGCCCCGTCTCTTCATCGTTAATCTGATTAATGATGTTCCACTAAAAACACCCCCCCCCCCCTTGTCGTCCATATTCCCACTTACTCTTCTCAGTGTCGATCGGACATGTCTTGGATTTCTATTAAAATAATTTCTAATGTTAGACTCGAAATGTGATAAGTAAAAGCATTTTGCAGGATTACATGATGTCGATGCAGGGAGGGAATACATTCAGGAACACTCCCAACTTCGCCCCTCCGGTTAGATTATTCTCATATATGAGTAGATTGATATGTACGACTCTTTTTCTATCTCTTTGCTTTAATCCTATTTTTTGTGGCTTACATTTCGATTTACAACTGTCTGAAAATGAGTGATTATATTCCGTGTGTCCTGCCTGGCCGCATACTCTTCTTTCTTTCTCTCTGAATAGAGCTCTGTCCATCTGTCCCTCTATCTCATTCTCTTTACGTTTCCCTTGTCTACTCTACGTGTCTATTCTTTTTTCTTCTCCTGTTCAATGCAGTTCACATCTCCTTTTCCCTCTTCTCCCTTCTGTATCGGTTCATCTCGACTTCTCTCGTATTTGTCATAGAGTGAGGAGAAAGAAGAGAGAAAGAGGGGGTGACCATAGCTTGTTGCCCCCTTCTCATTCTCCCTCTATCTCTCCTCTTTTCTCTCTTTCTCTCACTCTCTGATCACATTCTCTTGCATAGCTATTCACTTCCCCTTCCACCTCACCATCCCTCACTATTCTCACTCCCATATCTATCCCTAGTTGATCCTTCTTGTATTATTGATTGATTGGCCAGGTATTGAATCCTCATTTCCATCTCTCCTACGTCGGTATAACTGTAATTCATCCTATGTTCCGATTAGATCTATCCCCCGTCCTTCGGTCTCCATCAATTTCCCTATTCTCATCTCCTTCAATCTACCTTATTACAGTCGTATTTCCCTCCGGGAGCCGCGATGCAGTCTTACTGTGATGGATTGGACGAGGAGACTGCAGCGTATGAGGCCATGTACTCCAATCAGCAGGAGGTGAACCCCTCCCCTTCCTCCCATCCATCTCTCCCTCTTTATATCATAGTTTATGAGTAATACAAATTAATGATTTATCTTTATTTTTCTAACTAATACTTGAAGAATTATCAAACACTTCACTAAAATACTAATAAAAATAGTTGAACTGAGTGGAAGGATATAATATGTGAATGTTCGTTTTGATAATGCGTTCTCGATTGCAGCCTCATCAATTCGTGCCGAGTCAGGAGTTGAACAGTCTCATCGTGAATGATCCCCATAGTGTCCGTATCCAGGAAGTAGTGGTGGGATTGGAGCAACTCATCTCCGATCCTGATGACTATGATAGTTGGAGTGGAGCCATCAGAGAAAGACTTATGTCTGTGGGAGATGAACAGAGATCCATCTGTGTGCGCATCATGATCGAGATGGTCAGTGCCTCCCTCCCCCCCCCCCTCCTCCCTCAATATTCCCCTTTCAGTTGATGTCGTGTTCGGATGCTTCGGCCCCCATGATGCCTCATGCCGAACCTCTCTTTGCCCGACTGTTCGAGCTCATGGCCAAGGAGGTGAGTAGGCTCTAGTAGTCTCTAATAGTCCCTATACCCCCCCCCCCTTCCCCTTCTACTCTATTCTCAATTTTAATTGTCCTTTTACTTGACCATCCCTTTCTACTCCAGATGCCTTCATCAGTTCCGAATGCGATTCTTCCGAATCTCCATCGCTTCCACTCAAATCGTGCCCTCTATGGGATTGGAGAGAGGGCTGGAATGCTTTCCCTCATGGGAGACATCTTCGATCGAGTGGAGACTAGCAGTGGGACCAAGATAGAACAACTCGGAACTGCCATTGTTGAGCACATGAAGGAGATGCTCAAGCCAGACTGTGTCAACGAGTCCACCATGAAAGACTTGATCTACACCGCCAAGGTAATGTATACCGGGAGGGGATGGAGTGGACCAATATGATATCCTCTTTTCTAGATCACTGGACCGGGTCTGGACTCTCTCCCTACTACGAAATCGGCCAATGACGACCTCCTTACTCTGTTGAGTGCATTCGGAAAGGTGAGAAGGCGAGAGTTGCGAGCTTAGAGAGAATACTTCCTTTCTATCTCTATAGCATAATTTCCCTCTATTATTGAGTGTGTTCAGTTGTCTATCCTTCTTCCATCACAGGGTCATCCCAAACTATCCGAGTCTACGAAGAACGAGATCGCAGTTCTGATCGAGCAGAGAGAGACTGGATGGCCATCCAAGGTACATCCATTCATAGGCCAGTGTAGTGAATAAGGATTGAGCGAGGTGTCTATATCTCTCTCTCGTTCAGATCCACGGAGTGTCATCATTCGGTCAGTTGTCGTGTCTATCTGGAGGAGCTGCCTCCTCATCTTCTTCCTCCTCTGTTCCTCCTGGCTCTATCATTGGCCCCGATGGGAAACCATTGACTCTATCTGAAGAAGAGAGGAACTTCCTGGAGGAACAATTCGGAGATGATGATGGAGACGATATGTATGCAGAGATGGAAAAGTTTATGAGAGAAGAACAAGAGAAGAAACAAGAGGAACAGACTAAGAAGATGATGGACAAACTCAAAATCTGCCATGATTCCCAACAAGAATGAGTCAGTCTGGTCCTCCAGACAATACCTCCCAGAGTACTGTATCTATCCCTTATCTAGTCTTTTGTATTGTCAAGTCCTCCCATGCCCAGATATGCTTTTCATAAGATTGTCCTATATAATCTTCATACTGTAAATGGTAGTGTTGATCACATAATACAGCGCATCTCTATCGTGTCTCTTCCTTCTTTTCCCATTCCCCCTCTATCTCATTCTAATGTTCCTTACACATGTAAACATCAATTAATGTCTCTTGATCTAACGGCAGTTTTAGCTGGAAGTGTGCATCATCGGGGTTTCCCCTGAGATCTCCTTCCTTTGTCAATTTGTCAGTGTATTGATTCCCCGTTTAGTTCCTTTTCACCGGGTCTTCTGATGATCCCCTCGATTGTAGTTGACGCACTTCCTATCCTTCTTCCCCCTTCCCTGACTATAATCTCGACGTTTGCCTACAACCTCAGTTGTACAATTTACTTGTTCCGTATACACAAAATAATAAAAGTTTTTAATCATATTTGTTGATCATAGCAAAGAAATTATTGATCTTATTTTTTCACTAAATAAACCGATCGATTAAAATACTCATTTTTCAGATCTTCATGCGATTTATTTGGATTTCTTCAGACTCAATTTTAGCTCGATCGTTTTGCACGAGTACAGTGGGAGCCCCCGCTCCCTTATCGTTAGTCACTCTTCCCGCGGCTAGACTCGCCCATCATTCGTCTAAGCTGACTCATTATCTGTTCGAAATATGGCAAAAAGTGCGGAATCCGGGTGAATTCCTAGTGTGACAATTGCCAATGGATGAGAAGGAGAAGGAGAACGATCAGGTTGCAGATTCCATTGGAATGAAGATTGATCTTTGATCTTTAAGGATGAATGCGTGATCTGTGTCATGGCCAAAGATAAGCCACTCAACATCCCCATTAACTTCTCTTTCGCTCGCAACTTCTGCTACATCAATCATCTCTCATTCGATACTCCGGCGGGTACCGTACCTCTCAATCTATACTATAATCAACAATCTCCCCGGATTGGTAACAAACCTACTTCTCTTTTATGTGACATCCCTCGCCTAGGTCTGGTACAGTACCACTACCGTAATCACAGATCACTGGATGACAATGGAACAAGACTGCTCACGCCCATTTTGAAGGATTCCATCTTCATAAACCATCCACAGATTGCATTATGAGCCTTTTATGTCTCACTTGATTAAGTACCGTACTCTGCATTCGATGTACAGTAATTAATCAATGAATTGAATGAGAACTTTATGTTTAAGCACGAATAAGTCGATGGTGGGATCGAAGTATAAGCGTGCGTCCATTCGTACATTACTCTTCTCGAGTATCTCAGTGGATGTGTCGGTAGGATTCCATCCATCCTCCTTCCTCTTACATATGATCTCCCATTGAGGACTGTTTGAACTTCCAATTCGAACAAGGTCGACTGGAGGAGCTTCACAAGGTTGACTCATCTATTTACCCTAGTTGGCCATTTCAACCATCCTCGAGTAGGTCACTCATCTTGACAAGTGCAATCATCCCAACATTCTCAAGTATCATGGAATTGCAATGACTCAGTCACGGGCATGTTACCGTATATACGATACGTACGTATCATTCATTAATCTACTCTGCATAGCTGCATAGTCCTTTTTTCTTACTATATAGATTCGATTTAGGATTAGAAGTGTTAAAAAAAGAAACCTCTTGAATCAAACATAATATTTCAAAACGATCAGCGATCATCTCAAGGACTATTGGAAAGGACCTGGGAGAGCTCCGCTCTCCTCTCCTCATGGAGTAATTCATCACTATGAAATATGATAAAGATCTTATTATTATAAAGTGTTCGATTGGGCAAAACTAAAAAAAATACAAATATATATGAGTGACTTTCTGACCTAGTGAAGATTGCCTTGGCAAAGTGAAAAAAATGGATTTCTCCCAAAATATGTGTGGTTGTAGTACTCGACGAGTGTAGCTCAGTCGCCACTGGTTTAGTGTTCCAAATCATTCTCCGCTAAATGGCGGAAGTTTCAAAAAACTACCGTAACCCAACCGACTTTGCTCTTTCGCTATCATTCCAATTGAGTGATATCTCCAAAATTACACAATATTCACGTGATAACACATACCAAGTTTCATCCCGATCGGATTGATACTCATCAACTAAGAACGATTTTTCGAAAATATTTTCAAACTTTACCTTGTCGCTCCTTTGGCATGTACCCGAGGTTCTGTTTTTATTTGATCATTTAGAAGAGCAAACATACAGCTCTCCATAGAGTACAAATAAGGCAAAACAAAAAATAAGTTTTAGAGAACTTCATGAATGCTGACAACTCGTTGAAAAGTCAGTTCATGATAGGCCACCTACCGAAGTCAATAAACAACCAAGTCAAAATTAACAAGTTTACTTCTCAAATTAAAATATTTTTTCATTGTCATTGATTGCATTTTGATACTCCAATCTGAATAATACATGAACTATAATTTTAAAATGTATAATCATGATGGGCATACATATCCTTCACCTTCACCAGTAAAAATGAAGTAAAAATTTGTCCTTCACCAGTAAAAATGAACTTTTTTTATTTTGCATTCTAAAACCAGTAAAAATTTGTCCTTCACCAGTAAAAATGAACTTTTTTTATTTTGCATTTTAAAATTATAGTTCATTCATTATTCAGATTGTAATATCAAAATACAATCGATGACAGTGAAAAAATATTTTAATTTGAGAAGTAAACTTATTAATTTTGACTTGGTTGTTTATTGACTTCGGTAGGTCATGAACTGACTTTTCAACGAGTTGTCTGCATTCATTGATGAAGTTCTTTAAAACTTATTTTTTGTTTTGCTTTGTTTGTACTCTATGGAGAGCTGTGTGTTTTCTCTTCTAAATTATCCAATAAAAACAGTACCTCGGGTACCTGCCAAAGGAGCGACAAGATAAAGTTTGAAAATATTTTCGAAAAATCGATCTTAGTTGATGAGTTTTACTCCGATCGGGATGAAACTTGTTATGTGTTATCACGTGAATATTGTGTAATTTTGGAGATATCGCTCGATTGGAATGATCGCGAAAGAGCAAAGTCGGTTTGGTTACGGTAGTTTTTTTGAAACTTCGCCATTTAGCGGAGTATGATCTGGAAAACTAAACCAGTGGCGCCTGAGCTACACTCGTCGAGTACTACAACTACACACATTTTGGGAGAAATTCATTTTTTTCACTTTGCCAAGCATCTGCACAAATATGTTCACTGACTCAGAAAGTCACTCATATTTAATCAATTAAATAATGACCAAATGAATATCGCTGACCCGCTGCTACAATACAGTATAAAAAATTTTGAAGGTGAAGTTTGTATTATCATTTTTTTCTCTTATTATTATCTTTAATCGTATTTTTTCTTTCGTTTGCTCTTGTGCTGAGCCCATATAGGTCGAATCATTCTTAGCGTCCTCCTAACTCCTCACACTGTGAGTGCTGCGGTTTTCACTGAGCGCTCATGAGCTCTGGCAAGAGATCTTCACTAGGAAGATTTTTGTTGATATGATATTCATATACCAGCGGTTTTCACCCGACGACGTCGGGGGGGAAACCCCTGGCGGTGTTCAGCGCTTCGTGCTCCACTGCTTAGATAGTTTGTGCACCAAACGACCATACCGAGCAGATGAACACACAGACGCTTGCGTTTTATAATATAGTATAGATTGTCTTATAGATACGTATTTATACGAATATCATGTAAACAAAAAATCGTCCCTTCAAGCTCAGTTAGGCATGAGGAGTTAGGAGGACGCTAAGAATTATTCGATCTATCTGAGATTCTGCACAAGAGCCTTTTTTTGTAATGCGAAGGTCTCACAAATTGTCAGATGGATGCCTCTCCCTTATCGGAAAGCGACTCGGAAATAAGCGAATCTACGCGAGTAATATTTCATATTTCAAAGTAATATTATTTCATGAAAGTAATATTTCATGTGTTCAATCTCAAGATGGAAAAGGACTTCATGAAAGCATTTCCTCTTCGGTGAGATATTTTTGTTGTTGTTGTTGGCTTCAATGGGATAGTCCAGGTCAGAGCAGAAGACTTCGATGGGCCCGCCTACATCTGCCGTCAGAGGACATCAGAGTGGGTTCGCACGTACAGCTTCCCTTTCATCTGTACATGTTTAGCATTCGGGAAAACTCCACTCCTTCGCGGGCACGTCACCGCTTCCACTCCTCATTCCATGAAGCCTCATTCTAGCTCAACTCCTATAAAATTTTCCCTCGATGAGAGCTTCGTTACTGGCGCTACTGGTATGACTATAGCCCATTTTTTGATTGTATAACGACATTGCTACAGCCCAGAACTTGAGCTCGAAAGTTGCCGAGCTAACGACTGAATTGGATCTACACAAGAGGAAATTGGAGAGACAATCGAAGGAATTGGCTACAGCAATGGAGAGAATGGATGTTAGTGAGGGAGTTGGAGAAATGCACGCACTTTGGCCATTTTCAGAGATACAAGGTTGATGCTGAAGAGCTAATCCGTAGCCATGCGGAATTAAAGAAGGCTAAGCAAAGACTTGAGGATGACTTGAGAGGAGCACAGTTAATGGAGAAAACGGTATTAAGAGACGTTCCACGGTTTAGTGAAGCTTCTGACAGGGGTCGACGGAGGGCTTTTTGCAATTTATGCCAATAAGTTCAGGGTGAAGTCCCCATACCTAGAGCTGATAGCTGGCCCAATATGAGACCTTGAGGTGCACTTTCCGGAAAATGTCAGACATGTCCCTAAAGAGTCGAAAATTTCATCCCTGAAAAAATACGTTCTTATAGGTGTTTCGGACGTATTTTGCTATGAGAATAACGAAAAACATAGTTTGGAAGCGAAAGGACAATGATAAAAGGTCAAAAACTGAAAATATAAACTTTTTTGGTCACGCTGAAAAAATATTTTAGCAACTTGCATTTTTTATTATTGCATATTCGGATTCTACGTGCAAAACTACTTATTGTGTCAAATTTTCACGCTTTTTCATCCGTACCCCCGGATTCAACAGCTTCCCGCCCGAGGGTCTCTTGGAGGCTCACGAGAGAACGATGACGAGAGATTTCATCATTTCGATATGATACAGTCACTTTTATAACGGGTTTTCTCCCATTAATCATTATTCAGCAAAATGATTTGCCCATCCAAAAATGAAAATCTCAAAATTTTTTCGCAAACCGTCTATTTATAACTCCGAAATTGTTGAAGTAACTCTCCCATGTGATTTTCCGTTGAAAATAGCCCTTTAGAAGCTCAGATACAAGACGTTCAGGGTGAATTTCGCTCATAACTCGCTTCAAAATCATCGGAGAGACTTTGGAAAGGTACACATTAACTTCCCATGCAGATTTACAAATTTGAAATTTCGTCATCATTACGTAATTTTTCACATTTTAACATTTTCGCTCAACTCGCTTCAAATTGATCACCTGAGGCCAATTTCAGCACCATTCGAACCCCGCAGCACCAAACTCGATGAGCTTTAAAAATGGTACTGCAATTCGCCTCATGCCATCATTTTGAAGCGAGATATGAGCGAAAATGCGAAAATTACGTAATGAGGACGAAATCTCAAATATGTTAATCTTTGCAAAGGAAGTCGATGTGTACCTTTCCCAAGTCTCTCCGATGATTTTGAAGCGAATTTTGAGCGAAAACGTGACCATTTCATAGTGATTACGAAGTCTCAAAATTTGTGAATCTTTGCATGGGAGGTGGAATGACACTTCGCCCAAGGTCCCCTGTTGAGTTTGAAGCGATATATGAGCCCATTACCGAACCAAAACGGAAAATTTTGTACGGGAAATTTCCGTAAACCGAAATTTTGCACGTGCCTGTAGAATTTTTTTCGGTAATACCGAAATGACATCCCTATCTGACATTTCCCGGCGGATGCACCCCAACATCTCATATTGGGCCAGCTATCAGCTCTATGTATGGGGACTTCGCCCTGAACTTATTGGCATAGGTTGCAAAAAAAGTCTTCCGTTGGGTAGGTGCAGAATATCATGGAACGTCTCTTAAGAGAACACATATTTCTATCAATGGACTGCATCAGGGTTGGGCGGAAATGGGTCACCCGAAAAATTTAGGAAGCGGAAATTTTCCGGTCGAAAATACCGGGGAAAATATCGGAAAATCAAAAAAACCGGAAAATTTCACAAATATTCAATTTAAAACGCGTTCTCTGTACTAGCGGGCAATGTGGAGCAATTGAAACAACTCTGTCAAAATGGTCACAAGAAGATCATACTTTGGGTGTCGAACCATCAGGGAAGATGAAAACTTTTTTTGGAAAAAAATTTCGACCTACTTTATCGATTTTTTCATGAAATTTCAAACTTGATATTTAGGTACCATGTTACATATCATTCGAAAGAGCATCAAAAGTTATGTTTAAATCCGAGAGGAAATTCAATTTCATCAGATTTGACATGAGTACTCGGGATGTGATCATTTTCGCCAATTTTGATCAATATTGAGATGGCTACCCATCAAGATATCATTTCCGGTTTCCAATTCGGACATATTTTATGTATTTCAACATCCTCACTCAGATAGAACTGTTTATGGGGCATAATTTCAGTGCCGAAGAACCATCCTCATCGCTCAAACATGGCATACTCGACAAGAGGCTGAATATTGAAAAATCAGTAATATCCTTTAAAATGCTTGAAACACTTCAACTAAAACGTAGAAATGACCGTCTCGGAAAGATAAACAACTTTCCTATTGACATTGAAGATCCATAACGAGGATCAGGAATAGTAAAGACCGGAAGTTGAAAAATCGATGTTCAGGAAAGTGAAAAGTTCAGAAAAATAAGTCGAGTATTTAGACTTGCAGAGAGTCTGAATCAAGTCAAATCAGTTCGCGATCAGCTTTTTTGAATGGTCTCATAGCGATAACCCTGATTTTAGGGTTAAGTTAGTTTGCGATTCGCTGTCTTTCTATGTTTAGCAGACATCGCTGTAGGACCATTATGCCCAGAGTGAAAATCAGGAAACGTGAAACCGTTACGGTGGAGCTTTATAGTTTGTAGCTCTAGTTTATAGTCGCACGTTTTCTTTCTCCCTATGTCGGCGTTCCGGGTGCCGTGCGCTAGTACAGAGAACGCTTTCGATATTTTTCTCGTGTATATTACTAAAAGAAGTGATGTGTAGCGAGATATAAAGGATTTTCGTCAATTGCAGGCGAAAAAATGTGAAATTTGGATCAAAAGCGCTAAAAAAGTGAAAATTTGAGTTCGATTTTTATGAAAAATTCCGCAATTTGAGTCCTATAAAGGCTCATAATATATAGTGTATTTTTCGGAAATTTCCGTTGAGAAATTGGAAAAATTTCGGAAACGGAAAACATTTCCGCCCAACCCTGGACTGCATGTATGTTATTGAAAATGAATATTTGTATGATAATCCGCTGAATTCGTCATACTGCACGCTGATCAACAAGTGGTCTACTTGGTTGGATTGGAAGGATGCCCAGATGATGACTATGGCTGCCATTATGGCCGATGCACGATTGTGGACGGAGGAAAATAGAACATTGGTACCTATTTCGTTTACCCCCAATGTCCATTCTTCGATGTTCTTGGGAACGGGAGTTTCTCTATTTCTCTATTTCAGGTTGCGAATTCGCACAAATCAACGGAGCCAAAGACACTCTCGCAAGGTATTATTTGCCTTTTCTATTGTAATTGAATAATGATGTTAAGACGAAGTGATCTTGTGTGCGAATGGATCAGTACAGGACTTCCATGGAATACATGAATTGCCCATTACTCAATTGGTCGAGGAAGAAGAGGAGATCAATCCAAATGGTGAGGAAAAGGTGAACTGGGATGCGATTGACTATTGATGTAATTGAGATACGACGATACGAGACGATAACGAGTCAGTTTTCATGGATCAGAGTGTCATGGAAGAGGTGCATAATGATAGCATGGTAAGAGAGATAGTGAGGTCATTCATTCAGAATCCATTTACAGAACCAATCGAGCCGCTCTCTTCCTCCTCAAGATGATATAGAGGTACAGTTTCACTTAATAAATTATATTTTAAGAAGGCTAAATATTAATTTAAGTCAAACCTGGAGTCTTCCATTCTGGACAGTACCATGTATGAGAAAGACGAGAAGATTGATAAATTGGAATTCGAACTGAACAAGGCAAAAGAACAAATGGAACTGTACAAGTGAGTTGCCTCTCTCTCTCAACTGGCTAGTTTACGTCTTTAATCGGGATTGTTAATGAGTGAATGGATAGGGGTCGCACGACACGACTAGCAGTGATGGAAGAGGAGAACGAGAGTCTCAAGCATCGACTTAAATATCTAGAGGATATGCACGATCAATCCATTGTCAGTCTATCTATTTCTCTCTCGAACATTGTCAAGCTGTTTAGGTTACGGTAGTTGACATTTCATGTTTAGGTTTCATGTTTAGGTTACGGTAGTTGACAATGGATGAATGGATCATTGAAGTGTTATTTGTGCAGAGAGATCTGCACACTTCGGAGCGACTTTGTGAGGATCGAGTGGCTGCTACTATGATTTCCCCCGATGGACAGAAAATGGAGAGAGGAGAGGCCAGATCAATCACTCAAATCATGAGAGCCATGCAGAGAAAGTGAGTGTGTGAGAGAGAGGTTGAATTGAAGATGAAGAACTACTGTGGTGATAGGATACCGTCTACAGGATTGATGAATGGGAAGAAGCGTACAGACGGGTTGAAGGAGAGATTCAAATGGCTCAGAATGAAGCAGTAGTAGCTAAGAGTGATGCAGAAGCAGCCAGAGCACACGCAGAACAGATATCCAATGATGTCGGATCAGTGTGAGGGGGGGGGGGGAGTTAGGGGAGGGAGGGGAGAGATGATTTTAATCTAGTTGCAGATTGGCCGAGAACAATACGCTGACCGCACAGTTGAACGAAGTGAGACAGCAATTGGAGGCAGTGAATAGAGATCGAGTGGAGGTGATTCCCCCCCCCCCCCTCCCCGCCCTCCCACCCTGCTACTCCCCTCTCCTTCTTCCAGATGGCTCCACTCATCAACGACACGGTGATGACTGAGAATGTTCCCACTGATGCGGGGGATACTACTCAGATAGTCCACTTCCAGTTCAATCCACTCGATCAAGCTAGACAAGAACTCAGGGTTAGCACTATATCCATATTTCTTATGTCCAGGACAGTGAAACATTGCAGATGATAACCGGTGCACCATTTAAGCTGAATTATTTGCGATAGTTAAGAAGGCAGTATCCCGAGTAAATTTCGTTTGAGAATTTCCACTTGTGAAATGTATTTATCAGAAAGACCCTAAAGAGAAATTAATTTTCGGAAATACATTTTTCAAAAATTTATGTTTGGGAAATAATATTTGAGAAAATAAATGTACAGAAAAGTATATTTTATAAAATCAGCTTAAGATATTTTTTCCGGAATCGCATTTTCTGAAGTCAAATTTTTTTCTTCAAAATTGATTGGCTAAAAGGAGCCGCCTTTTAGCCAATCAATTTTGTCTGACTGTAAAACGGTCTTTCTCACCGTTTCAAAAATTCACATTATCTCTAAACCATATCTAGAGAGGACAATGGGGTATTGATAAACAAGCTCTATTATTTATTCTTCATACTCCGCTTATAGATTCGAGTATGCTGAATCTAATAACAGCAAAGAAAGGACATAAAATTGCAAATATAATAACATATAGCGATTTATCAAAATCTTAGATTGACTATATCAAAATCTTAGATTGACCCATCTACCGTAATCGAATCTGTCGAGTTAGCGCGAATTTATTACTGAAAACGTTTCATTCTGATTTAATAATATTTAAGCAATATTTGTATTCAAATTTATGTATGTCACTTTGAGAATTAATGAATGTGAGTAGAGCATGGGCGAAATAAAGAGCAAACGCTTGTGTGCGAACGAAAATTTCGATGATATTCGAAAGCAATGATGTGATGTCTTCGAGGCCGACATACGATACTTCCCACTAATAGAAGCTAATCGGTTTTACTATTAGTAGAGTCGCCAGCACCCATAGAACAAATTGTGAAAGGCTAATAGGGACGGGGAAGAAAGGCAATGACGCTATAGGGAATAAATTGCAGAAAAGAGCAAAAATGCGTGTTTTTTAGCTTTAAAGCTGCAACACGATAGTTCCGACTGAATGCTGAGACATGTCCGTGTGATAGAAAGGTAGCCTATTTCCTCAAGAATGTTTCTTGAAAGTGTTACTAGACGGGGAGCGCATTCATGGAAGTAGTAGGTCACGGAAGAATTCCAAAATGCAACGTTTGCAAGCATAATTACGCTTATTTTCGAATAATCTGACAATAGTCGAGGTAAAAGAGAGTAAACCCTGTGAACAATAGTGCGCATGGACATATGAGGCACCTTCACAAAATTCACAAAATAAATCGATAATTGAATGCAATTAAAGACTATATAAATTTTCAAAGAGAAGATACTGAAAAACCAGTTATCGATACTCGCGAAAGCTTTGAAGAGCATTTCTGTAAGAAAATTCGTCTTGGAACACACGATGTCCTCCCTAACCATACCTTTAAAAAAATTGCGATATTTAAAACTTGGGACGAGTGTTATCGAAAGCGGTGATTATCTTCTCATTATCTTTAATTAGTCCATTTATGAAAGAAAAGTTCGACATAGATAACTATGGACGGGTCTGATCTATCTCGAAAGTGATCTACCTACCGTAGTCCGGGGGAATATTACGTCCACCTTAGTACAGCGTCATTGAACATGACAAAAAATGAATATAATGGCATAATCATGAAATAGACGAGGTAAAAGAGCATTCAAAGCAAAGAACAAATATTTTAAAAATCTATGAAACTCGAGCAAATTTCTCTATTTGACGGTTCTGGTTGTTTTTTTTCTCAAAATTTTTCACTTGTAAATTTTTTTCCACGGCTTATTTAGGGAGGGCATCGTGTGTTCCAAGACGAATTTTCTTACAGAAATGCTCGTCAAAACTTTCGCGAGTATCGAGAACTGATTTTTCAAGGTCTTGTTTTTGAAAATTAATTCCGACTTTAATTGCATTTACTTAGCTATTTATTTTGTCAATTAAGGTGCCTCATATACCCGTTCACACTATCGTTCAGATGGTTTACTCAGATTATTCGAAAATAAGCGATATTCTTCTTGCAAACGTTGTACTATTTCTACAACCTTTTTTGACCTACAACTTCCGTTAACGCTCTTCCCATCTGATAGCACTTTCATGGAACATGCTTGTGGACATAGGGTACCTTACTAGCACAAGCACACGCCTCAGCTCTCACTCGGAACTACCGTTTTTCAGCTTTAAAACTCCAAAATACGCGTATTTTCGCTGTTTTCTGCACTTGCAGACCTGTAGCATCTATATATTTTCTTCCCATTCTTATTAGCCTTATACAGCTTGTTCTATGGGTCCTGTGAACTGTTTTAATAATGGAAACAGGTAGTTTATATTACTCGGAAGTATCGTTTAGCGGCCTGGAAGACAACGCATTATTGTTTTCGAATATCATCGAAATTCTCGTTCGCACACAAGCGTTTGCCCTCTATTTCGCCCGTGTTCTGCTCACAGTCATTAGTTCTAAAACTGACATATCTAAAAATATATTTTCTTAAATATTGTTTGAATATGTTTAAAACAGAATTTGTAATTTCTAGTAATAAATTCGCGCTAACTCGACAAAATCGGTTACGGTAGATAGACAGTCAATTAAAGATTAAAACGTTTTATTATTTTATATTATCATTTTTATGGCTTTTCTTTGCCGTTGTTCGATTCAGCGCACTCGATTACATAAGCGGAGCAAAAAGAATAAAAATTAGGGTGAGTTTATCAATACCCCATTGCCCTCTCTAGGCTTATTCTGGGATATTTTTTTCTCTATTTTACTTTCCAAAAAAATCTCATACTAAATTTCTTAGAGAAGCGTTTATGAAAAGATAGTTTCTGAAATGAAATCTACGACTTACAAGGGAACCGCAAAAGTACCCCGCGGTCCCGGTGAAATTCGTTGACACAGATCGAGAGACACCTTCCAGGGTGTCCCCAAACCGTTTTGCAAAGTTGCCACTTTTTTGCTTCCTAAGCACTTAAAAAGGGTCATGAAAAATACGTGGGAAGTCTACGTAAGCGGCGGTCGCATACATTACCGCTTTTCAAGGGATCGTGAGATGTGTTCTCGTAGAGTAGTGGTTAGTGTGATTGGCTAACAAGTTTTGTAAGTTTTGGACGACATGGGTTCGAATCCAATTCCGTCAGAATGTTTTGCAATAATTTTTCCTCATATCTTTTTGTGTTTTTTTTTTATTTATTTCGGTAGCATGCCAAATGATCATGCACTCGCAATATTTGGCAGTTTCAAAATTTATTTTATTTATATTTTTTGTTTTAAATTAAGAAAAGTCTAATACAAGATCATTTGGCATGCTACTGTAATAAAAACACAAAAAGATATGAGGAAAAATTATTGCAAAACATTCTGACGGAATTGGATTCGAACTCATGTCGTTCTAAACTCACAAAACTTGTTAGCCAATCGCACTAACCACTACTCTACGAGAACACATCTCTCGATCCCTTGAAAAGCGGTAATGAATGCGACCGCCGCTTACACAGATTTGCCACGTATTCTTCATGACCCTTTTTAGGTGCTTAGGAAGCAAAAGTGGCAACTTTGCAAAACGGTTTGGGGACTCACTGAGAAGTGTCTTTCGATCTGTGTCAACGATTTTCACTGGGACCGCGGGGTAGTTTTGCGGTTCCCTTGTTATATTTTTTCCAAAAAAATGATATTCTCAAACATATTTTCTGAAAAATATTTCTCAACAGTGTTTTCTGAAACGAAAAGTATAATTCGGGATAGTGGAATCAATGAAAAAAAAACGTGAAATATTTTCATGTTATTTTATGTTTGAGGAAGAGCAGGAGGAAAGAAAACGGAGTATGGAGGGAGGCGAGGGACCATCGGTGAAGAGGAGTAGGAATGAAGAGGATGCAGAGATGGAAGGTAAGGATTGATTGATAGGGAGGAAGGGGAGGGGGGGGAGCAAGGGGTATCACTGGCTGTCTTTATTCAGGATTGAGAAGGAAGCTACAAATAGCTGAATCGAGATGCGAGAAGCTATCCACTCATAACACAAATTCCATCCGCAATTTCAGACATATTTTACTCAAGGTCATTGGATACGATATCAAGGTATGCATATTAGAGTTGGCTATTCGGGCTATTCCCGCAATCCTCCTCCCGCTCAGCTGTGCAAATCCATCCCCTCTCCGCCCGCCTCTCCCCTACCATTTCTAACCCGGCGCGGGCTAGAGCGCACTCTCTCCCCCGGCCGAGAAATGCAAATGCAAATATATGAGGCCGTTCGCCTTATTTTCGAGCATGGGCTGGCACAGCTCACAAAGTCGATTCTCTGAAACTCTGTGTTTTGATGTTTTCAAGGGTGCTGAAGACGATAGGCATTTCCATTTTGCCCTCAGACCTCTCGTTGGCTCCAGACGTTACGTCGATATCACATTTTTACGTGCTACTCGCTTCTCGAGAGTGCTAATTTTAGGTGAACATGTTCTGTGGGGTAAAATTACATGGCGAACAAGCCTGTTTAGTTCATTTTTCATGATTTAAAAAAATAATTATTTAAAATGCAAGTTTTCGCAGAGACGAGTGCAGTCTTAGCAACCTACATAGAGAAAGATCGGGCGTGACGAGAGGATTCAGAATCTATAATATCATCCAAATCGTTGGTCAGGAAAAAAAGTGCGCAAGCATAATGTGATGTGAGTTTGCCAGTAGCACGTGAATATGTGATATGGACGTGACGCGATCTGGAGCCAACGAGAGGTCTGAGGGCTAAATGGATATACCTATCGTCTTCAGCAGCCTTGAAAACCTCAATACACAGAGTTTAATAGAATCGACTTCTTTGAGCTGTGCCAAAGCAGGTCGGTTCTGCTCGAAAATAAGGCGAACGGCCTCATGGCATCAATGCAAATGCGTTTCTCGGTCCGGGGAGAGAGTGTGCTCTATCCCGCGCCGGGTTAGAAATGGTAGGGGGAGGCGGGCGGAGAGGGGACGGATTTGCACAGCTGAGCGGGAGAAGGATTGCGGGCCGCAATCCCGCAATCGTTTAGCCAGCCCTAATGCATATTATTGCTGTTGTGAATATTTTGTCATGAAATATTACTTTGAAGATGAAGCAAGAGGACAGCGTGCAACTTTCCTCAATTTATGATCCGCTTAATCAGCATTTCGGATTTGTGGTAATTGTCATTTCCTCTGTTGTGATGATATTGATATATTAATAGGTACGTGATAATCTGGTGGAGATGATCGAGTTGGCAGACAAACCATTCGAGGGACCCGTTCGATTCCAGGAGGAGGCAGAGATGTGGATGGGTATGGAGGGACGATAGGGGGGTGGATGGGTGATGGGGGGGGGGGGGGGGGGGGGATAGGGGATGGGGGATGATAGAGTAATGGCAGGTGAACGAGGCTCGGTCCCTGCTTTCCTCGCTGCTTGTCAACTCAAACTGGTGGAAGGAACAATGGTGGAACCAGAAGAGGAGACTCTCATGTACCACAATGAACCAGATGATGATTTGGATCCAGCTGCAGGTCCTTCCTTCTCCATTCTTAACGAGGACTAACCACTCTTCCTATATTGTTATCATTCTTCGAAGATCACTTCAATTCTACTGTCTCTTGTTGCATTCTTGTCTTCCCTAAAACATGTATTGTATTCTGTTGGTAATTACGTTACTGTATGTTTTGATAAATCGGTTCGAATGAGGCGATCCAAGTGTTCTGTTTCGGATGGTTTGAAGGATACCATATTGTACAATATTTATATCGTGATTTTCATCGTTATTTAATCTCTATTAAAAAGATCTTCACCATTAAAAATAGTTTTAAAAAAATGATGTGTGCTCCGCCGAACTCTGGAGCCGCATCGCTATGTGTATGCGTCTATTGTGGTCTAAGGCCGCCGCCGCCTGTTTTCAAAGCTATATCTATCTTGTTACCCTACCGAATTGTTGGAAATTTTCAGAATGGTTTCTGGAACTCATTATCAGCTCGATTTCCAAGTATCGATTGTTCTACCTTGATTGACGCGATTCGTTGACACATGTCTTCGTACTCTCTTCTAATAGTCTTTTCTTACAGATGGCCTCAGACACTGAATGGGATAGTGCTGACCTAGAGAGAATGGATGCTCTATTGCAGTGGGTGAGTAATTTCACTGATCATAAGGTTGTCGAAGTGTGACTCGTTTTTAAAACAAAAGATAGGTTTTAGATCCGCAGTCTCTCGTTTCAAGGCTCAGATGATGTGGACATTGAGCACTCCGTTGTGGGAGTCCTTTCGGACCCATTCTCAAGATGGTGTATGTATTTATTTATGAATTTAAAAATGAGAAGAGACGAACATTTGGGATATGACCTGTTGTGTTCTAATGACTTACGCTTGAGGGATAATAACTTCTTCGGGAGTGATTGGATAGCGGAGATAACAAAGTACAAGGAAGACTCGAATTGGAGACTGAAGGAAACCGTTCTTAGAAAGGTCTGGTGTGATTCAATTCAATATTGAGTTACTTAATGATGATGCTGGATTCAGATGTGCACTGATTTTTTTCTTCTTCAAAAGTTCTTATTCTTTAGGTGTACAAGAGACTGGATGAATATGTTCATGAGCATGTCCGTGAATGCGATTTCGACCCTCAGAAGTGGAACATGGACTTTGAACAGAGCGGTATGATTATGATTCGTACCCATCGGATCTTGAGCTTTTTAATACTAGATAACGACAAGTAGTTGTGTCTCAATAGTAAGTGGGTGATTCAGCCCGTTCTGGAGGGAGTCTCAATGCTATTCTCCGTCTTCTCCAATTGACTGTTGTGGTTGCGTTCAGAGGGCCGAACAACGCCCTCTTTGTGTCCAATGTCAATGGATTGGCCGGCAATGTACAAGTGAGTAGAGAAGGCAACGGGCAGAAATTACATGCAATATTTGTGTTCAAACCGGGAAAATCGGTCAGGTGTTCTACGGTGGCGCAATTCAAGAGTGTGCGAGCAATTTTTGCTGAAAATTATTATTTTAGCTCGCGATTAAACACTCGTTCGATGAAGTGGAGATGTGTACGAGAGAAGATGCACAGTCTCCGAAGGTGGGAAGGAATGGAGAGAAGTCCCCCCCCCCACCCACCCTACTATCATCTCAATCTACTCTCTCTTAGTATCCATTGCCGATTGAATGATAGTGCATCCCTATCACTATCTCTCTTTCCCTTTCCTATCTTATCTATCTCGACCCCCCCCCCTCTTCCCCCTCTCTCTCATATATCTCAATCAATCTGATCTCTTCTCATCTCAGCCATTGGTTGTCCACGACGAGGAATCGCGAGTTCCCTCCAATCACATCAATCACAGTCTTCTCTACGACACTGAAGATACGGTCAGTCCTCCCACTCTTTTATTGATGACACGCATATCTGGAATTTATTGTGATATAACCGCTGCAGTTTGCTCCATTGTGATGGGATGAGAAAGGAATAAAATGTCGAAATGATAAATGATTCGTGTCTCACGGGTAATTATAATTGCAGATCAAAACAATGTCAGAGGAATTGGAGTCGATGAAGGGTAAAATGGAGGAAAAAGAGGAAATGATGAAGAAAATGGAGAAGAAAATGAGTGAAGTGCAAGAAAGAAAGGCGGAAGAAATAAGGGAAATCAGAGTGAGTACTTAGTTTTCTTACTTAGTTTATTTGTGTTGTTCTGTGCGGCATGATTGTCTCAATTTCAGGAATTAAATATTTATTATGGGAATTGATGATTGTTTCAGCAAAAGTTGTCTGATCGGGAGATTGCTTACACTGAGTTGGAATATGAGAAGTCGATGTTGAGTGAAGAGAGCAGAAGATTGAAGGAGGAGATTGGAGAATTGAGAACCAGGGTATCAACTATTACAAGTTTAATTTAGTTCCCGGGAAAAACTGTCCCTGTATTGAAGAATTTATAAATCATTTGTTAACGTTATGCTTTAATTATATTTTCTACATTCGTGTACCGTGGAAACTTCTTTAGAGTGTATTGCGTATAAAAGAAATAAAGAAAATAAATACAAAAAGACGATTCCAGAATCCGGAGAATAGTCTAGCGTGAAACGTGCGTGGTCTGATCTTTTAGTCATAATTATGATCTTATCATTATAACAATGAATAATATTAACACGGCTCTCTGTTATGACTGAATGAATGAGCTCTGTTGCAGTTGAGTGAGTCATCTCGAGTGAAGAGGAACGATTCAGAAGGGAGAAGAGTGTGAGTGCCGTCCATTCCATCCTCCCTCCCTCCTCCCTCCTCCCTCCTCCCCCCTCCCCCCTCCCTCCTCCCTCCTCCCTCCTCCCTCCTCCCCCCTCCCCCCTCCCTCCTCCTCCTCCCTCCTCCCTCCTCCCTCCTCCCTCCTCCCCTCCTCCTCCTCCCTCCTCCCTCACTCCTCCTCCCTCCTCCCTCCTCCCTCCTCCCTCCTCCCCCCTCCCTCCTCCCTAC
>BTSX01000002.1:16637431-16705517 GCA_036245825.1 Pristionchus entomophagus | reverse complement strand
GTCTTTTCTCGTGTCTTTAGGAGGAAAGGGGAGAAGATGAACGGGAATGGGAAGATCGAGGAAATTCATCCAGGGGGCTTCCAGACTATGTAACATCTTCTATGATCTAGCCTAATTCAATCAACCTAACTGTGAAATTTAACTTCGAGATAAGCATCACAAGGAGGAATTTGAAGAAAAGAACCAAAGAAGTGCCATGGGATCACTGATGAGATGCGAGAATAGATCCAACCGATCCAACATGGATTCTATTAAAGAAAACAGTAGTGGGAGGATTGAAATTCCAGGCGGAGCAGGATAAAGAGAGGAGGAGACAGGTTGTGTCCATGCCCCTGAGAATCCGATACGAACACTGAGATCATGGACCAAGAGAGACGTCTGAGTAGACTCGAGACTCGAGAGGGAAGGGGCAAAGAATGAAGGAACGGGGGAATCTCTCAAGGATACAAAAGAGTGAGCAACTTTCTAGTCTGTCGCACTCTGCAGAAAGACTAACTCCCCCGAGGAATGATGAGGAGAATTTGGAGAAATAGGGAAGAAAGTTCACCTGTCGATTCAGTTCTCACACTACATCTTTATTACAACTAATCGATAGAAGGTAGATCACTCCTTCTTCTCTTCTTCCTCCTTCCCATCTTCCTTCAATTGAGCCTTGACCTCCCTCTTCTTTTCTCTAATCGCTTTCGCCTTATCTTCCTTCATTTTCTGCAGTCGTTTGTACTGCTCCTGAAAGGAATGCAGATATCAATTGATCCTAGGAATACTGTACCCATCAATCAATACTCAACTCATAGCAGTAATCTCCATTCAGTTCTCGATCCACGGCGAATTTCATACGTTCGAAGGCGATCTCGATGTTCTTTGGCAGCAATCGAGACTCATGTACCTAAAGAGTAGCAATCAATTAGTATAAAGAAGCTACCGTATACCTTGAGGACGATTCCAGTCGGGAGATGGCGGAGTTGGACTGCATTCTGTGCAGTGTTCACCTTCTGTCCTCCTGGTCCCCAGCCAGAGATGAATTTCTGAAGTGCCAGAGGGAATGGAGAGAGGGAGGGAAGCGAGAAGGCTATCAGCCGTTAGCATTCTCTTCCCCCCTTCTCTCGCCCACGAATGTAGCCTAGCATCTCGCTCTCCGGTAACATGACTGCTTGGCGCAATGGTAGCGCGTTCGACTCCAGATCGAAAGGTTGGGCGTTCGATCCGCTCAGTGGTCAAAATTTTTTGCATTATTTTTTTCGCAATCATCCCCTTATGTGAAACTCACTTGTTCGCAGTCTTCTTTCCGGATTACCGGAAAGGGGTAGTTTTTCAGCTTTTCCTTCGTTGTTTTTGAACGAATTTGGCTAATGATCACCCGAAAAAGTTTCATCTGGAAATACAACCATCTCCAATTGCCCCATTGCACGCAATACGTTCAGCGTTATTACACTTCATTGGGATTGAAAATCCGAATAGAAAAGTATTGCTTTATCGCACCGAAATGTACAAATAGGCATGGTCCTTCCACTGGTATACAGCAAATGACTTAAAACTTAGGAGAATGTAAGAAGATTCTGACCGGCTTTCAGCTCGTGAAAACTTAGAAAGTTGCAAGAATTTCTTGAGTTAGGTACAGTTAAAGAATGTAGAGCATTAAAACAACACAAGAATGAATTGCAGATCATTCTCTTGATATTAATATTGTCGAAAGAACGTGAGGATTACGGTAGGCGAATAGGGAGGAAGACTGTAGCCGAATACTGGTAGCTAGAGAATGTGAGAATTGAGATCGAATAAAATACGATTGCTACTGGATGGGGCATATATTTGGATCTTCGTGGTGTGTTAAAGTGCTACGGGTGCATAGTGGGTGGAGTGAGGTGTATACATGGTGTGTGATTGATAATCGTAGTCTTCTAGTGAGCAGCGACGACTGCCTCCTTCTTGTTCAGTCCATTCACTACTTCCGTCGTCTGCTCACGCGTCTCAAGAACAACAATTACAATATTATTCACCCATTCCATCCATCCCATGAGTGGTTACCGGTTAGAATAATACTTTTCGAATATGGACATTTCGCACAATTCATTTCGAACAATGCCGGATCTAATAATGACAACTCGAATTAGGACATTTCGCACAATTAATTTTGAACAACTCCGATATTTGAAACAATATCGAGCAATACAAATTCGAAAAGAATTGTGCGAATTATCCTCATTCGAAATGTATTGTGCGAAATGTCCTAATTCGAAATGGTATTATTTCATGTTGTTTGGTCGAAGTGTCTACCACCCCCCCCCCCCCCTCACCTTAATCTCCTTAACCAAATCGATCTCAGCCTTCTCTCTGATCTCATCCAGAGTCCAATCCACCAACAGACGACCGTTCTCGAACACCAATTGAAGCACGTCTGCAGATAGGGGAAGTATATAGCATGATTATCGAGAAAAAAGCACCCGCGAAATTTCAAAACAAAAACTACCCCATCAACTGTATCAAGCGTACTCCCCCTACTGACCTTATTGGGATCTCCCTTGCCCTCCTCCACAGTCTTGTACTCTCCATCGGCCGTTCTCTCTAGGATCAATCGTCCCTTCTTGCTTCTCTTGTCGGAATCAGTCGAGGGATTCTTGCACACGTTGCGCTTAATGACACAAATAAAAAGATGAATATAAAAATCAATGCAACTAATTGAGCTTACAAATTAGATGTTTTCTAGTCGAAGAAAAGAGAGAAAATCAAATTCATATGCTTACATTATTGTGAATTAATAGTGAAACGTGTATCAGGGGAAATTTTCGAGTCGAAAAATAAACGCTATGAGCAAAGAACCATTCTGCTCACCGATTCTCCATTGATGATGACATGGGAGCACTTGAAGGCACACTTCTGCGTATCACGGTCCAGTTTCTGTAGGAAATACAGTTTATGAGAGAAAAATGAGAGTACTATCAAAATTTCATCATTCCCCAGATATCTTGCGAGCGACTAGAAACCCATCATAACCATGATGAGATTATTTTAATCGGAAGAGGTACTAGATTGGAGTTGCAACACTCTCTTGAATACGCCTCTTGCATGAAACTAGAAACGACCACGCCAATCCCCCACCTGAAGCAGTGCTCCCCAGTGCCGAACACAACGTTCTCTGCAGACCAGCCCTCACTCTGCAAATTCAGAAAGAATTAATTATTATAAAATCAATATGAGGCCGTTCGCGTTAGAATCAACAAGGGTGTTACATGCACCTGGAACAGTTCAAATTCGGATATGCTCAAAAATTGGTCCTAGGGGTAACTTTTGATTCTGAATCGAATGGCCTTTTCGGTTTTTCGATCTGAGCCTTCTGAATCCCGGTACGCCACGACGTAAATTTTGTCAAATTCTTTTTCTGCGAAGAAAACTGTTCCGGAAGTGGCAAAATTTGCCGAAATCTCGCGTACCCGACCAGAATTTAATTCTCTACAAAAAGAAACTTTGGACGAGGCTCTAGCTATCTTCGTTTTCGAGTTATATTAAAATTTTGACAGAAGTTTTTGGGGGCGAAAAAACATTACCAGCAGAAAAACAATACTCTCCTGATCATTTTGGTGTATGGATTGAAGCAATTTCCTTGCACTTTTGTGTTTTCCCATCGATTTTAGTGCTTCGAAGTTGCGTTTTCGACGGTATTTCGATTACAACTTTTTTCTGCTGTAGTTTCATGAGCTCTCATATAAAAAATCGGTTTCTACGTGCAAAAATACATCAGAAAATCCTATAGTCACGTATTTTTGAGAAAATGACTTTTTCGACTCAAAACTGAATCTCGACGGTGACGTCGGTGGTCGAAAATCTAATTTTCTTAAAAATACCCAAGTATAGAGTTTTCTGATATACCGTCGAAAACGGCAACTTCGAAGCACTAAAATCGATGGGAAAACACAAAAGTGCAAGGAAATTCCCTCAACCCATACACCAAAATGATCAGGAGAGTATTGTTTTTCTGCTGGTAATGTTTTTTCGCCCCCCAAAAACTTCTGTCAAAATTTTAATATAACTCGAAAACGAAGATAGCTAGAGCCTCGTCCAAAGTTTCATTTTGTAGAGAATTAAATTCTGGTCGGGTACGCGAGATTTCGGCAAATTTTGCCATTTCCGGACTAGTTTTTATCGCAGAAAAAGAATTTGACAAAATTTACGTCGTGACGTACCGGGATTCAGAAGGCTCAGAACGGAAAACCGAAAAGGCCATTCGATTCGGAATCAAAAGTTACCCCTAGGACCAATTTTTGAGTGTATCCGATATTTCAACTGTTCCAACCACTTGTTGATCCTAACGCGAACGGCCTCATATACATTTATAAAATCTAACGTACCGTAATCTTCGTGAGGATGTTATCGATCGTGTCGTATGAAATTCCGTCACCCTGCAACTCGGTAATAGCACATCCAACAACATCTTAGTCACTGTCATTTGATATTTGATTCACAATAGTGAATCATCGCCTCGTCAATGTAGAAATAAACACAATTAAAAAGGTACATACCTGCATGACTCTGAGATAACTGGGCAGCACATTATATCCCTTTCCATTCTTTCTGCATGGGAACTTCTCAGCGAGGAGATTGAGCACCTCCAATCAATCACTTTTGTAATGTTTACCAAAGCGCACCAATGCAATTCCTTCTGATGAAATGCAAATTCATTTTACATTGAAGCAAAGATGGGACGTGATGGGTGATGGTACGTTTATGAACTCGCGTTTAGGAACTCGCATTTAGGAACTCTCAATCGGTGACGTTTTGGAACCCTTCCAAAAGACACTCATTTGAATACAGGCGACGTTTTTAAACTCTCTTATCTTGAATTACAATCACTTGTATTGAAACAAGAGGTCTAAACCGTCTTCCCGATCTTTTGAAAGGGTTCATAAACGTCACCGATTGAGAGTTCCTAAACGCGAGTTCATAAATGTCCCATCACCAAAGAGTCGATACTTTGAGCACCACGGTAGCTGGATCTCCACTGTCCGGTCTGATCACGAGACATCCCTTCTCACCACGCTCGATAACCTGAATCAGGGAAGGATTATCGCAATGTAGATACGGTATCATACATCTCAACGGATCACTACAGTACCTGGTCCATGAGTTCGTCTCCCCAGATGTCTGATACTGCTCTGAAGATATCGTACGAGTCAGAAACCACTGACACCAGACCTGCAAATATTACAATAAAATATCGCTTGCAAAAAAAACATCAATTGGATATTTATAATGAAACTGTACAAGTGGGTACACAATAAAATCGGATCTTCTCGTTATTTAGCATTCCTCTCGATAATCATGATTATTAACTATATAATTTATAATTAAACAAAATCGATGGTACCGTACCCTCAGGGAACTGGGTGAGCATGTTCCTGTATGCATCCGACTCTCCCACTTCTCTCCACGTCGTGATCGTGCTGTAAATGACCATAAGATTGATGACGAATCATGGAATAATGGGTAGCTTACAAAACTACTGTAGATCGAGAAAAATCGATACCTGTGCTCTGCTGCGGGAATTGAGAATCCAGCCATGACACAGCTGTAGTACCTGAATCGATAGCGTTATCAAAATGGTATGCATACCATATCACACTACTCAATAAATGGATACTTACTTTCTGCACAACTGGAGGCCGGCAATGGTATCCGTTCCCATGAAGTTCACGAGATGAGCAGCCCCTCCAATCCCCGCACTCTACAATTTATAAACTTGCACCAATAAAGAGATTTCTCTGAAGAATTGTATCCAGGGCTATGAGTGTAATTCCAAGATTTTCGCGGGTGACTTTCTCCATATTATTTCTCTTGTATTTCTTCTGGCTCACCTCAACAGACGATGCTCCTCGATATCCAAAATCGTGCAGTTTGAAGGGAAGACCAGCGACCGAATCAGTGGTGTCGCGAAGGAAACCTCCAATTATTGAATGTATCTATTTATTATACAAATAGATGAGCATACATATGCACGATTCTCCGATTAATATTTACATGTTAAGCTAATCTGTGCATACCAGCGATAATCTCCTTCTGTGCTCTTGAATTGGTGCAGACAGTCATGGGATACCACACTTGCACGAGAAGAGTCTGAATCGATATTTGAAATTGGTCTATCACTATGTGACACAATATTGGACGGAGACCAACATTTCAATCTTGCATACGTGATGGCGATACGAAAAACATCGAAAAAAAAAGAATGAGGCAGAATACAGTACCTCGAACCAATTGGTCAGCCAGGGCACCTTCGGATCAGTGTTCTCCACCGTGAAGAGCACATTCTTCACCGGCACTACTGTACCTGGAAAGAGATGGATCAATAGGAGGAATATCGTTGGCGACAGTATCGATACTGCTGGGAATGAATGATACCGTACCCTCAGGGACGGCCTTGATGCGAAGGGGCAGATATCCGTTGTGCTCCTACAAAAGAATGGATGAAAACTCTAAGATAATGGGGATTTGTCTGACTACTATGCACTAAAACTCGATCTGCTAACTAGAGATGAACGAATAAACTCGCAATCCGATCACCCCCATCATAATTGATGATTATCCTCACTTTCACAATGTAATTCCAGCCCTCCTCGTTGAAGAGATCGAGGTTACCGAAGTGCACCTGTGAGAGTCCAATGTCAAAATTTGAAGAAAAAAGTTCCACGATAATAGTAAGACAACAAGAAGAGATCATTGCTAAATCATTTCGGATATAAAATAAGATTATATAGTGTACCTTGTAGAAGTGTTTGGCCTGCTGGACCATCTGGTAGTTGACAACATTGCCGACCATCCATCGCTTCAAGATGTACTGTAGACCGAAGAAACACACCTGGGAAGAATATATTTTATGAGTCTATTTTCATACTAATCGAATCTCCAATTGTCACGGTGTATATTGGGAATCGCTGTCATATTTTTATTCGGTCGCATGATCACACACCTACCGCATGTGATGTTCAATGTACGTAAAGCTAAAACGGCAAGAAGGGAAGAGGAAAGTGAGAGTGACTAGATATCACAAGAAGCATTACATCCCACTCCCACTCTCGCTTTCCTACAGTACCTTGTCGAACTTTCCTCCGCGACTCTCGAAGTAGCTGTAGACACTAGTCGTACCCTCGGGGTATTGTTTGTGATGCGTGATCTGCAATTCGAAGGATTTTATTAATGATTTCAAATGAACGCCCAATGGTCTGTGAAAAATCTACTACCCAGGCAAGAACTGACCTTGTACGAATCAGCCACGTAAAGAATGTTTTCCACTGCGTTTAGGTCACCAATCATTGTGAGACGTATAGCATAGAATGAGACTTAAAAAAATGATAAGACCATTAGATACCCACAACCGTCACGATAATCGCATAGAGTCATAATCCGTGGTCACGTTATCAAGCGAGTGACAAATGAACGTCGGAACAAGTACAAACACGCTAGTCATTGATAAAGACGAGAGGAGAAACGGAGAAAACAGAGCGGAAATGGCGAAAGCGAAAGGTCGAAAATAACACAAACAAGACACGTCAACTCCAGGAGAGCATACTGACATCACTCTTCTCCATAACGTTGAGAATTGGCAAAAGTTGGATACAGAGAGTACTTTCTGCACGAATAATCGCGTGAAAGACCTCATTTGACGAGAAAAACCGGAAGCTGGAAGCAAGTGCCAACTGGAGCCAGTCAAGCATGATCAGCTAAAGTCTATCACATGGAAGCTTCATGACCTACCACTATCTGAGAGAGAATCGATAGAGGAACAAGGCAGAGGAAGACTGGAAATTACGGGTTTCCCGCACGAGAGTCCATGGTGTCTTCATGGAGAGCACTAGATATCGAAGTGACGTGGATTGAGGGGCAAGGCTTAGCGCATCATCGATGAGCAAACGTTCAGGGATTTCAGAGGCACGAGACAAACATTACCGCCCGCGCGAGAGAAGAAAACAAAGAGAAGATCCTCTCGAATTCGAATTTACGGAGAGCCGGAGACGCGAGAGCCGGAGGATAGGTTGGGAAAAGTAGCAGGAGAATTCAAGCACTCGACGCACAAAGGCTTTTCCGTCTGATGGATCGTTCGACTCCAGAAGGCCGTGGCACGTCATTATCTCCAATATCGACGGTGGATGGGGATGTGGACCGGGAGCGCGTCCCTTTGCTGTCGCCTCTTCCCTCCTCGGACGGATTGGGCTCGCACATCACAATTGACATGTCCGGTAAGCACACCACAGGCTTACTTTTGATTTTTCTTGCTTGATTCCTTTGTTTATTCATTATATCCTTAATTCAGATGGTGACGGAAAACCCGTGAAGACAAAAGTGAAGCGGAAAGATACGGCGACATCACCTTTCACCAACTTCTTCCAACGGTTCAGTCGATCGTCTGCTGAGATCAAAATAGTGAGTGATTTCAACATGTTATTTGTCCATTTAATTCGAAACGATTTCGCAATAGAATTTAAAAATGTATGCTATTTCAGCCAGATGATCATCATCGACTCGAGCGCGGCGAACAGCCTCTACTAGAGGTGAGTCATTATCACTTTATTGCACAACTCCTCAACCGTGTAATGTTTCCGCGATTGTTAATCAAGATTCGAGATTGCAACCTCTTCAGGAGGAGGAGACAGTGTTCATTGAGCGCCCGGACACACTACAGATTCCAGATGAAGAGCAGTGGTTCGAATCGAGGACGTCGTTCGATGTGAGGATTCATAGGCAACACTTAGTAACCAATGTTTTCGCATGAATAATACCACTCCTCCATAGATATGGTAATAATGATAGTGTTATGAAGATCCCCCTCCCCCCGCTCATTGTCGTATGCCCATTGTATAATGTGGTGCTTGCCTCCCCTCGTGCCACATTGCATGATAGTAGTGGTGATGGAATGGATGGAAGACTCTCAGCCATTCATGGGATCGGGATGGACGACAGCCATGGAACCCAGAATGACTGCCATCATCGACGAGACACGAGTATGCACCACATATTTCAACTAAGTGATTAGATTTAGAGACTGCACGTCACTCTTCCCCTTTACTAACACCCACCATTCGTGGTGGATATACTAACTCAGCACCCTTTCCACTCTCGAATGGATTGGCATAAAGTGGTTGTATTAAGGTGAAGCCGATGACTCCCTATCCGGATGGGACCAAACTAGAGAGCAATGAGGAGATGCAGAAGGCACTCGAAGTACTGCTCGAAGACTTCAGAAGTGGCAAGATGGGAGGGCTATCTGAGTCAGTTTAATCCATTCCAAAATAGAGGAACCATATTCGCAACGAGCAGGTTTCATCGAACGAATTCCCCCTGGAATCCCCCCTCCCGTGCCTTTTCGTGATGATTCCTTTCCTTGGGGATTCAAACTAGTGAGCTATCAATTGTCTTTGCAGTGTGCAGATGTCTCAATTGGACGCGACTCGACGGGCTCACGAGAGAATAACGGACACTCATCGTCAATTGGCATCGGAGGCATGGATGGTGAGGGAATGAGGTCAGTTTGTGATACAGAGTCATCGTGTTCCCCTCAGGATACGATGGGAGAGAAGGAGGAAACGGCGCTGCGAGAGTCGTACAATCGGATGTACGACATGCTCGATCACGTCCATTCTGCAGTCAACAATCCGACGACCACCGATTGATCCATTCCAATCCATTCCTTGCCCCCCTTCCTCTCTTGTATAGTGTTCATAGCCAAGCAGTTGTAAGTATTCACACTAAGTTATAGCGATTCACCATGAGATTCTAGAGGTTTTCGGCACTAGTTTGCACCCCTTACTTCGATCGGGTTTCCTCCCCCCCCCCCCCCCCCCCCCCTCTATTCAATGTCCGATTCATCTTCTATTCGTAATCCCTTTCCCTTCCTTCTCCCTCCATTTTCGCTCGATTCCTTGTACACGCGTGTGTTGATTCGTGTTTGTTTCCGTGTTATCGCGTCGCTACCGTATTCTCTGATTGTCGGTGTGAGACACCACTCGAATCAATAAACGTGCTTCTTTCAGACTGCGGTATCTCGATGTCGGACAGCGTGCACCCTCCCTCGCCCTCGGGTCCGTCCCTTCCGGCCCTGGACACAGCTGCAGCACCTGCCGAGAGCAGCAGCAATGCAGTGGCTGCAGCTGCTGCAGTAGCCGATGCAGGACCATCCACCGATGTGGACGGTGAGTCGAGTTATTCATTGGGATGGATCAGTTAACTATGTTGAGCAAAACATATTGACACTTATAGTTCGCTGAGACAACAATTGGTCATTTCACAAATATTTGAAAATAGTATGAGAAACGCAGTGATGGATGATAGTATTGACTGCATAATGGATATTCCAGTGAAGTATTCAATTTTCTCTCAATTTGAGTATCAGTGGGTTCAGCTGTGTCGATCCCTTCTCTCTCGATGGCCTCTTCCTCTGCTCCTTCTCCCTCTCAATCTTCCTCCTCCCAACCCTCTCCCTCTCCCTCTGGAGGTGCAGCCAAGTATGAGAACACCAAGGAACTCAAGACACTCAAGGAGAAGATCGCCAATCTCGGCGCCAAAGGTATTGTAGCCAAGATTACGGTAGCACCCAAGGTTTCAAATGTAGGGTTTATTTTAACATACGCCTTATCGTGATCGATATATATATATATATATATATATATATTTAATCAAATGGGATGGAATTATGTATATACATGAATATATATGTTTCAGGCAACTTTTCGGAGCAGGTTGAGGTGCTCCGATCCTCCGAGGCAACCCTCATCAAGTACTACCCATTGCTAGAGGAATTCCTCATCAGGTACGTCATACGGTGGCCTTATTCGTTCAATGGGAGGATTAATGTACCTTGTTTTTATTTTATGAGTTTGCTAAGCATCTCATCCCTGTTGTTTTTCTTGTAAGCACAAATGTGCCGTAAATAATGGGAGAGTAGTCTCTGAATGTGTGATTGCAGTCTGGACCCCTTGCACTCAACTGCTGCCATCGTGTTGGCCCTGGCTGTGATGGTGGAAGGAGCAACGGCCAAGAAGCAGGACAGAGACATGATGAGGTACGGTAGGCAGGAGAAGGACTATCACCGACTGACTCACCGACGGAATACGGTTATGATTGCAGGGCCTCGGATATTCTCAAGAACTTTGTGGAGAGCAAAGTACTGGTGAAGGAGCAACTGCTCATGGTCATTGATATTTGTGAGTGGAGGGCGGGGGGGGGGAGATCTACTATGGATAGAAGAATGGATAGCATGAATATTATATTGAAAGAAATAGTTACAAGAATGAGGCGATTTTGGTCCTATATCTGTAATATGAATGAAAGACCGAAACTAACATGTAAGCGTGGAAGGATTTCTTTGCAGACGTGGCGACCTTCCGCAGGATCACGAATTTCCTCATCTATAAGGAAGAGGTTTGATCATTGTTCTTATTTATATAACAAAAATAGTTGTAATTTGTTCTACGGCTTCAACAAAGATAATGCTTATGAAGTTTTTGTGAATCTCTTGGTTGATGTTTATGGCCATGATTGATCTAATGTCAGTTCGTCAACGGAATTCCCTTCGTGAGTGCGGGAATCGATAATGTGGTGGATCCGAGCGAGCAGACGATCACCTCCCTCCATGGATTCTTATTCACCCTCTGTCTCAAGGTGAGGAGGGAAAGGGAAGGTTACGGTATCCAGGGGAGCAGATCAGCTGATATGTAGATACTATATTTAGTTATGAGCCCGTTCGCCTAAGAGTCAGCAAAGGCTCAACAAGCCCGAGAACAGGCAAAACATAATGTATGCTCAAAAGTTGGTCCTAGGTGTAACTTTCGATTCTGAATCGATTGGCTGATTCCTTTTTTCGATCTGAGCGTTCTGAATCCCGGTACGGCACAACGTCGATTTGGCCAAAATTTGTTTCTGCGATAAAAACTGAGTAGGGAAGGGCAAAATTGGCCGAAATCGCGCATACCCGACTAGAATTTAATTCTCTACAAAATGAAACTTTGGGCGAGGATCCATTGTTCTCCGTTTTCGAGAAAAGGTCGATTTTGATCTGCTGGCCATGCGGCAAAAATAATTTCATAAAAGAAGGAGAATGTTCTCCTGATCATTTTGGTATATGGGATCAAGGGGTTTTCTTTGAGGAAAGTATTTTTATGGAGAATTTACCGAGGCCAACTCTCTGTTTTTGCGATTTTTTGAGTATAGCTTTTTTCTTTCGTAGTTTCATGATCTCTAACATAAAAATTCGATTTCTACGTGCAAAAATACACCAAAAACTCCTATAGTAACGTATTTTTTTTTTTAGAGAATATGACTTTTTCGACGTTGACGTCGTCGTCGAGATTCATTTTGGGGTCGCAAAAGTCATGTTCTTAAAATTACGTCACTATATGAGTTTCTGGTGTATTTTCGCACGTAGAAATCGAATTTTTATGTTAGATATCACGAAATCTCGAAAGAAAAAAGTTATACTTGAAAAACCTCAAAAACAGCGAGTTGGCGTCAGAAAATACTCCATAAAAGTACTTTCCTCAGAGAAAACCCATTGACCCCATATACCAAAATGATCAGGAGAACATTCTCCTTCTTTTATGAAATTATTTTTGCCGCATGGCCAGCAGATCAAAAATCGACCTTTTCTCGAAAACGGAGAACAATGGATCCTCGCCCAAAGTTTCATTTTGTAGAGAATTAAATTCTAGTCGGGTATGCGCGATTTCGGCCAATTTTGCCCTTCCCTACTCAATTTTTATCGCAGAAACAAATTTTGGCCAAATCGACGTTGTGCCGTACCGGGATTCAGAACGCTCAGATCGAAAAAAGGAATCAGCCAATCGATTCAGAATCGAAAGTTACCCATAGGACCAACTTTTAAGCATACATTATGTTTTGCCTGTTCTCGACTTTGTCCGACTCTTAGGCGAACCGGCTCTTATATTTAGAATCAATTTGAGCTACTTCAATGATTGTCTGTTTTTTAAAAATCACGTGATAAGAAATTGATGAGAAATCGGATTTAAAGCTTCGTGAATACACTTGACAAGAGGGCGAAACATGTATTTGTCAGGCGCACGCGATTGGTCCCGGCCTCAATTATCTCTATCCCTACATCAGGGGGATCCTGTCGGAGGTGAAATCAGTTGACTTGCTATTACATCAATGCAGTGTTTGTTCGCATTTCAAATAATCTCAAAATAAATTGTATTGTCCATCTAATAGATTCACAATTTAGTAGTGTCTTACACACTGATCTGATGGGGTATATCAATTGTGCCATGGCAGACGAACCCCACTGTGGGCGTCCTGTCTCAGACGGACTCTCGTCCCCTCCTCACCTATCTCTACTACGGAGCACTCCTCACTGCCAGAGCCTCGCAATGGAAGAGGTGAGCGATAGGGAGACAAATGAGAGATGGGATAATGAATGGAAATATTAATAAATGATTCGCATTCGAATGCAGGGTTGGAACTAAGTCACCATGAATTTTTATTTTCATCAAATCGTTTTCGAATGCATATCCATGCACAATGTGATGTATGTAATTGAATATAAGCGCTTGATATTTGATTGAGAAACAATTGATAGTTGAAAAGTGTGTAAATATGTATACTTGATCAGATCGTCGAGTCTTCTGAAGGCGGCTTGCTTCGTTCCTGGCTACGCCGTCTCCGAGATTCAGATTGAAGCACTCAAGAAGTGAGTGATGACGTCATCCATAGGCAATGGAAACATTCCGTCCCGTCAGATGTCACTCTGTCATGAATATCTTGCAGACTGCACATCATCAGCTTCATCGCCTACGGTAGAATGTCCATTCCTGCCCGATCGCCCAATCTCACCAAGGCATGGAAGGTACGGTAGAGATGAGGGATTGTGGGATGAAGGAAGAAGGAAGAGTGATTGGTGTTGCTTCGGAGAGGGAAATGAGAGAAATTGAATGCTTTGGACAAGCATAGATGAATGCAAGACTAGAAACTCTCATTCACCGCACAACAACGATATTATGTAGATAGATGTAGACAACAATAACATCGCGGTAGATGGTATTTTCCCACAAATACATATAAATAGACCAAAATTAATTTCGATATAAATGTTCATCAAATATAGACCACATTTCGAACAAAAGAAAAATACATACAAACTTTAATAAAAATTGATTGAACCTTCGAATCGCGATCACATATGTGACACGGCGCCAAAATTTCAAAATCACGAAGCTGAAGACCGAATACGGTGACTTTCCTGCCAGACCTGCATGCTCAACGCGGGAGTTTGAAGTTTTACAAAATCGTATTTTCACAATTATTGTTATTTTTATAGATTATTTCTTTCATGAGTCGATGTGCAAAAATAATTAGTACAATCCAAATAGGATACATAATCATTTTTATAAACAGCAATTTCAGAACATCTGCTGGCACTGTGCCAGTAGATATCTTAATGTTAGAAATGATCTCAAAACCGATGTACATATTTATGAATCACATGAAAAAGTAGATATGACCCTTTTTAATTCGTATGTAAAATTCACAATCGAAAAGTGTTTAATCTAGTACATCGACTGAGAGGGAAGTTGTGAGAAATTGAATGGTTTGGACAAGGATAGTATGGATGAGCAGTTGGAAGGGTAGTCTGATCTCACTCTGGTCATTGGCTGTCCATTGCAGCAGCATGGTGGCAGCTACGGATCACTGGCTGCGGAATTGGAGGGAGGAACACTGTCGGATTGGGATGATGAGAGTGAGCACGCACTACGCACTTATTCATTCATTTCAATCATCCAATCAATTTGGTTAAATAAAACATGCGAATTTGGGATTGTGGAGTTGTGTAGCACCCTGGTTGGAGGAGTTAACTTCTAATCCACCAATTCCTCGTCAATCCATCTCTCCCCCTCTCAGCTAATTCATACGGGGAGGACAAGCCTCTGAGCACGGATCAGATCGCGGAACGAGCCAAGATCGTCCATAAGTATCTCTCTGGTAGTAAGAAGACGTACGAGAAGGTATTGTAAAATTCAAAACTCAGTTAGAGTCATAGACTGTTTAGCATACAGTAGGCATGATGAGCGGAACAAAATATTCGCTATTTATTTATTTATTTTTCCTATATTCCCGATCTTTCTCATATGTATTCCTGGACGCAAAATGCACTGATTAAATACAAACACTAAAGCCTAGCATCCCTTATTAATGATTGCTAAACACAGTAGATTGGACCGTTCGTAATAACAAGTTAAACGGTTTATTTTCTTACAGTACTGTATAATATCTCGCCATTGATTGATTATGGTATCTCTTCGTTGCAGGACCAGAATGTGGAACTGCTGCTGATTCTGATGAATGAGTGCAAGCTGAGAGCGGTGATCAAGGTGGCGGAGGTCCGTTTTCAATTTGAGAACTTAATTTTTAAAATAAAGTTGTAAAAATATTTCCATTTTAGATGTACAAAGTGGCGTCTTTGGCGCGTATCACGCAGTTGGCCAAACTGGAGAATGAGGAGGAGACGAAGCAGGTACCGTAGATAGAAGAGGCCGTTATCGCTCATTTCGGAACCTGTGGCACGGATCTGGACTTGATCTACCCTCATGTTACGTCGGTTTAAGGTGTTGACTGCCCTGATTGATGGTGGTCGTCTGCTGGTATCAGACGATGGAGAGGGATTCATCAGACTAGAATTACCTGTCGTCACTCAGGCACTCGGAGATATCACCGAGAGACAGCAGAGGTACGGTAGGAGTACACCATCAATCGAGAACTGACTGGATTACGGTAGATTGAGTGATTGATTGCAGACTGGTGGCGATCAGTGAGGACGTGAAGCGACTGGATATCCAGGCCCAGAAGACGACCTGGTACATGCAGAGAACGGTAAGGATTACGGTAAAATCCAATTATCGATTACTGAGTACGGTTGATAATGATGATATGGATTCAGAACAAGTCTGGCCATGCGAATGACGACGAGGGTCTCTCGATGAGCAACGTGCCTGACCAGTTCATGGCCCCCGCTGCCCCCACCTCTGTGCCCATGTAGGAAACGTCGCCCCTTTGATTACGGTAGCCACACCACCAGCCCTCGATGTTCATTCGTTATGTTGTGCATACTGGCCTTCTTTTGTATCTCAACCCGTCTACGTTGTAGATGGAGCCACTCAGTGTATTGCGTGTTCATTGTAAAAATATTAATCTCAACGGGAAGTATGATAAATTTATCGTGTTGCTGTGAAGTCGCTCTCGAAGAATAATACAACAGGCAAGGAAGAATAGTACCGTATAATTAAACGGTGGTATAGGTTAAGGCACCTGTATGTTGTGGTAGATGAAGGAGTATTTCATTGTGAATATCACATACTGATTAAAGGTCTCGCTATTCATGAGAAAATTGAATTAATGGAAGGAGATGGGAGACAAGAAAATGGAGTGAATGGAGTAATTGTGAATGAAAATGGACATAATGAATACATAATTTGAGAGATTACTATCATAATTTGTGAGATCCTTAATTTCAGAACATCTACTGGCACAGTGCCAGCAGATGTTCTGAAATTGCTGTTTATAAAAATGATTATGTATAATTAAAACCTATTTGGATTATACTAATTATTTTTGCACATCGACTCATGAAAGAAATAATCTATAAAAATAACAATAATTGTGAAAATACGATTTTGTAAAACTTCAAACTCCCGCGTTGAGCATGCAGGTCTGGCAGAAAAGTCACCGTATTCGGTCTTCAGCTTCGCGATTTTGAAATTTTGGCGCCGTGTCACATATGTGATCGCGATTCGAAGGTTCAATCAATTTTTATTAAAGTTTGTATGTATTTTTCTTTTGTTCGAAATGTGGTCTATATTTGATGAACATTTATATCGAAATTAATTTTGCTCTATTTATATGTATTTGTGGGAAAATACCATCTACCGCGATGTTATTGTTGTCTACATCTATCTACATAATATCGTTGTTGTGTGGCGAATGAGAGTTGAACTATTGAAGTATTCAATTTTGCTTCAGCACAAGGTCTCGAGCAGCGATCGAGGTTCATCGGCTACGATGGAAGAGTTCCACGAAGGTTGGTCCCTATTATCTCACTCGCATAGCGTCGCATGTAGGTACAGTAGATTTTCTTTCGAAATGATGCCGTGAATTCGAACATGTACCAAAGTATGGGTTTCTGTACAGGCTTGCGTTCAACTTATGATTTCATCAATTGGTTCCGTTTTTCTCCTTGCACAACGTCTCTCTCCTCTCCTTCTTTCTATCTCCAAAGATGAGAGGGAGATGGAAACACTAGACGCGAGGGCTAGTCATTAGAGATTCCATCGTTTCGCGTATTCAATTCTTAGCTTTCGATAGTCAGCACAGCGCTAACGAAGAATTGGATTGGGAAAGTTGAATAAGTGTAGAGGAAATGAGGGAATAGTCGATGAACTACACGTATATATAATGGTAATATAATTACACGTAATGACGTAATTACATCAGTAATTGAAACACGGAGAGAAATATGGCACATTTTTCACATTGAAAGTTGAGCAGTGAGTATTGAAATAAGCATGATATAATTGCAGCAGGTGACAACAAAGTGATGGCACCTCCCGTGCGATGGAAGAAGGTCCATAACACTACCGGACCCACTCCGAGGTATTCATTAACGCATATCCATTGGCAGTTGTGAGGCGTTGGAATGTGTTATGAAGGCTATAGTAGGGTTGCTGGTTGAAGGCAAGTACTATGCAACCCGAGAATTCAAAGCCAGCAATAGTTTGTGTTCATGAATCTTTGACCAACTATGTCTTCTCCAAGTGGATCGATTCTTGGTTTCGTGATCTATTATAGTGTTGACTGGCCTCATTGTAGACCTCGTCATGGTCATCGCGCCGTCTCAATCAAGGATCTCATGGTTGTGTTCGGAGGAGGAAATGAGGGAATAGTCGATGAACTACACGTATACAACACTGGTCAGTTAGAAAATTAATGGAAAAGACAATCGACTGCAGTTGAAAACGTGATCCATTCGGATTGGTCGAACAACTTCAGAATTTGCTAAGAATACTTGAATGATAAGCCGTAGAAGTTGCGAAAGAGAATGACTCGTGAGGAAATTTATTCAATTGCAGCAACGAATCAGTGGTTCGTACCCGCAGTCCGGGGTGATATTCCTCCTGGCTGCGCTGCCTATGGAATCATCGTCGTCCATGTGCACATCTATATCTTCGGAGGAATGATCGAGTATGGACGGTGAGTGAGAAGGAGGAGGAGTACGGTAGAGGAGATGAATTGAGGACTGATCTGCAGGTACTCGAATGATCTATTCGAGTTGAATGGACAACGATGGGAGTGGAAGAAACTGCGACCCAGACCACCCAGAGTTGGTGAGTGGAGGGGGAAGGGGGTGTACTCTAGAGATGATAATGAACAGAGGTTTCAATTATGTAGATGAATGGTAGAGAAACAATTGTGGATAAAGTGTACGCGATATGCACGAATCAAGTGAGATGATTTAAGTGGGAAAGAGGAAGTAGACAGGGAGAATCATAGGCTTTAATATTATTTCCATTGTAGGCGGGAGTGGTCCGTGCCCTCGTCTCGGTCATTCGTTCACTGTCAGTTCCAATCAGGTCAGTCATTTTCCTCCATCCAGTATCACCCGGTTATCAGTATTTACATCGGAATAACATTGTCTAATCCTCTTCAACAATTAATATCTTTCTTGCATTTATTATCTCTCGCAGATTGCGTATGTCTTCGGTGGTCTGGCTAACAACAGTCCCGATCCGAAGAACAATCTGCCCCAATACCTCAACGATCTCTACTCAATCGACCTCAAGGTCGGCCATGGAGCACTCCAGTGGGAGGCACCAGCGGTAAGTGAGGGGGGGGGGGGGGGGGGGAAGGGGAGGGCGTTATTTCGGGCATCGATCGACCTAGTTTTCGCCGTCATATTCGTTGTTCTCTACTTTTCACGAAAGGATGGCGAGATACGGTAGATGATGAAAGATGTGGATAGAAGTAGTTGTGTGGAGTCAATCGCTGTTATCGGATCCCACTAATTGTAAATTGACTTGAACCTTGCAGACATTCGGCACTCGTCCGACAGCTCGCGAGTCTCACACTTGCACCTACGTGGAGACCAGCACTGCGAAGTTGCTAGTGATCTACGGAGGTACGGTACAATGGCATTCGATAAATACAGTTGTAGGTCATGCATTTATATAATTGATAACTGCAGGAATGAGCGGCACCCGACTGGGCGATGTCTGGCTCCTCAACGTTGTGTCGATGACATGGGATAATCCCCAGGTCAGAGATGGATTTCGATTATATCCATCGATCTGTGTATTTAGCACATTTGGAATGGATTGGAATCACTATCATGCAAAATGAGTGACGATTCATGGTGCGATTTCAGTTGTATGGATGTCCTCCTCTTCCCCGCTCCCTCCACACGGCGAATATGATCGGAGAGAGGATGTTTGTCTATGGAGGATGGGTGAGAATTTCATCATTATTACGCAATCGGGAAGCCGTTCATGAATAAAGTCAATATAATTATGATTTTACAGGTCCCGATGGCTTCAGACAACGTCAGTGGTGGTCAGGTACGAACACACATTTAATATTTGTTTCTAAATTCGAAAAATGGTCGATGCTATCACATAAATAATAAGGTTAAGATTTTCAATTGAATAAAATGTGGTTGTGATTGTAGGAGTGGAAGTGCACCTCTACTATGGCCATTCTGAATCTGGAGACACAGACATGGGAGCAGGCCAATCTCCCTTCCATCAATGATGGATACGTCGCTGGTCAGTCATGCAAATTCCTCAATCAATATTTTTTTTGTCGTTCTGACTTATAATAATCCATCCATTAAACATCTCGCTCTCAGAGAATGATAATTGAAGTATTGAAACAATGAGCACCTCAAGCTGTGTTTCCGCAAATTGAATGAATGGTTTGCAGAGACTGGTAATGGAATGCCTCAATTGACATCAACGCAGACGGGAATGATGATGGCACCCGGGGGAAATGCAGGTTCCTCTTCTAGTTATACGAATCCAAGTCTAGATTCAATGGATATGACCATGAGACATAACTCATATGCAGCGCAGCGCTATTTATTAGTTCGGAATGTCACAGAACATCCAGTTCCAGGCCATACAAATATGTGCCGTAGAAAGCGTAGTCACCTGTGCGTCCCCCTCCCCCCTCCCCCCTCCCCCTTCCCCTCCCCATGGTGATGGTTGTGCATTGCAGCGGTGGAGGTTCAGCCGCACGCGCGCGCCGGTCACTCGTCAGTGGTAGTGAACAAGAGACTGTTCGTGTGGTCAGGAAGGGATGGATACAGAAAGGCATGGAATAACCAGGTAGTGAGAGGATAGAGTGTTCAATGAGTGCCATGTGCAGGTCTGCTGCAAGGATATGTGGTTCCTGGAGACGGAGAAGCCTCAAGTGCCAGCCAAAGTGGGACTAGTCAGAGCACAAGTCAATGGACTAGAGGTGAGAAGACATGGACGACGTTAAGTCCTCGCCTAATTTCATGCCTTTTCGATAGCCCTAAAACGGCCAGAATCCATGATAATGACATGAAAAGGATATCCCTATGCGAAAAAACATTTCTTTTGATAGAAATCATTGCTCGCAACTTCTTCTTATGCTAAGAAGAAGTCTCGAGAAAAAATGGCTTAAAATGACCATCTTTCCCGCCCAGATGAAAACACGAGTGTCGTCTCATGTTTTAAAAAAATAGTATATATATTTTTTTAAATATGATAATTGAGTTAAATAAAGAAGGGAAAGGAAAGTGAAAGTAGAAATCAATGCAGTGAATATTTGCCAAAAATCATATTCAGTTATAGTAGTGACACACTATTAGACACAAAAACTTATTAGAATACAACTGCATTCTCTACTTTCACTGCTCTTTTAAAAAATTAGCACATTTTTCGAATTTAATAGATCGATTTAGAAGGATTGGTTTAATCGGGTTTAGTCGATACTCTTGCGTTCAGTGTAGGGTGTAATAAGCTAAATGGTATAGGAATTGTTGGAATGGACACTAAAATGTTGTAATTGGAGGTGAGCTGGCCAGCAGTTGCCTCGGCCGAGGCTTATCTCCTGCAATTGCACAAGTATGAGGGAGCAGATGCCAAGAGAATGCCGGCTGGATCCGAAGATGGAGACGGTTAGTTAGAGACTTGCCCATTATAGTCACCTAACAAACAGTGCCCTAGTATGAAACCCGAGCTCAAAAAAGATCCTAGTAGTTCCTGATATATGGTCAGTTGAGTGTAGAAATATAGTGAGTGTGTCCCTTTGTGAGCATAATGTGTCTCCAGGTACTCCTGACTTGCGAAGGCCGGGTCTGGCAGGGAAGATGCCCATTGGAGGAGGAGTAGTACAGAGAACACCCGGAGGACAGCTCATGAAGGTAGTCTCATGATCATTCATTTTTGAATCTGCTTCAAGCTGTGATATCAATACCAAATTCAATCTATTTTCACTAGTGCATTCTAACCGTTTGTGAAACATAATTGGACCAGTGAGTGATCTCCTTCCCTTTCAGTTGGTGCGCACTGGCCAGAATGGGGCTGGATCTCAAGTGGTGAGAGTGGTCAAGGGAGCCATGACCCCCCAGGCGGTAGGAGGAGGAGGAGGAGGAGGAGTGGCATCACCTGCCAAGACCCCCGCTGGACATGGTAAGGGGGGGGGGGGTTGAGCATCAATCAATCCATTATTCATCCTGCTAAATAGTATTGGTCTGATTGTACGACTCCTCTATTCCCGTTCCCCACTCTGTTATCACACTTATGAAATAGACACTCGTTTGATTGGCGACAATTGAGAGCAATAGATTCAGTTAAATGCATGACAATATGATGTCAAGTGATAGAAGGGGGGATTCATATGTGGCAGATTTCGTGAGAAACGTTTTTAATAATAAATAATTTTTCAGCGGTACTCATGGGCAAGACGATGTTCTCTGGCTCCAAGCCGGGAACCCTCCCTCCTAAGTATCCATTTTATTATAATATTTCTTTTAAATAATTTTATTTTTTAACAATAACATTTAATTATTCCCAAGAAATGTCGGATGATGAACCTCCTTGGTTGCAGCCGCGTCGTCTTTCAACTGCCACCTGGAGCAGTAGTCGCAGTCGGCAGCAGCCCTGCTCCTCCTGCTGCAGCAGTGGAGGGAGGAGTGCCTGCAGCTGCTGCAGCTGGGACCCCCCAGCAGCCGATGCCCACCATATCCACCCAGGGAACCACCTACACCACACCCAGGATCATCGTGCAGGTAGGGGAAGAGGGAAGGAGAAGGATGAATGGGTAGATAGGCTGATGGGAGTTCTTGTTAGATTATTGCGAAGTTTGGCGTGACTGCAGAGGTCAAATGCATAGATCAGCAGTCGAAAAATTATGTAATGATTTTAACAATGTATTTGAAATATAGAAAAAATGGGGTGCTTGACATGCCATTTGTGTAATTGGGTGAACAAGTATCATTCCGTTGCAGCCCGACGATATCTCCCTCCCCGCCAATCTACTGGATGAGATGACAGAAGGCCCTCCCCCCTCTGCCCCCTCTGCCCCCTCCTCGACCCTCATTCCCGTCCCTCCTTCCCCTCCCAAGAATCTCCAGCCGACTGCTGCAGCTGCAGCTGCTGCACCCGCTCAAGAACAGCCTGATGCGGTCAGTGCAATACTTGGCTAGGGATAGATAGGTTTTTTTTCTCGAAGGTGCGTTCTGCAAACCACATTGTGCTTCACAGGAACGTTTTTTTTCTGACAATTTTAATGATATACTATTATTATCCAAAGTCATGATTCGATAATGTCTCTTCTTTGTTCAGACAGCACCCGCAGAAGCAGTGGAGATGAAGGATGAGACGAAGGAGGAAGAAGAGATTAAGAAGGAGGGAGAAGGAAGTGGAATGGAGGATGCGAAGGAGGAGAAGCACGAGAAGGAGGAGGAGACAGACCAGCAGGTGAGATGAAGGGGAAAAGAAGAAAAGGAGGGGAATTAGTAGTCAGAGCTTTTCTTGATATTGATAGAGTATTTATTGCAGCCATCAGTGGCGGATTCAAGTGCTGAGGCAGGCGCATCCGAGCCGAAGAAGGAAGAGAACGAGGCGGAACCAGTCCCGACCACTGCCTCTGCTGCACCCATGGAGACAGAGACTGCTGCTGCAAGTGCTGCACCTGCTGCAGAAAGAACACCCGCTGTGGTAGCCAATGAGGAGCAGCCTCCAACGCCCGTGGTGAGCAGGAGGAGATAGAGAGGCCTATTCATTTTATTTATGGACTATGTATGTATACAATGGATATGATGATTGTTGTTTGTGATGGAATAATCGATTGATTTGAGGAAGAAGAGGTGTGGTTCGACGTGGGAATCATCAAGGGAACCTCCTGCATGGTCACTCACTACTTCATATCCAGCGAGAACTCACTCGAGAGCACTTATGTACGTTCATTTGTACTACTCTGTTTAGACTTTTATGGCTCGTCGTGACTTGAGTTGTGAATTATCTCTGTTTCTGTACTTGTGGACGCATATGAAGTAGCTATCCCGAGAAAATAGTCAATGATTTTGCTCCAGAATGAAGATGCCTCTGGGAATACTACGGCGAATACACAGCGAAAGGCGGAACTCGAGTCGGGAACCGCCTACAAGTTCCGAATCGCGGCCATAAACGCTCTTGGAAGAGGTATGCACTGTGGGAAGAAGATCCGATGTTTATTAGCACGTCTTATAGGAGTTATTGTAACCGTTTGATGGGTGGTCGAATGGATAGATGGGATAGATGGATGGGGGAATGGAGGGAATGGTTGTGATGCAGGTGACTGGTCGGAGGTGGCTGTCTTCAAGACGTGCATGCCTGGTTTCCCCGGTGCCCCTTCGTCCATCAAGATAACGAAGAGTCAAGAGGGAGCACATCTCACTTGGGAACCACCCCTGGCCAATACTGGTGAGAAGAGAAGAATCAAAGTTAACCGTATGCAGCATAGTGACAATAGTATGGAGTGATGAGAGTCTCCTTTCCTTGTCAGGTCGTGGTCGCATCTCTGAGTACTCCGTGTATCTGGCAGTCAGAAGTGCAGTCAATGCAACGGCCACTGAGAGTCAACTGGCATTCATGAGGGTATTCGTCGGTCAGTTTATCACCCCTATCTTACTCTTCACAACTAGTGCTTTTCTACGTGAGACTATGGATTAGAGTGTGAGACATGACTAACCCCTACTCATTGAGGTCCCGAGCCAGAGTGTATCGTCCCCCATCAGAATCTCTCTTCGGCCTACGTGGACACCTCCAACAAACCCGCCATTATCTTCAGAATAGCTGCCCGCAATGAAAAGGTGAGTGGAGGTTGAAGAGAGGGAGAGTCATTGCTGACTACTCACAAATGAAAGAACATGGACGGAATACTCTTTAGTCGTCTCTCCTTTGCAATTCATCTCTCCAAAAGGTTTCACTTAGACGGAATAAATAATAGATTAATAAATAAAATGTAGTTATGTAACAGTTGTAATGAGTATAATTGCAGGGCTACGGCCCGGCTACGCAGGTCCGTTGGCTGCAGGAAAACAGACACTTTGCCGCACAGGGCGCAGCAAGGTAAGGGGAGAATGATCTACTATCGATTGATTGCAGCACACTGTAGCTCAGTAAAGATGAGATGAAGAACTAGCATGTGATTGCAGAGCCCAGATGCGATATCCAGTGAATGCGAGTGCCTACCATCTACCTCCACCCAAGAGAATGAGAATGGACTGAGGAGATACTCCACTCCCTCTTCACTTAATGATACCGTAAGCAATATATCCCCTCCATTAAACTTCCCACTTCTACTGTACCCTTATCTCAATCGCAATTTACCCTAGAACCTCGAATCTCACTTCTTTCAGAATTATTCCGTTGACTTCTGACTTGGTTGATGCCTTAGAAAGGTGATATCCTTTCATGCATAATACACTAATCTTACTCTGTTAGTTAAGAAGTTTTCAATTTTCAAGTTGTTTATCCTTTTGATTCCCCCTTTAACCGTAAACATTTGGTCATTCCACATCGTATGCTTTTGGACGTTACTCATTTTGCGTGAAGAGGATAACTGATTGATTGCCTCTTCTCATCTCATAACTGCTAATCACTCCTTGCTAACTTTCAATTCCTTCCTAGAGAAGCATTGAAATCTCAATCGCATTTATGTACAATAATAGAAATAAAGGAAAGTTTGCTATTGGCTGACTTTATCGTCTCTTGTACAACAGAGAGCCAATGGTTACGAATCGGAGAGGTTAGAACCCGAATAAGGAAAAGGAGACGGTTAGATCAATTTTGAATCATCAGAAATCAATAATTAGGGAATATGGAAGGATCGAATTATTAGTGACAACTAGACTACGATGGTTAGTTGGGAATACTGTAGTTGGATGAGAGGATGGCAAGCAATGCAGCTCATTACGTGGAATTGAGGCATGCACAACGGGAAATTATTACAGTAGGCGGTTGAAGCGGTGCGGTCGCGTCGCGTGAAGCAATAAATCAATAATCGATGAGTGCACTGACTAATAGCCGAGGGCAGACGAGGGCGGGTTATGCTTGCGCAGGGCATACAACGAATGGGGACGACGGCTAGCAGAAGCTCTGGAAGCGGGAATCGATCGATGGAAGGGAGAGGATTACGGTAGAAGCAGAAGGAGAGGTATACTGTAGCCAGAGAGGGATACGGTAGCCAGCAAAGCAGAGGCAAGCAAGGCACTTTTGGTTGATGACACAAAGCAGCAGAGAGCGGGGGAGGAATACGGTAAGAGATTTATTCGTCTTGGGACTCGATGGAAGCGTCAGAGGAGAGATTATCGATCGTCTCGGGGTCTGGAGTGGTACTGTACCTGATCTCACGGCCTAGCAATTTGCAGTTGACACGGGAGAATTGATGGACTGCGCGCTTGAAGTTCTGCAATCGATAGTTCAAGGTTACGGTATATGGAGATGATCTACCTTCTCCTTCTGCCATGGTAGAACAAGCGTGGCCACGAGATCACCCTGGAATACGGTAGATCAGGATTACTGTAGGTCGATGGAATTGATCTCACATTCGAATCCTTATTGGCCATGATGAGATATCGCTGATTGGAGGGTGCGTTCTTCTTCAGCTCACAAGGGCAGGCGCCTCGGGCAGAGAGGGAGATCGTCTGGAGTACGGTAGGATTAGGATACAGTATCGATCGATTAGCCAATTTCAACCGTACTTTCTCTCCAACTGATCTCTTCCTGTCGCCTTTCTTCAGGCTTCGGCCATTTCTAATCTTGATCTGTGCTCCGTGCACCTCAGCGATACGCGCCTTGAGTACTGTAATCGGCCATTGATTACGGTATTCATCGAAAATAAATCGATACCTACGGCGGAGCGGCAAAAGTTGTCGATGATGTTCTCGTAGGTGCCGACTTGCGTGCACGACTCACAAGGAGTGGCTACCGTAGCCCCTGCGGCGGTTACTGTAATCGACCCTTTATCGATTTCCATACGGTACAGACTTCCGATATGATACCGTAATACATCTACAGGGACTAGGGTTAATTGAGGAATGAGTCAAGATGGAAGTGTGAATAACCCTCTGATTCCCTCGAGAGGAATGAGAATAGCTGGGGGATGGAATGCCTCTCTCATCAGTCTATTCTCACCACATCAAAGGGACCGCCCCTCTCCCTCCCTCTTCTTCTTTCAGTGAGGACACCCATCACAGAGGATGGATCACCTGACAACTTCCCCCCTCAGGCAATTATGACGCACATAGGAGGAGATAATCGATAATGTATGAAATACAGTAATCCCTCATTCGAAAACATTGTCCAATTGCTCCCTTCAGGTAGATGCAATGAATGAAGGGGGCTATGCTCAGAGATTCGAAAAGAGTGTTAATGATGAGGGGTATTCCTTCCCTTCTCCTCCCTTCTCTTTTCCTTCTGGTAACATTGGATACTCTGGTCAGCCCCCTCCCTTCTGCTCTTCTCTCTTCTCTATCTATTGCCGACTTCTGAGGTGAAGTCTGATTGAAATACGAGAACTTTGACTGAGATAGTGTGAGAAGATGAGAGACCCCAGAGAAACTGTGACTGGCGAGAGACAATGGGAAATGGAGAGACGGAAAGGAGGAGAAGGATCATCGCCTAGATTAGACGGGGGCGCACATCAATCGATGGGGGGGGGGGGGGGGGGGGGGCATGGTAGATCTAGGACTGGATATTGGACTGGATCAAGGACGGGATATTGGTGTGGATCTTGGACTGGATCTAGGACTGACTTTTCTCAGCAGTTGGCGGTTTGATGCACATGTCGTTCTCCTCTGGGTAGAGACTGCAACTGAGCATCTCCGGCCAGGGGAAACCGTATTGTCGCATGCGACCCTCGCAACCCTGGGAGGATACGGTAGCACTACCAAATCGGATAAATGATTGGATAAAAGTTGTAACTTACATTCTGGACCAGCTCACAGAGTGATCGACAGGGAAGAATGGATTTGGCCATCTCAGGAAGACACACTGGAGCGAATACAGAACAGAGGAAGAGCTGAAATATCGATTGGATGATGACTACCGTATCCCTCATCTATCGTATACCTGAGTGTGGGGATTGCAATTGAGATTGAGAAGGGATAGCCAGTCCTGACTGTGATGGACAACCTCTGCGAGTGTCTCGTGTTCCAGGAGATTGGGCAGCTGCATCTCTGTATACTGTAAGAGGGGAAGTGAGTACGGTAGGCGGGGAGAGGGATACGGTAGGTCTTTCGATCGATAATCACCTGAATGTTCTTGCACAGTGTCAGATTCGACGGGATCGCCACGCACTTGGAAGTGCTCTGCAAAGAAGAAAATGAAGATCGATATTGTTTAGATATCATAACCCTAGGATATATACGGTAGGATATTTGGCAACAGTACCTGCGTTCTATCATTAGATGCGATCATGGACCACGATTCGGAGAGATAGGCTCGGGCCCGCACAGTTGAAAGCACACACAGCGTTGCTACTGTAATCCACAGTCGGGGCAGCATGATGTGGTGTGCTGGTGCGGCTGAGAGTGCGGGCGACGTTTATCACCACACGATCACACGATGGACAGGCTATAAATCAGGAGGACAAATAAGAGGGAGGTGAGATGGATGGGAGGGCAGGTGTCATCGTGGAATAGAGAAGAGACTTATTCCTCTCCTACTCCGACTCCGCCCATTTCTTCCCTCTCCCCTCAGGGGCAATTTCGTGTTCCATCTAGGCGCACTTCCGGAGAAGAGAGAGAAAGTGGTAGAGAGGACAAATGGAGAGGAGGAAACATGACTGACTTCCGAATGGAGGGAAGGGGTTACATTATGGAAGATATGGAGGTTTGATCGAGAATGGAAAGAAGGAGATGGAATAGAGATGAAGACAAGACATAGATATGGTATGATTGAGAGGTCACAATAAGAAGAGAGTCCAATAGAGAACACATCAAAACTAGCCAGGAGGTGTGAAGATAGAGGGTGAGAAGAGACTCGGAGAAGATCAAAGATGAGGGAGACACTAATTGTGAGGAAACACTCGAGTATTCATTCTTTATTTCAGAATGAAACAGTATAAATCACATGATAGTTTGTACTTGTAATACATAATAAGTATAGTAATAGTTGGTGTAGTGAGGTAATTAGGGCGTTTCTTCTCTCTTCTTCACTGCAGACTGCATATCTTCGTCTTCAATCGTGCCTCACTCTTCTTCTCAATCGCACACCACACGCACACCATTTTCTGAAATCAACAATACATACACCAAAACATTAATATACTCTTAAACTAATAAGTCAATGATTAACATACCCAGTTGAAATTTCGTTCCATATAAAGGGAGCAGAAGTTATCAAATGGATTCGATTCTCCGCATCTTTTACATGTCCAGCACGAGAATCTCTTCAAATCACGCAAATGTTCTCAAAGTGAATACCAATACTACCATCCAATTGGTAAGAGGTTCAGCTGACCACTCATTTCAAAGACTGCTCATTTCACCATCTTCACTATTCTTCACATACGTCTTTCCACAGAAGTTGCAGTAGACCCTCAAGTAGACACTCGTTATGGATCTCGTGTCCATTATTTCTGGCTTAATCGAAAAATATCATCTCTGTAATTTCTCAGATGATTCTGTGCATCATATTGACCCTAATAAAAAACGGAAAACGATTTTTTGGTTCTCATCAGATTATCATCCGTCTGGTTAGTGCATTTTTTCTCTTCATTCTACAAACTCTCTCTCCCTCTCTATCCCCCCCCCCTCTCTCTCTCTCTCGACGGATAGGACGACAAATGAGCAAGCAGAATTGAAACGACGTCACGAATAATCATTGTTCTAACCAGTTTCACTTGACTTGTCATCATTGAGATGCCTTTCATGGCAGATGTGTCCACACTTGAGAGATACGCAGTTCTCATACACAAAGTCGGCTGGAAAGTAACCACATTCACACACCCAATACAAATACAAAACAATTTGAATAAGATAACTCACAATCAGCATTAAACATGACATCGGCACAGCTACAGCACTGCACGATGATTGCACTTGCGGCCTTTCCCTTCATCTACAGACTAGGCGCTCGTCTTTGGATAGTCTATCCGGCTGGAAATAATAGTTCGCCAGTTGTACATAGTCAATTGAATGTAATCACGCCCTTATAAAACATTCCGAATCGTAGAAAACATTTAGGAAATAGTACCAACCGGATCTATAGGATCGCTGCGTGGACTGTACAAGAATGCATCCTCAATACAATTGCGTCTTTTGGTGAGGAAGATTCGAGTTCCATCCTCACTTTGAATCCCATTTGCATTTTTGGCAATACGAAGACCAATGTTTATCCCGGGTATCTCTGTGTGTGGTGTGCTAACAAGAAGAAGTACCAAAAAGAGACACTGCGACTCATCAATGATTCTATCGATCCTATAGATCCGGAGAGAAAGAAATACTACTCTTTTTGTCGTAGAACATCTCGGTGGCACGGTGAAACTGCGCTGCGGGAAAACGCATGAAAAAGTTCCTCTACGTCTGCACCGAAACTACAGTACTTTTGCAAGATTGCATTGTGAAAAGACAGAAACCTCATTTTTACTTATCGTATCGTAAAGGCTTCAAACACCCCGTGTTTCTACCGTATTTCAGGTAAATCGTTGTATGAGTCTGTAATTTTGTTTAAATCTAGGTTGACAAGTGTGACACCATTTTCGAATTTATTTCTTTAATATTTAATAACGTTTTTGTATTGCGTTCTCTGTTCTAATAATTGCTGGATCGCTTGAGGCATTATAGGTCATGCTCTGATACCTCATTGGATCATGGACAAAGCTTATTTGGCTCGTAAATTATTACTTTCAGATTTCTTAGAATTTCCACGTTTCGCGAGCTTTGTATACATTGATTATGCGTTTATACTAATGCATTCCTTACTCAGAGGCTGTCCAGTAAGCTGAACGGCGACTTGACCTAGAAGAAAGGCGTGTCGTCGCCCTATCACGGGTACGCGTCTAGCCTCAAGGTTCGTGAAAGGTTCGCTCCGCTCTACTTCGATTATTGTTTACACATTGCCAGTTTTCCTCTTTTGCACGTAAGTCATGCCCAAATTTCCTAAATGTCTCGGAACTACTTTTTCAACGGTACATGCTGTACTAAACAAGACCAAAAGACTAGTGCTTGGGCTTTAAACTTCTCACTTCCAGAGGTCTATCCGCTATCGCCTTCTCATGGATGATCATTCGGCCAGCGGGAGGCGACAACCAAGACTTAAATCGCGGCCTGTCCCCTCTATTTACTTCTCGAATTAATAAATGATGTTCTTATCGTTCCATTTCGTCACTGGATGGCAGCCAGCCCCGAAGGGAAGTATCTCCATCTAATCTATTGTTGGGGATTCCAGGTGTCCCCTTCAGGTCTCAGTGTTGGACGTCGTCTGATTCATTGTCATTTTTTACTTGTATTTCTCATGCTCCGTTATGGAATAAATTTGTCGTGATTCATCTCGTTCATCCTTAAAAAAACGTGCATGGCATGAAGAGGGAATACTCAACATTGAAGTCGCACGAGGACACGAATAAATGACGTGTTTTTAGAATTTATTGACTGATCTAGCTTTTCACACAATCGATAAATTCTGCAGCACAAAAAATAGTTATCAAAATGAGAATGATGCTAGAAAAATATTTCACGAAATATCAGCCGCGAGAATCGCTCATTTTCACGGCAAAAATTCGGTTTTTTTGAAAAATATAAAATTGGGCAAACTGTTCATCCGATCTTTTTTAATATGTTATTAAGAACGGTGCTATGGATTTACAGTGAAAAAAGAAGGCGTGAACAGTTTGCCCATTTTTAGCAAATGATTTAAAACTTTCAGGACAACATTGTGACCCAACGAACCACTGCCGTGAATCCGCTTCTCGTGTTAAATTGAGCTAATTAAAAATTATACTTTGTTTTTCCATGATCCCTCGTGACTCTGGTAGTACGAGACGAGGATAGCGTAATTTATTAGAGCATTTGAAAAATATTCTTGTGATTTCAGTTCACGATAGCATGATCAGTATACTGCAGTACTGACATGCGATGCGCTCCAGTTGGACTCAAAGCGTCGCACCCTCCACCTATCTTCTTTATCATTTTACTTAATATTTTGCCATAATTTTCAAAAACTAAATTGAAAACATTGAATGGGGTAAGGTGAGCTTCCATTTGCGCACCAATTTGTGCATTGTTTCATTCATCCTTTTACACCGCTGCCGTCCCTAATAGAAGCATTTCGAAAATCCGCGCGAAAATAATATTCAAAATGTATCTACAAAAATCAGGGACATCAGGTAAAATTACGGTACATCAGGAGCAAAAAGCTACCGTAATTCAGGGTTGGCGAGAGTGCAGACGGCGGACAAATGTGCAAAAACAGCCGTTTTGTACCCGCATTTTTACGGTTGCGAGTTTCACCGTGGGTGGGGGTGGAAGAGGAAGAACCACTAACCTTTTTGGTAATGATGGTCGCAATTCTTGCACTTCCACTTGATAAATTGAGCAACGAGATCTTTCGCGATGGATCGATTGTGCACTTTCCCCATTTTAATCTGGAAAGGAGTGATTTTGGAATATGTCTCTACAATTCTCTCGCTTGCCGCATTCAGTTTATATACTAAAACGGTGTAATGAAAGAACTAACCAGATCTTTGACTTTCGGATTGAGGATCGAGGCATGGAAGCGACTCGTATACGAGTGGAAGTGTAGAGGGGTTTGAGTAGATGTAGTAGATTCGCCCGAGAGTAATTCCTCGGAATCTCCCATTGAGACGAGAGAAGAAAGGAGACTGTGATGAGTTGTTTGTGAGAGAAAGGAAGGGATTGGAAAGTCAATCGATGGAGTGACCCGAGGAGAGGAGAGGAGAGGGAGGGTAGATCAACCAGGGGTCAGCCTCCCTCTCCATACATCTTTCATTGATGGATGGTTGATTGGACCCACTTGAGGGCCTTGTGGATGACGCATCCGGAAGTCTTGGCGTAGATGTTGCGCTGGACAACAACAACACGACGATGCTTGAAGCACACAATATGCAATTGGATCAACCAGTCTTGGTGATGGACATCACGCCATAGGTAATGACTCGGAATTCAAACCCAAATTTGAGATAAACACTTCGAATGTTACAAAACTTTATCATATAATACGTTCAGGAAAACAAATGAGTTGAAAATGTGATAACTTTTAAAACTTGAAAAGTATGTTCTCCATGAAAAATTAAATTAACGAATTCAACAACAAAAGTGATAAACTTCTTATTGATTAGTTAAAATGTTATTTACAGCAATATATACAAAAATGAAGTACGAATACAAATCCGATCGAGTAGAGAGAGTAATTACTGTAGCATTATCACTTCTTCTTCCTGGAATTAGTCAATATTAAATTAAATCGTCATGAATACATCTGATAGAGAGTACGCCCAGCTATAGTAGTAACTATGAGAGCTTACTGATGGACTAATATGCCAATATACGTATCATCCATATCTATATTCTCTTGATTTCTCTTACCATCTCATCGTTAATTATTCCATCTTCTCTCTTGACTACTCTAAGTAGTCCTGTTGCTCCGTTGTTTCCCAAGATCTCTTCGATGAACACAATCTCATCGTCCTCTATGTTCACTGTGTCCATCTGCAAAACAATCATGACTCTCCATCACTCGACCTTCTCCCTTCCATACCATTCCCATATCATTTCCATCCTCCATCTCGTCTTCTTTTCTCATCTCCTTTCTCGGGGCAACTGGGATGTGAGGAGCAGGCAGGCTGAGAAGGAATGATCACTCTACTCATATATCAATTACAAGGAGAGATCAACTAGTACAACGGACAAATGTATCTATACTTTTTCTCCCTGAATACTCACCAATCACCGGAGCAGATGAGAGGTCTTTCCCTCTCTCCATCCCGTTCTTCTTTTCCACTATCCTCATCGGATCTGAAGGTAAAAACTCTTTCCATTCACTGTGATCATGATCACGGTGGTAGGGCAAGGTGCAAGTTGTTCTAGGAATAGCCCATTTCGTGAATCAACAATGGCAAACATCCTTTGTCTGAACATTTATGAGATGGGGCTTTTCAAGACAAATTGTACATCTTGTGCTTTCACTCCCTAATACCTGATAGGTGGTAAAATGTCTCCTCCATCTGATCCTTCTCTTTCCTCTGATACCGTTGGAGAAGGAAGCTCATCAGAGGACATCGAATGATCCTTAAACCATATTTAAATGGTCGGTTCCCTTTCTACAAATAATATGCTCACATCCGTCTTCTTTATTCCGGGTATCATGGGAATGGAGAGATTCATTGAAGATCCCATCGTCTTCGAGTCTCTCACCATCAGATTCTCAAATTACAAATTTCATTCGATATATCCTTTAGTAGCACTCTTCTTTTCCATCTATTCCATCGACTATTCATTCCCCCCTCACCTTTGCCTCTTCGAATCCCTGTTCAATGGCTTGATGGGATAAGATAATGGAGGAATCCCACTCAGTATCTTCTCCTTCTCTCCATCCATTCATCTCTGGAACCTGTAAGTACAATTCAATCACTCACATTTCACATTCTATCTACAAACAATTTTGAAGAATTCTTCGAAGGCAGCTTCATTCTTCTGATCTTCCCATACAGTCTCTTCCTCTTTCTTCATAGACAACTTCTGCAAATAATCCGTTATCTCCATCATCCACACACTCAATCAGCCACAATAAGTATATTAAACTCAATTAAAAAACACCTACTTATATGTTTTGCTCCCACCTAGTTATATATTTTTTTTCGTCTAAATGCTCGCCTTAGGAACTGCATCAATCCCTCCTTTCATATTATAAATAACAGACATATTCAGAGTGAAATATACAGTAGTGCCATCAATTATTATAAAAGGAACGAAGAATCATTTTCTTACAATAATGGATAGTTCTCACCTCTCCACTATTCTTCTCATCATTTATATTCTTGCCATCCTCACAAGTCTCGCTATAACGTTTTAGCTGTTCCATAAGCATATGTCACGATCAATATACCTTGGATAATCCGGTAGCTTCTTTACAAGATGCTTGTAAATTCCCAGATCCATGGGTAGCGAACATCGCGTGATTGAGTGGTCTCTCTTTTAATAATCGATTATAATCATTTGTGCAGTTCCAATGCTTCTCACCTCGGCTCTTTTCTTTCTCGATGATATTGTTCCCTTTTCCACCTTCTTTTCCTCATTCTATAAACAATATTTTCAATGCGTATTATTCCATCTATCATACTTACGTGGATGAATTGATAGTTCTCACTGTACTCTTCTTCAAATTTCTCTGATTCCTCCTTCTCATTCTCTATCGCTTCTTCCATATCCTCTATATCAACTTCCATCTCCTCTTCGATCACCACTTCTTCACTCTCCACTGTATATCCTCCTAGCAGCAAAAGCTGAAAAGGACAATTCCTCTCTTTCCTCTATTCCTTTCATCAACTTACTTCTCTATCCTCTTCATCCATATCGGAATCTTCTCCGAAATATTCCTTCCTCAAAATGAATCCATCTTCACTATTTTATACTCTCGAATAAAAACGACGATATGGAGAAGAAGAAACTGACTCAGTCGTGCGTCTCCTCCTTCCCATTTCTTCTTCCATCGTAACTTGCCTATCGCATACTTTCATCTCTTCTTCGATGTAATCAATCACCTTATCAATCGACTCGAATCTAAAATGAGTAAAGTATACTTTTTTTGAAGTGAACATATATAAAAATCATCATACTCCATCATTGAGAAGGGTGGATTGAACAATCGAATGTCTTGATTATTCCTAGCGTCATTCAACAATTCTTCCAGCACAATCCTTCTGGAATGGAGATCAGATGAAAAAGTGGAGCATAAATGGGAGAGAGTGGCACTCACCGATGCCGAGCCAAGTTTCTATACCACGCACTTAATCCGACTCCATTCATAGGCTGTGCAACTTTCAATACTCCTGGCAAGAAGTGTAGAAGTCTGGAATCATTAAGTGTATAACGTATATGAACAGACTACTATATTTTCCAGGCATACGCTCAGTTAGAATTTCATATTCTTTAAAACACATAAACTGCGAAACTTGATGAAACTTACTCAACCAAAATGTTCAGTTCTTCTGATCGCGTGAGACTCGGCTGATTAATAAACATCCGAATGGTGTAGAGGAAGAATTGACAAGCAATAACCTAAATGATACGATGTCTACTAGGTATGAATGTGATCACTCACTGGCAGGAGACAGGGAAGACGCAACAGAGCACCTGAAAAGGAATTCATCTTCACTATTACATGATCTCGAATAGCAACGATGACAATGTATGACACGCACAACTATTCCACACGAATCTCAAGCGATTGAACCATTTCTCTCTTGATTTCAAATCTGAAAATGAAAAACCTTTAAAGAAGGAAGAAAAAATTTTCCAACCATATCGGAGCGCCAGAGATGGGAGTAGTAGAAAGACAAGGCCCTCATGGCAGCAGGCAGTCGTTAGATTTTTGAGAAAGAAATCAGCCGCCGCCTATAAAAAAAGGAATCCTTCCGGAAGGATTCTCGAATGAAACAATCGGTCAAACAAAATTATCCAGAATGGTTTAGGAATAGATTCTAATAATTTTTTTGGACTGGTGATCGGTCGTAGCTCTAAAACGAGATTGGAAATTTATGGTTAAGGCAACCATAAATTTCCAATCTCGTTTTAGAGCTACGACCGATCACCATTCAAAAAAAATTATCAAATATTCCTTGAATTGTCAACCCTAATAATTACACCCCTTACAACCTCCTTGTCAACGTTGTCCGCGAATAGTTTGTTGAAAGTTGTGGAGAAACCGACGTTATTTCTTCCTTCTACTTGATATCCTCCACTGCAATTCATTCGCAAGTGATTTTTTTGCAGCGGATATATTCCCAAGCGATAGTACCGTTTAAAAATAAGATGAAAAGCAATGCGAACTTACAGACTCGAAACAACGGACTTCGTGATCGTCTTCGGAAGATCCCTAGTCGCTATTAACATGGCATCGGAACGGGATGAAGCACGGAGGAGAAAAGAACAGAATTCTAGGGATATCGAATAAACATTTCGTTGAAAGCTAAAGTCTCACTCGCTGAATCGACATCGAGAGCGATGCGACGGACGTTCTTTCTGATAATATTAGTGAGCTAAACAATAATAGATTAGCGTAATCAGCAAATAGACTCACGTGAATGATTTTATAGGTATTGATTCGGTCTCGAGGGTCTTTCGTTTCCGCTCCTACTTCCAAGCAAATTTCGTTCGGATCAGCCATTTTTCATTCCTTGAACAATTAGTACATGATTATCACGAGAGCGAATCATTGGATAATAAACATGGCGATAACGAGTAAGAGTTGTCGCTACGTTTTCCATTATCCGAAAGCCGCATAATCATAACTTATTGCTCACTATACGGCAAACACAGCAGTAGCGAGTACTTGTTATCGCCCTCGACATGCGGACCCTAGTAAAAACACTGGATTTGTCGCGCAAGCTTGTCGAAAGGATTGGGAAATCCGCGGTGAGCACCACGTCAAGTACACTAGATCCTTGCGGCAAGCTCGCGCGACAAACCCCGCGAATAACAAGAAATTGATTGGAGAAAATAATTGAAAAAAAAATATTGTGAAATCACGAAGTCTATAACGCGCGTCTCGAACGGAAAATTAAAAAATTTCCGTATAAATTTTTGTTCAAACTTTGTTATTTAAAAAAAATACTTTGTAAAGTAATTTCCGGTAACAATATAGCGATATTTTCACCGAAAATTCCGCTGTCGGTATCCCTCTGGGTAATTCGCCTCTATTGCTGAAGCCATTTCGCCTTTCCCAAGTGCCAGCCAACTTTTAGGTTTAAAAAATAAGTTACTCGTAAGAACACCGTCTCGTTACTTTAAAAATATATATAATGCGAATGGAATAGCAACCGTGGCCAGATATTCGTGGGTTTCGGCGATTATTCTTTTCCTCCTAACTGTTTATAGTATCTCTCAAAATCAGAAGGTATTAGCCACCGGCACAGCTTGTCTCCTTCTCCTTTTTTGTTATTAATTATGTTTGTAAAATTGTATAATTATCCCCTTGCAGAGACGCCAACAATGGACGACGAATGGGGTGGGCACGACTTTCGCAGTGAGTCAATCTGTTTATATTGTCATAGATATCAATGTATGATATTGGCTTCATTCTTTGATTGCAGATCCAGATATGGACAACGTAGTTCTCCCTCAGTCAAATTTTCTCGTCAGCTCTCAAGTACCCATCTAGTAAGGATATCTCTATGCGCAATTTCTATTTTCAGGTCGAATCCTTTCTAAATAACAGCTTCGGACACACATTAACAATATGAACTCGCTCCCGGAACGTGATTTACAATTGAAGTGAGATTTGAACTTAATATATTATATTATATATATATATATTATATCTTATATATATTATCACTCCTTATCTATTACAGTCTATCCGATATTCCGAGAGAAGAATTCGATGGCGACCTTCCTCCCTCCGACTTCGCTAACGATGAATTCAACGAGGAGAGGCAGCAGTTGTTGCCTATAGATGAATCCTATCAGCCTGCCCTTCGTGAGTATTACTGCCCATCTCTGGATTGATTTACTACATATTAAAATTCACTAACCCCTTTAGCTTAAATCATACCAACTAAGCCAGAGCCCTAGCACCTATGAAGCTATATAGAAAGAGATTTTTGGTCTTATTGGCAACACTGCAAACAGGTGCTATGTGCCCTCTTTTATGAGCCCAACCTGTCTGCAGTAGTTCCACTCCACAGCACTCATCAACTGCCACTTTCCTATTCAGAGTATATGGACAACGAGCGTCACAATGCAGCCTACATCTATTCTCAGGGACTCGAAGACATGTCAGTTTCTATTTCCATTTTCTTATAATATCATCTAATCTCAACAGGAACAAGTTCACTGTGGCGGTGATGCCGGAGGCTAAAAACTGCAATCGGAACTACGTGGTGAGATAATTAACGGTTAGTGCAATGGAAAAATGTCTTGATTTCGCAGCCATTTCAAAATCTGCTCTTCGTGAAACAGGGTGCGAATATCCCTTTCACATTCATGCTCATGGTTCGTTGAAACCTAAGGTGCCTCTATTAATATTATTCTTTCCAGAATCCTGAAACCGAAACGGGCGTGACAATGCCGGCAGAGTGAGTTTTCATCTATCTCGTTCTCATTACGACTGAATTTCTTTTAGTATGAGCATCAGAATGTCTCTTCGTTTCACTATGCCTGTCTCTGATGACAAACGGATTGTACAACGATGCGACGTGCACATGAAGAAAGACAATGGTAGGCATATTAAGGATTAACACATTTCTCATTTATTAACATTTTTACAATGAGATAATTGTCGACTTTATAAATGGTTGTTCAGATGGGGTTCACAATACCTTCCCCTTCAAAGTCATCCATCGTAATGCTGTGTACGATGACTCCAGTCTATCGGTGACCATCCCCGTGGGTAGATCGATATTCTAGAGGTACTGTAACTTGGTGATGCAGGCGTCTACCGTAGTGCCCATCACCTTCCACTGCTACAGTTCTTGTGCAGGGGGCATCGATAGACAGGCTATCTATCTCCTCTTCGAGCTGCTGAATGAGTGATTATCTTGGGAAGGGAGATCATTTTGAGAGCCTTAATCAAATTACGAATGGATTTTCAGGGATGGATCACTCTATCAAAACGCTGAATTCCATCTGAAAGTGAGTGCGAATCCAACAAGAGACGCACCCAAGGAAGGAGAGAGAAAGAGGAAAGAGGAGGAGAAGCTGCGAAGGGGCAGAGGTAAGGGACGAGAAATACACGTCATTAGTGTACTAACTTATCATTTTTCCATACAGTTGTTTGTTAAGCGAAATCGGAGGCAGACAGTGATATGGGTGAGAAGAGAAGACGAAAGAGGAAGACGGAGGAAATGGATGAGATGGGAATGGATATGAAGGTATATCATTCAACTGTCTCCACTCGTTCCATCATGAGACAACTCTTCCCGTATTTCCTTTACAGGGAATGGACTCTGTCTCTCCCATGCTGTCCATCCACACTCCCTCTCCCGGCTGGAATCTTACCGTAATCTATTTTTTCGTTGCTTCTCATCTCATACAATTAATTTCAGATGTCTGCTCCCCTCTTCCGCTGCTAGACGGTCAGTTTGTGAGTCATTCCTCCCTTAGAGAACACTTATTACAGTAACTCTAAGCTGGATCTCCGTTCGACGAACTCAGAGAGAACGGCCATGGAGGTGAGTCTCCCCCCTCCCCCCCCCCTCCTCCTCTCTCCCCACCCTCTCCCACACCATGGATGAATTTTCAGTCGAATGGATCTCGAAAGAGCAGTGACGATGATGAGAATCGCACGTACACCATCAGCGTAAGTGATGATACGTTAGATGAAGATGAACAATGGTGACAATTTCAGGTTTGCGGAAAGAAGAAATATGATGAAGTGATGAAGCTTGTGTCTCTTCTGGAGAGAGATGAGAGACACACTTGCAGACACGACGAGGTGAATGACCCTTCTCCTTTCTTTCAATAAGATGATGGAGTTATGGATGATGTCTACCTGATGGCTTCCCATCGCAGGACAATCTCTTCGAGAATCTCACTCAGTTGACGGGAGATGTCACCATATCTACGTGAGTGGCAGAAAACGAATGATCCATGAATACGGTAGATTCCAGGTGGTTAATGCAATACAGATTGGACAAAGAAGCCTATGTCAATACCTTCCGAGACCATAAAGTGCACACTCTTGATGACATTGCTAATGTGTACCATCCATCGGTGAGTTGATCGTGAACTATGCTTAGGGACCACCAGCCCCGCCCCTTTTCCCTCGACACCATTCCCCTCAAAAGCGAGATCAAGGGAGTACACCTCGGAGACGCAACCAAATCGCACGCTCAAAAGCTTGAAATGTAGCTCTTGCCCTCCAATATCAGTGACCTGATGCGCACCTTGCACATTCATGTTTGAATAGGTCAAAACTCGATATTAAGGTTGGGAATAGGGTAATTAGGGCACTTCCAGTGCACGCTCAATGGTGCGCATCTCGAAATAGGTTGATTCGCATTTTAGAGGAATTTTAAGCACAAAATTGTATTTTAATAATTTTCCCCGAATTGTGCTCGATCGCGGGAGGACGGGAGGAGCGAATCGAGAGAGCGGGGGGAGTGAGAGAGACGCGTGCGAGAGAGGCTCCGCCCCTTTCTCTCTCGTCTCGCCCCTCTCCCCTCTCTGGCTCTCTGAGTCGCGCGCACTTCTAACTCTTTCCTGGGCTTTAGAGAAGAGATATCGTCATACGTCCAAAAGCAAAGTTGATGTTGAGATCCTGACGGTCATATTGAGTCTACTTTTGACAAGATTCCACAAAGTCGGCTCTCAGGTTGGTGGTCCCTAACTATGCTCAATCCAAATCTGCCCATTATCTAGAGGGTTCGAACCTTTTGTCATTTTCACGGTTTCATCCTTCCAGTATTTCCACCACTCGATCGGGATTCCCCAGGAAGCGGCAGCAAATCTGAACAAGGTCTACCTTAACTGGCTCAATGGCAATGCGTGCAATGGGTATTGATTTTATCAGTTTCATGCCCCCCTCTCCTTCACTCAATCATCACCATGCTTATATCCACCAATATTATATTCGATCACTCACTTGTTCCATCCCTCATCTACTCAATCTATTCGATTCCAAGTCATCCCACCTCTTCTCCCATTCTCTCCTCACTTTCCAACATCATCCTTGTACGATAGATCCACTAAATGTTCCATTCAACAGTAGATTTAGACATTCCCATCTCTGTTGCATTCGCTCCGATGAAGCTAGATCAATTCCAATTTGTATTCCATCTCGAACTTGGTTTCCTAGAAGTACCGTAATCCTCGCTACTTCCATTTGTTTTTACTCTGATGATCAATGGTATCCTAGATACCGCGATTCGTGCATCTCTGTTACGTATCTTGTTAAAAATAAATATATTTTCATCGAATCTCGCTGAAAATTATGTTCTTTTCCTCGGTTGAAAGGTCCGAGTCAATACTTATATTATTTACGGTTCTACGGAATAATTAGAGTATTTGAGAATTGACTTCGGTTATCTACCCAAGATAGACATGGTTAGTTGCTTTGATTTGATTGTTGAATCTATCATGCTTTCAAGCACCAAACTATTATATAACTGTTTTTAGAGAGAAGGTCGCTCGTTCGATAGAAAATTGATTGATCAGGTATTTTATTTTGTATTTTGCAGAGTACTATGCGATATAAATGTGTTGCCTAATAGAGTAGTAATTAATAGTATTCCAGAAGGGAGTCATTGTCGAGTTTAACGATACCGAGATTCAAATCTACTCGCCCATCAGAGGATTGGCATATACTTATGCCTTCCCTTCTACATTCGGCACGAGTTGCTTGAAGCTTGGAAGTTTCGTCAGGTACAATTGTACGCTCATTCCAAGATGGAGTACGGCATATGGCCAGGTACGGTACTGGACACAATTCCTTATATTATTTACTAATGTCTTCAGAAGATCGATTGGTTCGCAGAAGTTTATGCGTATATGGGAGAGGTCAGTTCGCTCTTTATTTTTTGTAAAACCAAATCTTGTGGAGTGAGAGGCGTTTCCCTGTTTTTCTTTTCTCAAATAAATATTATTGTAGATGCATGAGATCGTTCCTTATTTGATGATAAAACCGAAGCTGCAATTGAGAATCGAAGCAGTGGTGAACAGAGTGGACCGCAAAAGCAGTGCGGCCTGGCTCTGGAACGACGATATCGGTATGTCACTCATTCTGTCTATGAATGAGAAAGGGAATTATTGCAAGAAAATAAACCGTTCCACGAGTATATACTACCTGTAGAATCGATAGTTTAACTATGAGGTTTAGGATTACGGCTTTGCCCTTATTCAATGCCCATTTTGACAATGAACACTCAGGAAAAAGGCCAAAAATTTAGGAAAATTCAATAAAGCTGCAGCTATTTATTTGTTCCGAATTTGTAACGATAGTACACTAAACACCGTATTGACGTTGCTGAGCATTTGAATCTTACAATATGTGAAACTAGGTTTCGGAAGGGAAGTTAGGATGTGACTGCATTTATACATAAAATGGTTGAGGTCGAATCCGTGTTCCTCCCCTCTACTTCCGTCCCACTCTCAGACCATTCGATGTAGTCAGTCTCATCGTGATGTATGATGGAGAATATGAGGTGAGTCTGAAGATGAGAGGGAGGGGGGAGGGAATGGTTACTATAGGATGTACCATGGAAAGGAATCAGTGTTATCCCCATTGTGAGAGATGATAAGATGAGGATGAAGAGAGCTCAATTGACTACTCTTCTCAAAACGTCTGATGGATGGAAGGTATTACACATAGGGTTTACCATTTGGGCTATTTCACCTATCCTGGATGGAATCAATATATTTCTTATCTCACTCTAATTGTGTTCACAAAGGACGTCATATCTGAAGATGCACAAGGACACTGTTGGCTATTCGACCTTTGTGACTCGGGGCGATCGAAATTATAATATGGATGCGTTCACGGCTTGGACAGATTTCACGAGAGGAGAGGTGAGAGAATACATAATTAAGGTTTTTATTATATTTTATTGGCATAAAATTTGTTTCTCGAAATATATATTTTCATTCCTAGACTCCTCCTGAGATTTGGACCGAGTTGAGAGTGACGTGGTTCGAACAGCTGAGATTTGGGTAAGTGATTACATTGACCCATCGAGAGAGATTATCATTGCTCATTCAGCAAACACAAACTCCGTGCTGTGATGATTACTCCGAAGGATTGGGAGTATGAGATGAACTATCATCCTCTCATTATCCATCATATTCCTCACTTCATCTTCATCTCATTCCCATTCCACTCTGTCCGAGACTCACTCCAATCGCAGCAGACTCCACTCGTCTGGCACTAATTCTTCGGTAAGTGTCTATCTAGCGAAGTGGAAGGGTGATCTCTCTTGTTCAGATCGCAATGAGTGCGACTCCATCTGAGAACATTGATTCACCCCATGATGATTATCGAAGGAGATACAATTCAACTGACTCAACGTAAACGTTTCCTTTCATTTATTTTCTATCTCCTTCATATATGATGTCATTTGTCTAAGAATTGAGCAAAATCGGACGGTTCGGGGAAGCTCAAAAATATCGGTCCCCTGAAATTCTATGTTCTGAGATTATCAAGGATACAGAAGAAAATGACATATTAGTTTAATCCGCAGAGTCTCCGTTGGCCCTGTTGGTGTCACGTAGAAAGTCGACCTCACATGTTTCAGTAGGTCTCTCTCGGGTTCGTCCTCTCGCACATACACTCCTATCTTCATGGACTCGATGTTCAATCCGTGAGTTTATTTATCAATAAAAATATATATTTATTTGTATTTAATAATCGGGATCTTCAAATCTGTCGAGTTTAAATTATTTTTCTTCTAGATGGCATCCTACAGAAATGGATAGAAATCATTTCCCCTTCAATTAAATTATTGTTGGATAGAACAATTATTATGCACTAGACCAGTAATATTTTTGTTATTCGTAGTTCCCTCGAACACAATCTTTCAAACTTTTCGGGCATTTTAATTTCTAAACTGATCTCAATCCTCCTTTCATTGACCGGATGTTTATTCTCTATTTCCCATGATGTGAGGCTGACCTCACTCCCCCCCCCCCTCCCTTGATTCCTCCCCCATTCAGAAGATCTCCATCGTAAACCCTATCCCAAATGTTAATTGTTGATACTCGTAGTTTCGTTGTTGTTCATTTTGTTGTTGTTATGAAATAAATGAAGAAGGGAATAGTTTGTTTATTACTTGTTCCATATTTATCCATTAATAATACAATTCAATCAGATCCGATAGTGAACTTGATTGCTTCATCTTCCTCTTCTCCAGTCTCACTCTTCTCTCCACCAGTCTCCTCTCCTCTCATCACTTCCCTTTCCTCTCTCTTCTCTCCTTCGTCTTCATCTTCTCTTTGACTACACTCACTTTTTCTCTCGGTACAATTGATGGGTGAGAGAATGGGTGTCTTTTGGTCAAGCAAAACATACAAAAACACCAAAACACAGTTGTATCATTATTGTATCGAGGACTTCATCTGGATGGCAAAGTAGTTGCCACTTTCGAAAGACTCGGGGGATTATTGGGAAGGTTGAGTGTCCTTCTGATGACTCTCACTATTCGATTCCTGATTGGACCAGGCACGAGAATAGTGTATCTTGAATTATGATATCGATTGTTTCATCAATCTACCGTAACCCACACTGCTGGTCCCAACGAGAAAATGTCTGAAGTGTAGGGAGTGATCGTTGATAGGAAAAGAGCAGCTTCGGTGTTTGATGTATAGGCGAAAATGGCTGATAAAATCTGAGAGGAATGAGGTTATTAGATCGCTTGTCGTGTATCGCAGATCATTGAGAACGGAATAGATTAGGTTTGTCCATTGCACACGCTAACTTCTCACCCAGACAAATTAAAGTGCAGACTGAGGAAGTATGGATTGAGAGATGTGTTGGAAAACAGTCAAAATCAACTAGGAAGGACTGGAGAAGTGACAAAAGGGCGAAGTGGATGGATTGAATTCATGAGTCATTGAGATCTCATTCAATCGTCTCACCACAATGGAGATATTCATGGTCTGAGCAAGAAAGATACAGAAGGAGATCAGAGTGAAGGAAAGCTCCTGAGAATCTCTTTTACTCTTCAGGAAAAGGGCAAGATTCATACGTTTTTACTCGTTTTTGAAGTCGCCCGAAACTTGAGTAGACAATAGGCAGCGTATGCCTAAATTAATGGGAAAAGGGGTGCCCGGTAAAAAGAAGAGTCTCTAGATTCTTCTTCCTCGCCAAGAATGAGGAGTCGATTGAGTAAGAGTGAAAGGGTGATGAATGGAGAGACATACATTAGCTGCAATGCAGATGGACAAGAGAAGGGATCCATAGCAGATCATTGCTATTATCACTCCCATTGTGCTCTCAAATGGGAATTAGCCCAAGATAAAGAAGGACCCCTTCGAACCCCTCTTTTCTGAATGAACACATCAGTATCTGGATCATAGACGTAGATGACAACTGCCGGCCATCTCAAATATTAGTAAAGACTGCTTCATTTTGAGATCTCATTGGATAATGAGAAGTGATTGGACCTCGTGGTGAGAGGAACAATGAATGAGATGGCATGGACGGCAACAATCAACGGCCATTTCCACGTTGTCCACAACTAAAAAGAAGTTGGTTGAGGAAAATCAAGTTCTTCTTCAATTTCCAGGTCGAATCGGGAATATCCCAGTAGCCTGGATCCTAACGAGTTGCATTCAAAAGATCATTAGGTTCAAACGTTGAATGGCAAAAGAAGTTGAGAATCGGAAATCAAGGAAGTTGTTTGCCTAGCGAGTCCTACAACGGCCACTTTCTACAGTGTCTCACTACAGTAATCCTCACTTTCTTGTGTTGGGAAGGCAAGCAGATAGCCGTGAATCGATTGACTGTGAAGAGAAAAGCGCATGCATTTTGAGCGAAGTAAAAGTAGGAGACGAGATATTGCTGGATGTATCTGAAGTGATCATCTATCATTCATGATGAATAGACTCCCAAACCGAAACAATTCCAACTCTGGAGTCATTATCCATCGATAATACCAGAAGAAAAATGGTTCGAAAATGAGTCGGAATGTGAACCAAGTATTGATGTAGGTGGCTAGATTCTGAAAATGTCAACGGCTGAGATTGGAAGTTCATAGTAAATTCACCACTACGGCACTCATGAGAAATATCGTTGTGAAACTCGATGAGAATGTTCTGGAATTGGTTCTAACATATGAAATTATATCTGAAAATACCCACCTTCTCATGGAAATAACAGTTGCAATCACAACCAAATAGAGAATAAAAGAGGGGAATCCATAGACAATGAATGTTATGTTGAATACTTGCATCTAATTCTGAAATGTACATCAAATAGGGAAGGGAAAGACGAGATTGGGCTAAGATCTCAATGTTTGAACTGGAAGTTTCTTCTTCTGATGGAAGGTGAGGGAGGAGAATAATCAGTACGCTATTCACTCTTTTCACATGGGAGCTACCTCACCTAATATCCAGGCGAGTCTTCTCATAAGATCATACTATGCTGCATCCTGGCTATTTAGCGCCACAAGACATCCCATCCTTATTTTCTGCACTCGTTGAGACTGATTCAGTTTCCTTACCTTAGTCTAGATAGTCTTTGGACGTTCAGAAAAGTTTACGGGAGGAAGAGAAACGAGGAATTCAGATAGAGAATTGATACTGGTTCCAAGTTCTGCGAATTTTACCTGTCAGGTAGACAGAGAAGGAAGGAAGGAATGTAGTATACCCCAAAACACCATTGCATTTATTTTTTAAACATGAAAGGGAATACGCAACCCAACCATGAGACCTGAATAGAATCGGTTGATTCGCCTTTGAGAAGTCGAAAGGGAACAACAAAACTTCACACCCGTGGCTTTTCCGCGACAGATACATTCCGTGCAGAGAAGACTACATTTGGATACTCGACCTTGCGTCCGTTCCGAACATATTCTGCAAATGATACTATTTGATGAGCATCCCATCATATTCTCTATCGATATTCCAGTCGACGCAATAGATTATTATCAAAGGTCGACACTATTGTGATAACAATTGCGTGACCTGCCTCTATCAAGTGGGGTCAGTGTCTAGGACTATGATAAGATGGCCTGTTCTGAGTATCGAAGTGCAATCACCATCGCGTCTTCATCATTCTCTGCACATTGACTTGACATTATCTAGTAGATAGTAGAAGAGACTCTTTCACAAACCATTTATTTTCAATACGACATCATTTCGTAGAGCGCACCACTCAGCAAAACAATTTAGTTGTAGTTTTCTCATGAAGATATCCGCATTTTTCTGATCTTCGTCCATCTTCGTTGACATTCGTCGTTTTTCTGATCTTATTGATGAAAAAAAAACTAGAAGTTCTCGATCTTTTCTATCAGGAATGCAGACGGTGTATGCATCGTTGATGAGTGTAAACTGCCCTTCTGAACCCTTCCCCTCTCTCCCCCTCAACCCCCCCTCCCCCCACCTCCACCTCCCCCCCTCCCTCCTACCATCCGCTCCCTTCTGCCGGGGGCAAACAGAATAGTCGTCTCAAAGGGGAAGTCCACCCTGGGGGGAAGAGAAGAGAGAGACAACTACCCAGCTACTGCTCAGAGGAGAGACTACTGTACTGATTGTAGAGGCTACTCTCACTCATTCCATCCCGCTTCTTTCGTGCTTTTCGAGCTTTCCTGTGTTCCATCAAGTTCAGTTGTAATTCGTTCGTTCTCATCCTCTTTACATCAAATGTTAAAATGGTTTCGCGCATAGCTTTCATCAGAGAGAAACTGAATGAGTTCATTCTCGATCTCATTGAGTGACCACTTCACCTCTCATCTCGTCTCTCCATCTATCTCCAACGTTTCCCACCTTCGATTTGTCTCTCTTCTCTCTTGCAGAGTGAGAACTGTCCGAATCTCACTGATTCAATCTACCTTTTGCGTGCATTTCTGCATCCAGATTCTTTGTTATCATTCTATCAAATGTCTTATCGGGGATATTCTGAAGTCGAGTTATAATATCTTACTCGGCTTGGATGCAATCGGTTTATTGTTCCCTACTAAACACTTTTGTATCTGTATATTTCCCCCACTGAAACCCAACCCTCTCACTCCTTCTTCGTTCGCCCTCTTTTTGCATGCGTGAAGCCTTTCGTTCTCCCATTCTCGACTGGTCCCTCAATCCATTCTCTCGTCAAACTATTGAAACTCGTGGTGAGTCTGAGTTGAGGCAATGCAAGTTGATCTCTACTGAAAGGGCGTGAGAAAGTGCATCCGGTTACTCATGTCTTTCATCATTGTTATCTCATCTCTCGTGCCCTCAGGGCAAGTTAAAGTGACCATCGGGAGTTCAATGATCTCAATCACTTCTCTTCTCCTTGGTGTTCCGTTGATGCTCAATCTGGCTTATCACTTTTTTTCATCATTTTCTTCTCTTTCATCCGTTTTCATTCCAAACCATCCTCCTTGCAGTCTCTAGGAACCAATTCTCGCTTCTACTTCTCACATAGGCATTGAATGCGGGAAGGAGGAGGAATAACAGAGAGGATGAGGTGCGATTACATATTATTTTTCGCCTACGAAAATGCATACGAAATTGTTCACGCCTTGTTTTAGTCATTATAAATTGTCTCTGCGACAGAATCCCTTCGTCTCTCATCTCAAATCTCAGGGTGACCCTCATTTTTCTCTCTTCTCTCGTGCCAATCGCACTTTCTCAGCTTCCTCAAAATGCGAACATTGGCCAGCAAGTACCGGTTTGTTTATTTGAAATTATATCTTGCAAAACGGTTTTTATGAAACTAAAAGGTAGCAAATCGCTTCAAGATATGAAAGATGTAATTCCCTGAAAACTGAATCAGCCAAGACTATGAAAGTGTTCCTTCTCTTCCATCATAGATCCATTCCAATCCATTCCAGCTCGGTCAGTCCAATCAACCTCAGCCTGGTCAACTCTTCACTGGGACCAGCAATAATCCCTACTATGGAGGTCGGTTCTAATTTCATGTATGAATCATCGCGGCTATTATCAACCTCATCTCTAAAAGAAGCCATCACCAGAAACTCCTCGCAATTCATTGATCTTCATCCAATCGATATCCTTCTGTCTCACTCCCTCCAGATGTCTCGTCTCTGTTCCAATGTGTTGTTCTCCCTCTGTCACTTCTGCTTTATCCACTAGTCTCTCGTTCCTTCCTTGTTTTATTTGCATAACTGGGTCTGCAGAGGGAGTCAGTAGGTAGAACGGTCACTTGAGACTAGGGGCAAACAATGGAGTTGATGATGGCAGTCGAGAGGAGAAACCTGTGAGGGGGAAATTAATGGATCGAGGGAAACCAAAGGAAGAGCGGGCAATAAACGCGAAAGATATTCTTGCTAGTTCCAAACGATTGATAGCGCAATGGTGAGAGAGTTAGGTACCGCGAGAGCATTGCCATGAAATTAGCGCTCCATCTTGTTAGCAGCGTGGCGCAGTGGAAGCGTGCTGTGCCACTCTTCGAAACCACTCTTGATATTTCCCTTTGCCTGATTTTCTATTTCCGATAAAATGTGGAAATTGATGAATTTTCAGTAAATCTCGTGCCGTTCGGTCCGGATGCGGGAGATCTCAAGGTATTATTCCTCTTATTTGTTAATTTCTTGCCTAATAAGCTTGGTTCTCGCAATTCTAAATATACTCATTGTAGGTCAACCCTGGTATGCTCACTGGTGGACAGACCATCGATCTACACATGTTCTTCCCGTTCTATGGAGGATTGTACAATTACTCCACGGTTCGCTTTATCATTATTCTCATATTTGCTCCAAATCGACGTTTGATCTCTTCATTTCACACATTTGTTCATCCACTATTGGGATCATCGACTGATCTACAGTAATCCCCCTCTTCATCTCCTCTAATCACGTCGCTTAGTCCTTGTCTACAAGTACATCTTCATCTGTTTCTCTCATCTCCACTATCTCTCTTTTCTCTGTCTGTCCGTTCTCTCTTCAATCCCCACACTCTCTCATCCACTTGTACCTCCGTAGGCAAATCAGGGGGGATTTATAATCAGGAGTTGACTTTGGGGGCGCTTCCTCCTCTGTTTGGAATGTACTAATGATGATGGCTTCTCGTCCCTCTTCTCTCTCAGATTCCTTCTCTCTCTCTCTTCCCTCAGGATGGTGTTTACCTATGCTTATACGGGAGTGAGCGTAGAAGTGACTGCTCCCTCTTTGAGTGAAGAGAAGGGGACTACTATGAGTCAGAGAGAAGAAACACTTTTATCTACCAGGATGAAAGACGAAACAAAGAAATGGAACCAGTTCATGATCGTAACCTACCGTACTCCTCTTCAGCTCTCGGTTAATGGGTACATCGGGTTCGCGACGGTCCTTGACCAGGGACCGACCATCAACATCGGCCCCGAGACGGATTGGCCTCGTCTCCAGGACCCTGCCATGATCGCCCCCTATCTCTGCAAGCAGCAGGTATACGGTACTCATGGTGGAGCACACTTGTGACCTGGCGAACTAAAAGAACCCTCTGATTAAGATTCCTCAAACGGGTAATCCTGGCCGTCGTACGGGAGTGTACTACCGTCTGATCCTTCGTCAATCTCTATTCGGGAGGGAGAGTGGATCGAATACTGGACTGGGAGGGCCGGCTTCCTACACGAGCAGCTTCTTCGGCCAGAGTGCACAACAGGTGAGTGGAGGAGGTAGAAGGGTGAGTGGGGGGGGGGAGGGAGGAATGGAGGAGGTGGTGGATTGACTAGAATCAATGTAGTAATCAGTTGATCGTTGACCTTCAGGCTTGTCCTGGCACTGCCGATTCTTACGTGAGATGTGACACCCAATCCGACTACTTCCTTGATGAGATGATGAGATGGCTGCAGGGTGAGTTGATCTTTGATCTCTCCGTTCTTTGATCCTTCATTCTGATCTTTGATCTTTCCCAGAGGGAGTTGCGGGAGCGTCGATGTTCCGTGCTGACGCTGCTCTAGTGGTCACATGGCAGAACACTGCCTCGGCCATCTCGGGAAGATCCGATATCGATGCGGGACAGACTGCCACTTATCAAGTGAGGGAATTCAACTACACATAATCGAGATACTCTGGACGTTGTATCTTCTTCATCATAATACTTATCTTATTAATTGTGGAATGATCTTTGATCTCTGCAGGCCATTTGGTTGACTGATCAGCCTGGTCGTCTCTCATACGTCATTCTCAACTACGACAGACTTGGATTCGACGCGCAGGATTTCCGTGCCAATTCCCGATCAGGAAGATGCAGAGTGAGATATCGCTACCCTATCTCAGATTCCACTCAAAGCTATCATATATCTTTTCGAGTCTTGCTAAAGAAACGAATAAGTTTCACCAGTTGAAGAATAGTCGTGGGGTTAACCGAAACAACATTTTAGGCCGTCTTCAACGGTGGCAATCACACTGGAACAGTCGAGGTCGATCCCACTCAGCCCTACAAGAACACTCCCAAGGTAATCCTCCTATCCATTCAGACTGATCTTTCATCTCTCCTCTCTCAGGTTCTCGCTCAACGATCTGGTGTTCCCCACATGGTTCGTGGTCGATACATGTTCAGAGTGGATGATATCGTCAGACCAGCTGGATGCTCCAACAAGACTGGAGGAACTTGTGAGTTATTTGAGTTGTGGATGAGCATCAGCAGCGTGGCGCGTTGGAACGTGCTGGGCCCATAACCCAGAGGTCGGTGGATCGAAACCACTCGCTGCTACCTCCTTTTATCTCTGCTCTATTTTTGCTTTCTCTATTGCGTTCCTTCAGACCCAATGATGATCTACCCCAACATCGTTAACATGCTTGGAGAGACTTCAGTCGATGTCAATGCAATTTGTCTCGATCGCACTCAGACATACATTATGATGATTGAGGAGAGAGAGGTACGGTAGTCTTGATTCATGGACTGCATTGATTAGTGATGATGTAATTTCAGGTGGCAACATGCACAGTGATCAATCCCTCCATAGCCCGTTGTGCTCTTCCTAAGATCTATGATTGGGGAGTGAAGACTGTCTACTTCCAACCTCAGAGTAGAGGAGCCAATGATGAAAAGGCATTCGTCGGATATATCTACTTCGGTGAGGAGTGCACTTTACTCTTTCTCTTTCTCCTCTGGTGCACCTGTGAACATTCCCATTTGCAGTTCCGCCTACACTAGATCCAATGAGGTTGGATATTGGCAATATTTACGAATGGTACAAGAATCCACTGCCGAGTACGGTAGGTCACCATGTAATTCTATCGGTAACTGACTTTATTCCTTTCAGTTGATGCCAATCACATGGTACCCCAGGAATTTCACAAATCCGGATTTGATGCAGAACAGGTGACGTCATCACTAGTCAATCTCATCTGATGCACTTTATTCCAGTTTGCTGGGTCAGACTCGTATCTCGGATGATACTCTTTACTCTGTCCAACTCGGCCTCTACGTCATTGGATACAGGGAATATAAGGATGATGACATCAAGAAGTTCAGACCAGAACATCGGTGAGATTACGGTAGTCAGGGAGACAATACCGTATTCCTCTTGCAGAGTCCTGGCAAGACTTACATCCTACAGTAATCGGAACCAGATTGACTACAGATGGAGACCACAGGAAGAAGTTATCAATCTCAATCAAGTGAGTATCGAGAAGGAGACGATAGATCAAAGATCAATTCTCTCTCAGGTTCAACAGTGGTATCTGACTGATTGGGAGAGAATGCATGATCTGTACACTTATCGAGTGGGGTATCTCAAATTGGCTCCGATGCGATCCAATGATCAGAATGGAACACAACTACTGTCTGGGTCAGTTTGGTTCCCTTTTCCGTATACTCAAAACTCCTCGGTAAAGGTTTGTTTGGCCTGCCTGAACAGAATCTGCACAACATAAAACAAATAAGGCAGATGGATATTGCAGATTGGTCTCAGCCCCGATTTCCCTCCATTGGCTCTGGTCTCCCGACAATCCTCAATATCAACAGACTACTTTCTCCCAACAGCAAACTCAGGAAAGAACGGAATTCGTGGCAGAGAAATCGAGACAGATGTGCCATGACTGGTTAGTGAACAGAACCGGAGATTAGAAGATGGAAGGGAACCGGGAGAGAAACGACGGATCTCGATAATCTGATAATTTTGTGTAGGTACGATGAGGACGGAGCACTGTTCAACTTCATTCGTGACACTGAGACCAACACTTCTTGTCCTTGTGTGGAGAGACAAGCAAGACTCGATCTGGGCAGATACATGCCCCATCCTAGATGCTCACAGGTGAGAGAGATCAAAGATCAATCACAGATCATAGATCAATCTGAGATCAAAGATAAATAAGAGATCAAAGATCAACCTTTCAGATGTTCCGTGATATCACGTGTACTTCAATGATCGGATCAAAGAATTGCTACATGAGTGCACAGAATATCTACGGATCATACGCCGGAGATGGAACTACATTCAACAATCGAGATACTTCGTGAGAGATCAAAGAACAGGAAGATCAAAGATCAATCTCACTTTCAGTCGCTTCATGACTCACTACGGTCAAGTGTGTTGCTATGATGAGAGTGGATTCCTGATGCAGACTCCTTATCAACCAGTCATCAAAACTCAGAGGGACTACTTCTACAATCCAGGATATCCCTTGCGAGCTTATGAATTCGGAACAGCCCCGTATATGGGACAGTTCGAGGTCGGTCAAAGAGGAGATTATCGCGTGTTTCACATAGTTTTAAAATCCAAATACGATTCACCTCAGAAATAATTGATGTCATCTCTAATCTTGATATTTCATTGCAGGTTCCGGGTCTCTCTGTCTTCCATCACGACTACATGCCCTACTATCTCTGCTGTAAATTCGCCGATTTCCGATGTCAGATGTTCTATTGGAGAAGACCCTCCTCAGCCTGTCAGGAGTATCAAGCACCAGCTACAGGTGAGGAGAGAAAGATAATGATGGAGATGAGACTGAATGAGAGATCTAAGACCAAACTAATGAGATCAAAGATCAATGATGACCCTCCGTTGATCAGGCCAGATATCGGGCACGGGAGTCATCAACACAATAGACAACGACAAGTTCATTTTCACTGAGCCAGGAGTATTCAATCTGCTGTGAGTAATCTACCATACTGAGAAATATGGAATGAATGTGTTAGACAATACCTGAGATTTGCAACAGAATTATCGTCTTGATTAGAACAGTCATTAAGCACTCCGTCCATTGCAGATACATTCCCAAGACACAACACACACCTGAAGTAAAAATCCAAGTGAGACTCGAGAGATATCCGAACAGGAAGGTCGATTTCGGTGAGTGAACAGAACAGGCTCTAAATTAGTGCAGTAGGATTACGGTAGCCGCCTTTCCTCACTCCCCTCCTCTCAGGTCTACTCGGTCGATACATCCCTCAGGCTGATCTGGTCCAGCCCACCAACACTACCGTAGTCACGGGAATCACACTCGAGGCCACTGGCACCGATCGGTGACTGGCTTTATTCTCCTTCAATTGCTAACTGATTCCCTTTCAGTGTTCACGTGATGGCTCGTAAGGATACTCGTCGCTTCCGTTACCGAACTGATATCATGGTTGGAAATATCCTCAGATACTTCGACACTATCAAACTCCAGAGATTTAGAGGTATGAGACTTGTGCTCATTAGTGGTCATCATCGGAATCATTCACTTTATCATCAGGTGTTCTCGTCTACGTCAACAACGTCATCAGAGGCCAGCCCGAGATCTACGTCGTTCTAGAAGAAGCACAGGTAATCGATTGACTACCGTAACCTACCGTATCCCTCCCTCTTCCAGATCGGAGTACGCATACGTGAATCGTACGCATTGGATATCGATCGACTGCCTAATTATCAAGAGTCGATGGGAATGCTGGACATCCAGTTATCCGTCCCTCCTCAGTATGGAGTGGTGAGTTCTGTGACCTACCGTATCTCTGTGTCTACGGTAACCACGGGATGATTATCGATTGATTGCAGCGTCCTGATGGTGACAAGACACGTGAACAGGAGGCGAGACAACGATACAATCTGCCTCGAGTATCGGGAGTGATGAGACCATTCCCTGATCAGACATCTGCTTCTATTCTACAGGTGAAGAGAGAGGCAGAACCTGTTTGAGCAAGAGCTGAGAGACAGAGATGAGATCGCCTTTGAGAGAGCAGAAAATGTGCGGTCCCGTGGTGTAGCGGTTAGCACTCAGGACTCTGAATCCTGCGACGGGAGTTCAAATCTCCCCGGGACCTTCGCTTTTTGCTGTTTTTTTTTAAACTTTATTTTTTGCAGGGTCTCACCTACAACGATGTCAATTCGGAGACGTACAGACAGCAGATCATTAACAACTGTGAGTTACCGTAGTACCAGTTAGGAATCATCAATTATCGATCGTTATTTGCAGACCGTATCCAGGGATCAGGCGAGCCAGGATCGGACCAGAACATGGCAGGAACACTCGCCGTGGTACGGTACTTTCACTCTTTCGATCGATATTAGATCCTCTTACCGTACTCCTCTTCTCTCAGGGTCTTCCAACTGAGAACATGTTCACTACGTCGAAGGATGACGAGAAGCAGTTTGATGTATTCCCAGAGGCCAATTCTCGATCCGGACCCATCTTCAAGACAGCCCCACAGTTCCAGACGTATGCTATCAATATACTCTCGTTATTGATCACTTTATCGATTGCAATTTTAAGAATGACTCTTGGGCAACCGCTTGTGAGACATACGTTGATATGGTATATCTTTGCAGTGGCCCCAATCGATTCGTGGCCCAGACTGGAATGGCTGTTAATCAACTCCTTCAGCAGTGCAGAGATCTAGAGGATAATTACGTTGGTGAGTGAGAGATAGAGATCAAAGATCATGTGTTTTCAACTTCACGAGAAATCTCTTCAGTGAATCAGCAGCCGTACCAGCAAGTGCTCAACGAGCAATATGGAGCAGCCAGATGTCCTGATGATCCCGGATCTGTCATTATCGAGTGTGGAGACAGCGTAAGAACATTTCTCCCTCACCCATAGTTATAATGTCCAAGATGTAACTTGTACCATCGTACGTAGACTAATCTCCCTATGATTGTGCTGATTGTAGGTTCCTTGCCTCTACTCATACGCTATGCTCAACTCTAAAGTGCTGGCACTCGAGGAGCAAGACACCTTCAGTTCATTCGTAGACGAGAGACTCGACGGCACACGACAGTGTTAGTTCATTGCTTTTATTACCAGGAAACGATCACTTTGCTCATCATTTGGATCGTCTGTTTTGACCTTCCGACTGAATAAGAGATCATAACATGTCACGCACACGAAACTAAAGTCGCTTCGTTGGTTGCAGGGATATCGATTACTTTTTTCATTTGGAATTAACCCGAGTGTTTCGTTCAGACAATTCATGCGGTGCCATCAACATCGAATATCCCGAGTACATGATGAAGACTCCTGCCCTCGCATCCGGATATCTACAGGTGATCACCCACTTTCTACCTGCTTTCGTATGTTCGTTCGTCAATGGCAACTTTGCAGGGAGATGTGGCTCGATTCGATTGTTATCAATCCCATTGGATCAAGGGAGATGCCGAGTATAAATGTAAGTTTTTTTTAAAAATGATAATAAAATTATTATTTTGAGGTGGTCTCGTGGTCGATCGTAACGACCCGAACAGATATCGATTCGAGTGGAACAAGGTGAGTGCTCAAGGCGGTGGATCTGTAGAAACTGTGATCTATCAGTCGGATCTATTGGAACTATTCATGTTCAGGGAGATCAACCATGGTGTCGATCTCGAGTGAAGGAGAACTACTTCAAGTGGATCGCTACCATCTTCGGATTCGTTGGAGCTGTGATGGTGGGTGGTTAGAGGCATCAGACCACGCCCCCTCAAGCCCCGCCCCCTTGGACTAAATGAACGATGAAATTTCAGGCAATTATTCTGGTCTTCTTGTTGTTCTGGTGCTGCAAGCAGAAGAGAATGGCCGATAGACGGTCAGGATTTCGCTAATTAGTCTTCCTTTCGATTATTGACCACTTATGAATCCCTTGAAGCATACCCTTCCAGCCCGGTTCCATACGACAATGCGGCCTACGATAAGCGAGTTCCCTCAATCGCCTCTCTCAACGACCCCAATAGAGGAGGAAGTGAGTCCAATCGGGTAGTCTGATACCAAACCAATCCCTTCTTCAGGATTCGCTGGTCTGGGGGCGGAGCCAAGGGGCGGGGCCGGTATGGGAATGGGACCAATCGGAGACTACCCCGCAGATGGAAGATTCTCTCCCCAGGGGTCAGTATTATCTCTTTTTCATGTACTACCGTAATATTTGATGCAATTACCGTAATTCAATCGATATTCTTCCAGTGTCAACCCTGCCGATAACAATCTGATGGGATTGAACACGAGTGTGTAAGGAGTAATGAAGTAGATCATATTGATTGATTATCACAGCCAAATCTGGTGCCTTCCCCTTTCTCAGATACCGTATACCACTACTTATCGATTTCTAGTCAGATCGATCGATTGCCCCGATCGTAGTAATAAATAACCCTAATAATCATGTACAGTAAGAACATAACATATTGATTGATGCGTGCTGATTCTAACTCAGAGCTATTTATTGTCTAATTATAATTGTATCCATCTTTCAAGAGAGCTTTCTTTCCTTTTTTCCTCTCTTTTCTCATCCACTGGTCTCTCATATCTCCTTCTGCTTTCAATCATCGTCCAAATGATAAATGACATTCATTGCTATTTCTGGATGAAAAAGTTCCGATGAAGAGAAATTCCTTATCTTGCCATTGAATTCATTGATGGTGTTGAGAGAGAAGTAATGGAAGAGATAAAGTGAGACCATCGAGTGATCCTCAGTCGATCAAGCCTACGAAGATCCATTTCTTCCAAACAACATCAGTAAAACCTTGTCAGTTGAACGAATCTCCTTCTAAATGGAGTTGAGAATGCAAGAAGGAGAAAGGGAGGAGAAGATGAATAGAAGACCACGTTGAGATTATAGAAGAGATAGAAGAAACGGACTGGCTTCTGATATCGAGTTATGTATCCTCTCGAGATCATATTAATCTTTCTAACTTTTTCTGAAGAATCATGCGAATAAGGTTACTCTCTCAACTTACTATGTCAACAACTCCACTTGGATCGAACTTGAAGAGAAAAGTGACCGCTGTGAATATGAAGCATATTATCTACAAGAATAAAACAATCAGAAGCCGGTAGATATATTTAAAATGCTACCTCTATGGTACAGATACAGAATGAAACATAGAGAAGTCGATTATCTTGTCTCTGCATTTCTAGCTTCTTTCCACTGCTCAAACCCTTAATTATTTTCTCTCATAGCTTTTAATTTTCGTTTCGTCTTACCGACTTCAATCTTCTAAATAATATCCATGCAATAGAGTAAATGAGTATCATGGAAAGAGCGAAGAGAGAACCAATCGAACCAGAGATTGTGTAGAATATTCGCTTGAAGTCGTCATCGCCGAACTGATCAATTACTTCATAAGAGACAGATTTTATTCATTTACAAATGTATGCAGTTCTAAATTCCTCACCATGGTGTAAACCCCTCCGAGTCCACTCTCTTCATAGTAAAAACGAGTTGTGTATAAAAGAGCACCGACAGCCAATCCAGGAATGATTTGAATGGCATGAGTAAGGAAGGAACCACCATCTAACGGAGACTGAACAGATTCTCTTCACTTGTTATTATTATTCATTTAGTTGGCTAATAGGTGTTTTCCCTTTTATTTTGTAAATGAACAATAACCGATCGTAAATTAGTCGCCCTCATCAACGTAGTAAGTCGATTGACAGCTAGAAGAAAGGCAGTGATATTCTGAGAGTATCTAATGCCCCATGAGATAGCGAGATACGCCTGAATCTGATGACGTCATTCCTCTAAGATGACGTCATCTCACCGCTCCGACTCTTGAACTGGACAGAAACAACCCGTGAAAATATCCTCGAGCGGGAAGAATTCCGAGCAGGTAATTATGGAGAAGTGCGAGAGTGTCCACCATCCCACCCATCTCAAAGACTCTATATTCCAACTATGAACTATTTGCTCACCATGCATAATCGATAGAAGGAGTTGCTGAATCCCGGTTGGAAGTATCCTTGTATCAATATGATTACTGTAGTCGTGTAGATTGGGAGTGTAATAACTACGGTAATCACGCAGATTACGGATATTATCGATTCAGCGATGAGAAATGCTCTCACGGTCTCAGGAAGAGTGGAATTCATGAGAAGAAACACTGATTTGTCGTTATAGACAAAGAATGAGGGTTGGAATGAGGACAGATGTAGTCCAAAAGTCTCTAATAGTCGGTTCAGAGTCTCTCGTGCCAGTAATGGAGAGGTATGCAAGAAGTGGGGCCACGAATGTATCCTGGTCTCGACGGACAATTTGTGTTTCTTCTCTTCACTGAAGCATCGAACCATTCTGGTCTCGATCTCGCAATATTTCTGATTTCTTCAAACTGTTACTTTTTTGCCCTGGGAATACAATTGTCCTCAAGTTCTCTTGATTGAATAATTTATTCCGAGAGAGGAAGATATGCCGAATTATGCGATGAGGTCACATAATTGAAGGATATTGATACTAGAATATTAATCAGAATCGCGAGTTCACAGCAGTGGCAGAAACTATTGATGTCTCAAAATGGGAGATGGGAGGGGAGCGGAAACGGTCGATTCTAGAAGAGAAGCTGTTTATTCATAGATCTCCTCTACATCATAGAAGAATGACCTGAGGAATAGCTTGAGTCTTCTTTGGAATGGAGTAGAGAAGAAGATAAGGAGATAGGGAGGAGTACAGGAATAGAGATCAGTTGAGACATTATAGAAGAGATAGAAGGCACGCACGGGTTTCTGAATGGAGAGGATCAGAGGAGAGGAGGGGGGAGGGGGGAAGGGGGGGGGGGTACCAGATTGAGAAGGGTGCTAGCTTCGAATTTGATAACGAATGAACAGAAGACGAATGTGTAGCAGATAACCTCGAGATAGACCAATCATATGTGGCACCGTGTAAATGGAGGGAAGAATTGAATGATGGAATGATCAATCTACTAACCTCCATTGAGCAGACTGATAGGGCAATATAGAGCAGTCTATGCTCTTGTTTCTCTTTCTCACGCATTAACTCACTGCTTACTGCCTTAATAAATACATCACTGAATTGAGTATTATGGCAGAACCAGATTTGTCCTTATACCCACCAACTTCATCTTCTTGAAGTGCACTAGAATGGTAATGTAATTGCCGATCAGGTATACAAATAAGATGGAAGCGAATACTCCTGAATTAGGAGGATACAATGACCAAATAAACACATTCTGTACCAGACATGTTGTAGTAAAACTTCTTGAAACTGTCATTGGCAAACTGAAATGACAGCAATTTTTCTCGATATTTTGAGGAAACGAACCAAAACATAATATCCACCCAATCCGTTCTCTTCATAGCAAAAATCAGTGATGTAAAGAATTGACCCGAAAAATAAACCCCAAGTGATTTGGAAAAAGTGAGCAAAATAGCAGATACGATCGGAGGACCAAATCTGAAGATGAATCTGTTTGAATGTGCATGATATCACTCAAAGAACCATTCGTCATCGAACAAGAAATTCTTGGAAGTGTAGGGAAATGAGACGAAAAATCTTAAATCTGACCGTACGGAATTTGACGGGGAATACAAGTGCCATTAATCGATTGATAGCTAGAAGGAGAGCAGTTGTGTTCTGAGAATATCGAATCCCCCATGACATGGCCAGATACGTCTGGAATGGAATCTCCCTTCAACGATGACCTCATTCTCTTCTCTCACCGCCCCAACCAATTGACTGGATTGATAGAAGTCAGAGTAAAAGCCACGAGCGGGAAGAATTCCTAACAGATAATTGACGAATACAGCGGTGATGTCAACGATGCCGCCGACCTTTGGAATCTCTCGGCTACCGTAACCCATCACACTCCCCTCCTCACCATGCAGATACGGTAAAATGAGTTGTTCTGGCCTGGTTGATAGTATCCAATAGCCAGTACAATGACGACAATGATGTATATGGGAAGAGTGATGATAACGAGGATGAGAGAAGAGATGGGGATAACTGTTTCAGCTATGAGATACGCTGAGACAAGGGGAGAGACCGTGGAGTTCATCCCATACTGGAAGATCAGTCCAATAATCACATTGGAAGGAGTTACAACATTACATAGAAAGACTCAATGATACGCAATCAATAGCTTAGCTAAAGCGATCAAAAGAAATCAGTAAAAATGAGGGTGGAATTATATTGTTCAGAATGACGAACATGTTTCTTTATCCTCTCGTATCAAACTTCAATCGGCGAGAAAAATTAGAATACCTTCCATCATTACAGGCCTAGACAGAAAATCGTATGAAAATGGATGGAAATATCTCCGCAAAAAGAGTGGGAGAATGATGCATCTAATTGTAGGTTCGTGACATTTCTCGAAAGTATCGCTGGAGAAACATGGGTTTTCTCCTCTAATCACGACTTTTCTCCTTCTCCTTCTCTAAGGGTCCAATAATCAGCCTCTGGCCATTCTCCTTCTTTCACCTGTCCGGACACAGAATACACCACGATTCTGTTACCAATGCCACATGTGACTAGAGAGACGAAATTTGTTTTTCTTTAGACAATGATCACTTGCACACTTTTGAACGTTGAAAGAGTGCACGTAGCATGATTGAGAGGCACTCATGTTTCTACTGACAATCCGATTGTATGTAGAGCAGTCCCCAGCTGTTCCTTTCTCCTCATAGCCAAGTGTACTCAACAGTCTCAACAGTTATCTCAATTCCAGTTGCTAATCCTTCTTTGTTTGACCTCTCAACTCGTTACTTGATACAACTTTCGCGTCTCCTCAGGGGTTCGAACCAGACTCCCTCCCCTCTCCCCTCTCCTCTCCCCCCTCTCCCTCTCTCTCTCACCTCCCTCTCTTCATCCCTCTTAGATCCCCTCCTCTTCCATCTTCCGGTTCTTGAGGGCATCTCACTCTATTTGCCTCTTTCCAATACGGACGACGATTCCTAATCTTCCGGGGGGGGGGGGGGGGAGGGTGGGGGGGGGTGGTCACAGAGAAGCTGATTCATCCAGATAAGAGACTTATCGCAAGACGGGGTGATAAGTAGGAATGGTGAACAGGAAGTGTTCTGAGGGTGGGATAAGACCATCGACGATGAGAAGGAAAGGAGGGGGGAGGGGGGAGGGGGAGAGGGGGGAATGGGGAGGGGGGAGGGGAGGTGCTGAGTTTGTGCCCCCTGGGCACCTTGCCAAACAGGCAGCTGAATCCCCCCCCCCCCCCCAAACTGCGTAAACACGATGACGGAATTACGTGAAAGGCTTTATCATAATATTATCACTTTTCTCAAATCGACGCTGAATCGACAAGAAGAATATTACAATATTACTAATACGAATCGGTGCATAATTAGGCTATTAGCTAAGGTGTGGATCTCCAAATGTACATACAGTATGGTAGCCCGTCGGTTGAGCAATGTTATGGGATGAGAGGGGGGAGGGGAAGGGGGGATGATCTTTGATCTCTGAGCTCTGCTTCTCGTATCTCTAATAGAAATAGGAGGCCGGTCGATCATCGAGAGTGTGTGCAGTCGGAAGGTCGAGATCGACCTGAAAGGAATGGAATAAAGTCACTTCTCGATAATTAATCAGAGCGAGATTACCGTAGTCGTCCCGTATGGTCGGTCCATGAGGCTCATCGGCGCCTGGTGATGGTGAGAAGCGTTAGAGATGTACAGCGATGACGCTGCTGGCACTGCAAAGTAAGGTAAGAAAATCAGTTCTCGATCGGTACTAGACGTGATCCTACAGTAACCCACTGATGCCGAGTGCGGGATAGGGGGCGGGCATGTGTTCGGCCTCCATGATCTCCTGATCCTTCTGCTTCTTTCGTCGATGAGAGACTCCTGGAATAAAGTCAGTGATCGATGGAATCAATGGTGTGTCTACCGTATCTGACGAGTGCGAGGAGACAGATGGAGATGAGCAGAATGGTCATTATGATGGCCAGTATGATCCATCCGACGAGGTTGAGGGCACTTCCCATGTATGACTGCTGTGCCTGCGGGACGTCGGCTGCACACAAGTCAGGAGCTCTGCAAGAGAGATATCCAACTAGGGAAGATACTGCTAATTATAATTGGCACTAGATCGAAGGATAACGGATAACCGAATTGAAGAGAACAAAAAAATGTGGTCTCCCAGTATTTTCTGAGATGGATCTGCACATCATATTGACATTACTGACACAAAACTGGAAGACGATTTTTTTGGTTCTCATCCGACGGTAATCATCCGGTCTAGTGCCTTATAATTCCTTCCAGAAAAACTCCAAGAAAGGCAATAGTGATGAATTGTTTCGACCTCCCTAATTGGAACCATTGCCGGCCAAACTCAAGGTTGTAACAATCATGGACCCCATGGTACCTGAGAGGGGTTCCTGGCACGGGACATCCATTGACTCCAGCTGCACAAGCAGAGACACAACCGGGCTTATCGATGTCAATGTCCAGATTATCACGGAGAAGTCGACGGAACCATTCCAGAGAAGAGTCACACAACCACGGATTAGCTGCAAACGGAATCTTCCCCTTCTCTTTTCTACCTTCAATTCCGTTCATCGATACCTAGTTGCATTGGAATGAGTGGAATATGATTAGTCTATTTCTCGAACGGCAATGTAGCAAAAATCGATAAGTGCTTCAGAAAAGGTGGTTTATGGCTGCAGCAAGCATAACTGATCATCCTAGAGCGAATGAATCCCCTCCCTCCAACCCTCGCTGCTTTCATTCAATCCATTCAAACAGCCGCACCCCCAAAGGGAAGAAGTACGCTCTCTCCCTGTATTCGTATCGTTTGTTTTGCCCCTTCCTTCCCTTTCCTCCTTTTGATCTACTGGCCATCGATATACAATAAGTGATCGTGTGCTCGTAAGATCCGGGTTCGAATTACGAAGAGAAGAAGATGAGGAGATGAGGGAGAGCAGAGATGGATGAGAGAGTCAAATAGAGGATAACCACGTGTGCATTGTGAAGGAGGAGGAGATGTCAACTTGAAGATGAAGGGGAGAATAACCCCCGAAGGGAGAATCAATCAAGAGAGATACAAGGAGCGAGAGTCTAGTGAGAGACAAGTGTGGGAGAGGGAGTGAAAGAGGTGGAATGAAACAATGCGATCGGCTTGCAAATGAATTATTTGCAGAAAGAAGGGGCACCATACCACAAGCGTAGATGACTCTCCTGTCGTTTGGCTTGGGTTGGAAGGTATTATCGAATGTGTTGGAGGGCATTGACTGTAGTTGATTGTAACTGAAATGATGGAATAAAGTCAGTCATCGATATACTTCTCAACCTGATATCCAGATGGCTGAGAGAAGGGAGATTGGCGAATCCGAGAGATTCGACGTCATCGATTCTGTTGCCTTGGACATCGACGGAGTAGAGATCGTTGAGACCAGAGAAGAAATCAGCTCGGATTCTGAAGAGAGAAGGAAGTGTCGGACTGATAGGTCAAGAAAGAATGAAATTGTTAGAGTTAAGTGTAAATCGTACTGTGACAGTCTGTTCTTGTTAAGTACGATAGCCTGTATGGCGGGAGTCCTCTGGAATGCCCCTCTCTCTATGGTGTCAACTGCCGCCTCTGACATCTCCAGGCGGATCAGATTGTTGATGTACTGCAATGGAAGGAATCATCATTTGATGCATCATCATCACTTCAAAACAAGACTTATTCAGGCATAAAATAGAGTAAAAGTGAAATAGTATAATTATATTGTTGATAGTTTCAATCTTCTTCTAATTCTTAGAATAAGTCAATAATGTTCTCTCTATTTCCATTTCTGATCATTCCCTTCTCACCTGGAATGCATTGGCAGGTATGACAGAGATGGGCGTCTCTCCTATTCCGAGTGTTCTCAATTGGCCGATGAATCTGAACATCTCTGGCTGCCAAGAGGGGAATTTGTTCCCAGTCATGTACAGGAACTGAAGATTGGGCACTCCCTGCAATCAGGAGCATTACACAATGCACCATTCCATGTTCATCACTCTTTGACCTCGAATATGCTCCTCACTGAGCGACGAGAAGGTTCTCTTCAATACCTGGAATGCCTGAGGGACGATGACGGTGATTCCATTGAATTCAAGTGAGAGGGAGGTGAGAGAGGGGAAATCCAGAGCTCCCACAGGCACCTGAGAGCCGGAGATTAGAGAGGAGACAGAGCCGGTCAATAGTCTGACCTCGTTGATGTTATTCAGTCCCAGATTGAGATTGGTGAGGGTCTCTCTCTGATTGACGAGGGCAGCAGAGGGAATGGCAGAGAGGGCATTCGTCTCCAGTGACAACTCCTGCAAGAGAAATGATCAGGACCGTTACCTGGGTTTAGGACCGATCTAAAAGGCGGACCTGGAGGGATCTGAGAGGTCGGAAGACGGTGGCATCCCCAAGGGCTCCGTCTGTGAGACGATTGCCAGCCAGAGAGAGCTTGAGGAGGATATCCTTGGCCTCGTAGGCTGAGAAGGCACCCGGGGACAGCTGAGAGGGAGAGATCAAAGATCAGAGGGGTGGGAAACGCAATTTTAATGCCGATCAATGGTTAGCAAATACACCGAATCGAGTAGCAGAATGCAAGGGTAAACGAAGGAGAAGTGAGTTTTGAACATGAATTTGCGAAAAAGAATAAAAGCACAGAAATTAATAGATTTTAAAAATACCTGGGAGATTCGATTCCGGTTGAGATAGAGCTTGCGGAGGTTGCGAAGACGCGGCACTCCTGATTGCGGAATCTAAAATATTTACCTTAAATAATAAAAACATATGTAAATCCCCTGAATGAGCCCTCATAGTCTCTGATCACTTCAGCAGAAAGCGCGCAAGAAAAGTTGAGAAAGAGGGATTGGATGCAAGGGAGATATCAGACAAAGGGGACACTTCACTTCGCGGCTTTCCCCCAAGGCGTTCACTTTTTGCGCACACTTGGAGCATTTTACCGTTAAATGAAAGGAGATATCCGTTCTGAACCCTATCGGATCAGAAATAACACTATCTGAGATCAGTTAATTATGCAGAAAACGTGAAAGAAATTATCGACTACTAACGACGTAGAGGATTCAGAAGAAATTATAGTACGATGACTTGCCTGTCCCAGATTGTTATCATTCAGGTCCAATTCGACGAGAGAGTCGAGAAGAGCTCCATTAAAGGCTTGATCGTCGATCGATCCCAGTGTATTCCTGTTCAGAACCAGACGGAGGATTGTGAATCCCTGCAGTTACATCATCATTACACAATCTAAAGGTCATCCATCACTCCACAATCCTATCGATGCCATCATCACTAGCCAATCTCTCCTGACCTGGAATGCATTCGCAGGAATATTGGGGATGGCAGTATCCACGATGGTCACCGAGTCGATCTGCAATTATTTCCTTGTTATTACGTCATTATTAGGCAATGGTTGGTCATAGTTGCCCTTCCCTCTCTGGAATCTCCCCTCGGGGGCGAGATTTGTCCAATCTATCATGGGGGTGACACACACTGTTTGCAATGTGGCTTCAGAGGGAAAAGAGATCATAAGTGAGAGGAGAGACGGGGAGAAAAGAGAGACAAATGGGATTGGAAGTGAACGAGTATGAAGGGCCACCATTCCATATCGAGAGACATGGAAATCTGATGAAGGCTACTTATCACAGTGAAGGTGCTCAGAAGAACAATAGTGAAACGAAGGAATTAAACTGATAAAGGGACGCACGGGGATATTCCTGGCAGGGGCGATTGCCTGGAGGGCATTGGTGAGGGAGCCTGCATTCTCACATAGAATGGCCACTGGCTCGAAGATGGAAGGAGCACAACGACAGGGACCTGAAGAAGATAGAGGGGAGAGAGGTCTGGATGAAGTTATCTTATTGAATTGTCGCCAATCATACTTTTGTTCATTTTTCATGATTGATTGTTGTAGTTCACTTTCAAAATTGTAGGCCTTTGAAATAGACATAGCTATTCATGAAGGGATGAAAGAAGATTCATTCTAACTGAGCCATACCTGAGAGAGCGGGACATTGGGCGCTAATTAGAGGGAATATGAAGAGAGCCAGGAGGATCCGACTGATCCCGAAGCGATCGGTCGATGATGGGGGAAGTCCCATCTGGAAGACGGAGGGGGTACTGTAACTACTATTACGATCGATTATTATTGCACTATCAGTGACGACGAAAACAATGCTGCTCTTTACGAAAATTACAGAAATTAATGCAAGTGGTAACAAGATTACGGTAGTGAGGAGTACGGTATCATGCTTATAAAGGATGAATGGAATCGATAATGGGGTTAAGATAGCGAAGAGAACGCGAGGGAGACGAACAATGGCAGTGTTAGAGCCCCTGAGGGGAGAGAGAAGGGAGTGAATCCAGAGGAGGGGAGTGGGGGGGAGGGGGAGGAGGGAGACTCCCTCTAGTGCCTGGAGGGAAGGAGAGGCGTGGTAGAGTACACATACGACGGATAATCTGTGTAGATGAGATGATTGACTAGTCTGACGAGAGGGGAAGAGGTGCTAAGTCCCCCCCTACCCCCCCCCCCCCCCCCTCCCCGTACCCCCTCCACTGATTGCAAGAAGGGGGAAGTGGTACACTGATAAGTGTGCACGAGGGCAAGAGACAAGTTGACACTCGGTTAGATTTAAAGAAATGACAAGGAAGATATACAGCGAAGGATGTCAGACTCATCTCAAC
>BTSX01000002.1:16588197-16636431 GCA_036245825.1 Pristionchus entomophagus | reverse complement strand
GTGGGAAGAGGGAAGAGAGGGATGGGGGGGGGGGGGGGGGAAGGGGGATGTCCATTGTGCTTTCCTCTGATGGATCTGGTTAAGGTGGCTAATCTGTTCTGTGTGGGATCTCCCCTTGGAGTATTCCTTGTGATGAGAGGAGCGAAGGCTGACACCATCATCCCACCCCAGGAAACGGTGAGGGAATGGAGAGATGAGAGACAGGGCTGGGATTTTTTTTAATTAAAAAAAATTTTGATAAAAAAATTCAAAAAATAGGCTCAAAAAATTTTTGAAATTTTCTTATTTGGCTCAAATTTCTTCCAGATCTCTTCAGAAACCCATTTTCAGTCGAACATCATGCATAGATACAGTATCGATAATAAGTAATGGCCCAAAATTTCAAAACCGTGTAACTTTCGAACCGGATGGGCGATCGTTCTGAGCATTTGAAAGATGACAGTACATATGCTCACTGTGTCCGGTCGTAATAGGATTTCGTAATCTCACATGGTGATGACGAAATGATGAAATTATATTTCATGGTGGATTATTTGCTCTATGAATTTTCTCTCAGCCTTCCCACTAGGTGTGATAATAGAAGACCTCATTACCTTTTCGATGAAAATATGTACTCATGGGAGGATGACGTACAGTGGCTTTAGACTGTCTCAAAGTCGGGTCCCGAAGAAATGGATTTTCGTTCATAGACATGCTAGAGACTCGTTCAAAAGCTCGAAACTATCCTTATCACGATTCCTGATGAACCCCAAAGTTTGATAACGATAGCTCTTAATTATACCTCAGGGCACGAATTATTCACTTTTTCACATAATTTTTTTCTCCCTATTTTGGATGATCACAGTTCCAAGGCCGATTTTTGTTCAAATGTCTTTCCTGGACAGGTTAGTTGCAAATCCATGGAATATACGATTCTCAACTTTTTAGAGCCTTTGGATATCTTTCCTGCCCGCGGCACCCGAAAATCCGAGGTCAATTGATTTTCAAAATCGGCCTATTTTTCGACATTATGAATTTTAACTATTTTCATTAATGATATCATGGACTCTCATATCGAAATTCGGATTCAGCACACAAATTAATACCAGCAAAAAATGTATTCAGGAAGTTCTGAGATAATTTTTTTTTCGACTGATGGGTATCATGGGCATTTTTAGAGTTGAAAATCGATTGACCTCGGATTTTCGGTTGCCGCGGGCGGGAAAGTTATCTAAATGCTCTAAAAAGCTGTGAATCTTAAATTCCATGGATTTGCAACTAACCTGTCCAGGAAAATCATTTGAACAAAAATCGGCCTTGGAATTGTGATCATCCACAATAGGGAGAAAAAAATTATGTGAAAAAGTGAAAAATTCGTGCCCTGAGGTCAAATTAAGAGTTACCGTTATCAAACTTTGGGGATCATCTGGAATAGTGGTAAGGATCATTTTGAGCTTTTGAACGAGTCTCTAGCATGTCCATAAACTAAAATCCATTTTTTCGAGACCCTATTTTGAGACTGTTCAAAGCAACTGTACGTCATCCTCCCATGAGTACAGATTTTCATCGAAAAGGTATTGAGGCCTCCTATTATCACACCGAGTAGGAATGCTGAGAGAAAATTCATAGAACAAATAATAAACCATGAAATAAAAAAAGTCATCATTGCGTCATCACCATGTGATATTACGAAATCGTATTATGGTCGGACAGAGTGAGCATATGTAGGAGTATATGTACTGTCATCTGTCAAAACCTCAGAACGATCGCCCATCTGGTTCGAAATTTACACCGTTTTGAATTTTTGGGCCGTTACTTATTCTCGATACTGTAGGTTGTACAGATGATCCAGCACTTTTTTTAGAAAGGTATTGCGCATTAATAAAATATTCATTTTATGTATCCAATAGTTGGTATTATCACAGCTATTATTGAATGTGCCACAGTAGCTCACAATCCACCGAAAATAGATCAAATAATTTGAATTTGTAATTTTCTGTCCGAAAACCATGCTTCAGGTAGTCAATTTAAATTTTTTTTAAAGTGACTGAAATTGGCAAATAATATATAATATATTATTTGCCAATTTCAGTCACTTCTTCCAAATACGCAGCCACAGCCCGTCAGCGGTTCGGGATGATAAATGTTTCGCGTTCACGCGTTGCGGTTCAGTTCGGCGGCGCGACATGTGCATGGCGGGGCGTGCATTTTATAAACCATCGCTTTACTCGAGAACTCTGATAAATATAGTCTATTTTGTACACAATACAAAGGCTCCGTTAGCTATTGCATGCAGTAATTATGGATATGACGCAAAAATACTCGTTTGAAAGTCCTGCTTGTGAAGGTTCACTGTGATTCACAAAAAAGAGCATCAAACCTTTGGTTGTGTAAAGATCCGTATTTATGATAGCCTAAAATGATAGTACTTGCATACGCTACAACTCTACAGAGCGAAAATTTGATTTAAAATTTTGCTCGAATATTTAGAAGTGATTGAACCACGGGTGCTCAAAATCGCCTTCTACCAACATCTAAAATGCGCTAGGTGTGGACTCTGTAAGGACCGCGACGCGAGGTCCTCGCGTCGCGTTCCCCTCCTTTTTACACACACTCTCTCGTCTGTTTTTGGAATGGCCTCAAACGCGCGCTTTTCAATTAGAATTGTTTGCGAAGCCACTTGTAGTTACTGCTTCTGAACCTCCGTGTGCACGGCCCGCTGACCAGTGCAGGGCCGGAGCCGCAAGGCACGCGTCGTTCTCGTCAGGGCGCTTAATTTTCTACGGGTCACATTTTTGAACACTTCGGTATTTCGATGTTTCAACTATTTTTCTAAATGCTGAAAGGCAGAAACCAGTAAGAAAAGTGAACTTGTCACAATATAAAAATATAAAGAGACGTTTAGACACCTGATAAAAAATGTAAAGTAAATCATGATTTACTGGACTACGGACTTTTTTAAAATGCATAACTTATTTTAAAATGAAGATAAAAATATGATTTCAACTTCGAGAGAAAATCTAAAAATTATCACTATATGGTAGAAACTATATCAAGTCATCATTAGTCAGTAAAATGAGAGAAAACCATAAGAAATTAACTATATAGTCAAAACTAGCAAAGGCCCGATTTCAGAACGAGCGCATTCCTGGCACAATTCGAAGAATTTAGACATACACAATCTATTCAGCCTATGCAAGACATAAGCGCCTACAAAGTTACGCTTAGTATGTAACAACAGAACATTTCATTAATTAATGAAAAATCTAAAACCACCTAAAAAGGGCGATTAAGTAAATAAAATCAGTTGGTAGTTTGTACAAATCACAGAATGATGCAGCGCACCCACTTGACACCAGAGGGCACGCGTCGCGGTTGCGGGGGTGGACCTTTTTTCAAGGGGTTAACGGGCCGTGGTGTGAACGTTTAAGACACGATGAAAGGGTTTCACGGAGATGAGCATCAGTTGTTGAATTCTGCTTTAAATGACACTTCCTATAGCTACAAATGTACGCAAAGACATTGCCCAAGACCCTACAGAGCGAAAATGAAGAGAAAATTTTATTACGATTTTATAAATATTTGTAAAGGGGCAAAACGATCAAAAACAGCGAAAAAGTCACAGCACTACACACAAAGCGGGAAACTGGGGAATCGGCCGAAATCGGTTGAAATTTTTTGAAAAAATTCAAAAAAATATTTTTTGATTTTGAATTTTTTGAATTGGTCAAAAAATCAAAATCAAAAAATCGCAGCCCTGATGAGAGAGTCGACAGGAATGGAATGTGATCAGGTGAATCGGATCTTCAACGTCTTCCATCCATACGATCCAGTCGCCTATCGTCTAGAGCCTCTCTACGCATCAGAGTTGAAGGACATCCGACCTGTCAAACTATTCGCCTATACTGATATGAGATCGAAGTGAGTGGTTGTAGCAATAGAATGGAGTAGACTGAGGAGGGGAGGGGAAGGGGAAGGGGTTTGTTGATTCGACTGTCGCGTATGGTTATGTTTCTGCTCCAAAGACTGATAAGATGGGTGTTTTACGAGTCTGAGTAGGAAGTGAGGTGTTGAGTGTAGTGATAAGAGATGTGAATTGAGGAAGAACTATGATGATATCACTCCTGATGTATACAAGAACTATATGAAGAAGAAGAAAGCTTCGGAGAGAAAAGGAATGAAGAATGGAGTGAGTGGGGGGAGGGGGGAGGAGGAAAGACATTAACCGATAAAGAGAAGCTTAGCAGGAATAAATGAATGGGTCGATATTGTAGGAAGACAAGAAATCAAGCAAGAAAGTGAAGGATCCAGTGCCAAATGAGGATGAAATTGATGAGGAAGACGAAGTGGATTCTGATGATTCAGCCTCCAATGTCAGATCTGCTTGTGAGTCCTTCCATTGATATACCCCCCCCCTCCCCCCTCCCCTTTCTATCAGACTGCTATCAGACTTGATATCGATCTCAGGTTCTTCTCCTCGATCTCTTTCGCCACCCAGAGAAGAAGCAGGAAGGAACTCAGAGAAGAATGCATCTGGAGGTACGGTAGGAGGGAGGGGGGAAGGGGGGGGGGTGGGGGGAAGGGGGGAAGGGGCATGGATGGAAGATGTGCGGTGATACGAGAATGTGTTTAAGGAAAGTCAGGAGGGAGTGGATGGCTGCCATGGAACAAAGGAGCGAATGGAAATGGAATGAAGACTGAAGTGGAGAAGGGAAAGGAGGCAGAGGTGAGAGGAGGAGTGGAATGAGGGAGAGAAGGAGGGACATTGTGAGGTGAAGAAGACGGATAAGAAAGAGAAGAAAGAGGAGTCAAAGAGAAGGAAGAAGAGTGACTCTGAGAGGAAGAAGAGTGACAAGAGTAAGAAGGTAGATGAATGAGATAGAGGATATAGGGAGAGGGAGAGGGAGAGGGAGAGTGAGAGGGAGAGGGGAATGGAGATGTTTCAGATGACAAATGTCAAGGTTTCACGTAGGGAAATGAAGAAAAAGATGGCGGTTCGTTGTGTAATTCGAATCGAGAGAAAATAATTTTAATTGTAGTCAACGAAACGGAAGAAAAGAAAGACAAAGAAAGTGAAAGAAAAGACTACGATCAGAGAGGTTGACGAATATTACGGAATAATGGTATAATCAATGATAATGCAGCCGGAAGTGAAGATGAGCGAGGCTGAGAAGATCATCTCTTCCATTCCTGAGGTGAGAAGAAGAAGAAGAAGAAGATAATGATTACTGTTATAAAGTGATTGAATTGCATTGTGATGCTGGTCTCCTCCTCCTCCTTGAAGGATCTTAATTGCAGGATCGTCGCCCTCAGAAGAGAATCGATTTCAACGTCCAACCCGCCCTCACGGACAAGAGTTATTGGTGAGTGATAGGATGAAGTAGTTGCGGCGTCCTCGCGTCCTCCTCCTTTCTCAGTTTCCCTCTGTTCCCTCTCCATTGATGATATTGAGGTCGGTTCTCAAATCTCATTTCTCATACTGGACCAACCCCGATCTGGCCATGTTCCTTGTCAATGTCATCTATCAACAGAGAGAAGAAGCACTCAAATTGGCTGCTGATCAGGTATCTTCCATCTAGTGAGAGATAGAGTGGATGGATGAGTCTCCCTCCCTATCTCTCTCCCTTTCAGCAAGTAGCAGAAGAGAAGGCATGCGAGACTCCAATGGAGACAGCGATGGAAAGAGTGGAAGAGAAGAGAGAAAAGGCTGCAACTGAGACTCCCTCTACGGCCTCTCAACTCACTGTGGATACAGTAGTCTCGTGTAGAGAGAGTAGTGTATCAGCGAAGACTCGATCGAGTGAACTGCTGAGAGGGAGTGATTCCCCTCTCTCAGTCATGTATCTCCCTCGAGAGGAACATCTCCTTCCCGATGCCCCTGGTCGTCTTCCCACTCCCAATAGACCCCCTCCTCCTATCACTGAGAGATCAGGCATTTAGAAGAGACCCATCCCAATCCATTCCCATCCATTCCCATCCATACTCAGACTACACGAGACAACTATTTCATATGACAACAATAAACGACTATTTATTCGTCTGATCTATGCAAAGGTTGTTCAAATAGTATTGTGTTGTAATATTCTGTACATTTCTGTTTTGTCTTACCGTTTTATCTATTCGTTACTTTCCATTTTGAACATAACTGTATTCGGTTTTCATTACATTGATTCTAGTTATCCAGATTGGTATCAATTCGTGGTATTTGTCTCCACTTCAATCAGTTGCTTACTGTTGTCGTATTTCCCACCTAGAGTCACTTCGGGCTTGCATCTTATATCACAGCTCTTCCCTTCTACCCGCTTTATGTGTCTAATGGGTGTATTGATTGGTCCAAGTCGGATTACACATTGAATCCCGTGAGAAATGCAATCGCAATCCTCTGAGTAGATGATGCTGGTATTCCTGTTACGGTATGCATCTTAATGCTAACAAGAAAAAGAATTATATACCATTGTGTTATTGAAAGAAGAGAGAAAGTTGAATAAACTACTTTTACAATATTTCTTGTTGGTGAGAATCGTTCAAAATTTCATGGCGGGAAAGTTGAAGTTTTGGTGTAAATACATACAAATACGTAAGCCATCTCTCTTTCTCCACCCTTATTTTCTCCTCCTCCCTCTCTCGCTCTCTTTCTCTCCATGGTGACTCACACTCGATAAGAATCCCCCACTTCGCAACCATATCGATGGCTGCAAAAAGTAGTCGATATCCGTTGCGATCCAGTCAACGTATTGATGATTCTCAGGATTATGGTATGCCCAAGGTTTCGCTATCTTCTCTCTCAGTTACGTATTATAGTATGAATATATTAATTACTATTCGCATTTCACTCTTTTAGTTTCTAGCTCCCTATTGCAAAAACGCTATGATTGAGAGTGCATTCTATTCATCTCCAGTATTCGAATACGGTTTGAAGAATTAGCAAAGCTGTTACGAAGTAAAATATTGCGGGCTGCTAAAAATAAAATTTGAAAATGTGACCTTTGTCTTTAAGCGAATTCAAGACGATTACGGTAGTTCTTTTCTTTTACATTGACTTCTTTATTTATTTATTTTTGTTTTGTAAAGTGATTGCCGGTAATAATATAGTGATATTTCGCCTCGATTGCTGCAGCGACTGTGCCTTTCCAAAGTGTCAGCCAACTTTTAGATGTAGAAAAATAAGTTACTAGTAAGCACACCGCCTCGTTACTTTTTTTTACATTGCGAATGGAATAGCAACCGTGGCCAAATATTCGTGGGTTCCGGCTAACATTATTTTCCTCCTAACTGTAGTAGGATCTCTCAAAATCAGAAGGTATTCTCCTCCGGCACAACTTGTCTCCTCACTTTTTTGTTATTAATTATGTTTGAAAAACGGTACAGTGATCTCCTTGCAGAGACGCCAACAATGGACGACGGATGGGGTGGACATAACGTGCGCAGTGAGTCGAATTATTTATTGGCATTGATATCAATGATATATATGCCATTGGCTTCATTCTTTGATTGCAGATCCAGATATGGACAACGCAGTTCTCTCGCAATCAGATTTTCTCATCAGCTCTCAAGTAACCATCTAGTAAGGATAGGATATATGCACAATTGCTAATTACAGGTTGAAGCCTTTCTAAGTGATAGCTTCGGAAGCAGATTCAACAATATGAACTCGTTTCCGGAGGGAGATATGCAATTTAAGTGAGATTATGAATTAATATATGAGCAATCCTTAATAAGTATCAAAATATCTTGTTTACACCGACCTCTCGACTGAGAAATTCTCTCGACCGAGAGGGAAATCCTCTCGACTGAGAATGACCGATCACCTCTCGAATAAGACGAATTTCTTGGCAAGAGAATGAATGAGTTTCACGAGAGAACTTCTCGTCTGTCGAACCCTAATCATTATTTTTTTTACAGTCTCTCTGATATTCCGAGAGATGAATTCGCTGGCGACCTTCCTCCCTCCCACTTCGCTAACGGTGAATTCGAGGAGGAGAAGCAGCAGTTCGTGCCTATCGATGAAGCCTATCAGCCGGACCTTCGTGAGTAATAGTGCCCATCTCTCGATTGATTTACTACATATAAAATATCACTAACCCCTTTACAATTAGCCTAAATCATACTAACTATATCAATCAAGCTATGAAGCTATCTAGAAAGATCTAAAAATATAAAAAAAAGACTTATTGTGAACACTGTAAATAGGTGATATGTACCCTCCTTTATGAGCCCAATCTGTCTTCAATAGTGCCACCCCATAGCACTCATCAACTGTCACTTTTATATTCAGAGTATATGGACAACGAGCGTGCCAATGGAGTCTACATCTACTCTCAGGGACTCGGAGACATGTCAGTTTCCATTTTCTTTTCTTATCCTCATGTAATCTGAAAAGGAACAAGTTCACTGTGGCGGTGATGCCGGAGGCCAAAAACTGCAATCGGAACTACGTGGTGAGAGAATTAATGGTTAGAGCAATGGGAGAATGTCTTGACTTGGCAGCCCTTTCACAATCTGCTATTCGTGAAACAGGGAGCGAATATCCCTTTCACCTTCATGCTCATGGTTCGTTCAAACCTAATGTGCCTTTATTAATATTATTCCTTCCAGAATTCGGAAACTAAACAAGGTGTCACTATGCCGGCAGAGTGAGTTTTCATCTATTTCGTTCTCGACTGAATTCCTTGCAGCATGACTATCAGAATGTCTCTTCGTTTCACTCTACCCGTCTCTGATGACAAGAGGATTGTTCAACGGTGCGACGTGCATATGAAGAAAGACAATGGTAAGCATATTAACGATTTACTTATATATTGCTAAATTATTACTCTTTTTTTTCGAGATATTTGTTGACTCATAAAAGGTTGTTCAGATGGGGCTCACAATACCTTCGCCTTCAAAGTCATCCATCGCAATGCAGTGTACGATGATGCCAGTCTGTCGGTGACCATTCCCGTCAGTCGATCGATTCTCTAGAAGTACTGTAACTTGGTGATTGAGGCGTCTACGGTAGTGCCCATCACCTTTCATTGCTACAGTTCGTGTGCAGGAGGCATCGATAGACAGGCTATCTATCTCCTCTTTGAGTTGCTGAATGAGTGAGTATCTTGGGAAGGGAGATCATTTTGAGAATCGAAGTCTTATTATGAAATGGAATGGATTTTCAGGGATGGATCACTCTATCAAAACGCAGAATTCCATCTGAAAGTGAGTGCGAATCCAACAAGAGACGCACCCAAGGAAGGAGAGAGAAAGAGGAAAGAGGAGGAGAAGCTGCGAAGGGGCAGAGGTAAGGGACGAGAAATTCACCTCATTAGTTTACTAACTTATTATTTTTCCATTCAGTTGTATTTTTTAAGCGAAATCTGAGGCAGGCAGTGAGATGGGTGAGAAGAGAGGAAGAAAGAGGAAGACGGAGGAGATGGATGAGATGGGAAGGGATATCAAGGTAGATCATTCACCTGTCTCGACTCGATCCATCATGAGACAATTCCCCCCTTCCCTCCTTTACAGAGAATGGATTCTGTCTCTCCTATGCTGTCCATCCACACTCCCTCTCCCGGCTGGAATCCTACCGTAATGTCTGCTCCCCGTGTCTCTACCACTGCAAGACGGTCAGTTTGTGAGTCATTCCACCCTTAGAGAACACTTATTACAGTAACTCTAAGCTGGATCTCCGTTCGACGAGCTCAGAGAGAATGGCCATGGAGGTGAGTCTTATCCCCCCTCCCCCCATCTTCCATGGATGAATTTTCAGTCGAATGGATCCCGAAAGGGCAGTGATGATGATGAGAATCGCACGTACACCATCAACGTAAGTGACGATACATGAGATGAAGATGAACAATGGTGACAATTCCAGATTTGCGGAAAGAAGAAGTATGATGAAGTGATGAAGCTTCTGTCTCTTCTCGAGAGAGATGAGAGACACACTTGCAGACACGACGAGGTGAATGACCCTTCTCGTTTCTTTCACTCAGATGATGGAGTTATGGATGATGTTTACCTGATGGCCTCTCATTGCAGGACAATCTGTTCGAGAATCTCACTCAGCTGACGGGAGATGTTACCATATCTACGTGAGTGGCAGAAAACGAATGATGGATGCTTACGGTTGATTTCAGGTGGCTAATGCAGTACAGATTGGCCGAAGAAGCCTATGTCAATACCTTCCGAGACCATAATGTCCACACTCTTGATGACATTGCTAATGTGTACCATCCATCGGTGAGTCGATCGTGAACTAATCTGCCCAATCCAAGCATACCGATACATAAACATTACGAATTTCATCTAGAGGGATTCGACCCTTCTCTCATTTTCACAGTTTCATTCTTGCAGTATTTCCACCACTCGATCGGAATTCCCCAGGAAGCGGCGGCGAATCTGAACAAGGTCTACCTCAATTGGCTCAATGGCAATGCGTGCAATGGGTATTGATTATATCAGCTTCATTCCCCTCCCTCCCTCCCTCCTTCCCTCCTTCCCTCCTTCCCTCCTTCCCTCCTTCCCTCCATCATCCATCCTTCACCATGCTTATATCCCTCAATATTCAATTCGATCTCTCTTTTTCCATCCCTGCTATACTCAATCTATTCGAAGCCATCCCACCCCCTCCCCCTCACCTCACTTTCCTACCTCATTCTTGTACGATAGATCCTCTCAATGTTCCTTTCAACAGTAGATTTCGAAGTAGGTCAATCATTCCCATCTTGTTGCATTCGCTTTATCTGTTGTTTCCGGTGAAGCTAGATGAATTCCAATTTGTGTTCTACCTCGAACTTGATTTCCTAGAAGTACCGTAATCTCGACAATCCTCACTACACCTCCATTTGTTCTACTCTGATGATCAATGGTATCCTAGATACCGCGACTCGTGCATTTCTGTTTTGTCTTTTGTTAAAGTAAATATATAATAATAATTTATCATGCATTTAAGGTGAGAGAAAGGACAGAAATGTGTTATTGAGGGGTGCATGAGATACGATGTCGCTACAAGTCGACAAAGAATGGGAAACAATAAGTCATTCGTCAAAAAAAATTTTTTTTTAAAGAATTTTGGTCACCAACAGACAAAGAGCACATCAAGTTAATCGAATCAGTTCAGCGAAAGTTCCGTGAGCGAGTTTTCAACAAGTGCAGCGAGTCCCCCACCAACTACGACAATCGACTGCGTGCCCTTGGACCCTCGAGAGTCGACGAGCCAATATCGATTTGTGTTGTACTTAGAAGATTGTACATAGAGTTAGAACTCACAGTAGATGATTTTTTCCTTCACCCCGTTATTAATAGAATTTCCCGTCGTAATTGTATTCAACTTAAGAAGCATCGTTTCAATAGGGTAGCTCTCGATCATTTCCTTTGTAATCGCATTGTAAATAAATAGATGGAATATTCTCCCCAACAGTGTCATTCTTTCTAGGAACTCTAATTTTTTTGATGAATGACTTAGAGTTCCTAGAAAGAATGACACTGTTGGGGAGAATATTCCATCTATTTATTTACAATGCGATTACAAAGGAAATGATCGAGAGCTACCCTATTGAAACGATGCTTCTTAAGTTGAATACAATTACGACGGGAAATTCTATTAATAACGGGGTGAAGGAAAAAATCATCTACTGTGAGTTCTAACTCTATGTACAATCTTCTAAGTACAACACAAATCGATATTGGCTCGTCGACTCTCGAGGGTCCAAGGGCACGCAGTCGATTGTCGTAGTTGGTGGGGGACTCGCTGCACTTGTTGAAAACTCGCTCACGGAACTTTCGCTGAACTGATTCGATTAACTTGATGTGCTCTTTGTCTGTTGGTGACCAAAATTCACTACCGTACACTAGGATGGGTCGGACGTAAGAAGAGAAAAGACGCGCGTATAATTTGGGACTGCGGGAGGAGAAAGTGCGTGTGATATAACCACAACGTGCCTTCGCGCGAGACACTATTGATTGTATGTGACTAGCGAAGGAACGATTGTGGTCGTAGGAAATGCCAAGATCTTTGAATGCCGTCTTAGTGGGGAGATATATGTGACCGATTTTGAAGTCAAAGTCTGGGTGTCTAGGGCCGATTTTCATAATGACAGTCTTAGTGACTGAAATAGATAAACCTCATGTTAGAGACCAGGAAGCAAGTGCGTCAAGAGATAGTTGGAGGAGGGAAGGATCACCTATCGAGTACAACTTGATGTCATCTGCATAGAGATTGCAGTGAACACCAGGGGGGGGGGGAATACGCGAGATGTCAGAAACATAGATACTGAATAGAATTGGACCGAGACAGGATCCCTGGGGCACCCCTGACTCTACTGGGTAAGGAGCAGAGAAGCTGTTGTCAACCATAACTGATTGGGTGCGGGTCTTGAGGAAGGACTCAATCCATTTGAGAAGACTACCATTAATACCGACTAAAGCGCACTTACGGAGTAGCAGGTTAATCGGTATAGAGTCAAACGCTTTACTGAAATCAATAAAGTCTACAGAGACGAATTGATTTTGGTCTAGTGCCTTGTGCCAATGGAGAAACGAGGAGAGAAGGGAAGAGATGCATGATCGCTTAGAACGAAAAAACAATAGATTGTTTGATGCAAGATGATATAATAGCACTTTCATTGGTCGGTTGTTTCTTCTCTATTTCCCATGACATGATGCTGACCTTGATTATCCCCTTGATCCCCCTCCCTTTTCCAGAAGATCTTCATCGTAAACCTTATCCCAAAAAGTTAATTGTTGAAACTCGATGTTGTCGTTGTTGTTCACTTTGTTGTTGTTATGAAACAAATGAAGAAGGAAATAGATTACATGTCCATATATATCCATTATCTCGTTGATAATACAATTCAATCAGATCCGATTGTGAACTTGATTGCCTCATCTCCCTCTTCTCCAGTCTCACTCTTCTCTCCAGCAGTCTCCTCTCCTCTCATCACTTCCCTTTCCTCTCTCTTCTCTCCTTCATCTTCATCTTCTCTTTCACTATCCTCACTACTTGTCACTCGTTCTCCCCTCTTCCTTCTTTCTTCTTCTTTCCAAAGCCATTGCTCTTTGCTCCTCTCTCGCTCTCAATTACATTTCTCTCTTCGCTCTTCTGATACGAGAAGTCAGCATATAGGCGAATTCCTCCTCTTCGGAGTCACTGAAAAAAATACTATTTAATAATAATGTGAATAATATCACTATCCCACTATCCTAATCACCATTACATTCTCTTCTCCTATTATCAGATATACCTTTTCTTATTCTTCTTTTCTAAATATTCGTCCGATTCTATCCATCATTGTTTCCAATCTGAGATCGGAGATATTGATTTCATATTGACGTATGAGCTTGAAAACATGAATCGATTGTCTTTCATTTTTCGATTCTCTCACCTTCCATAGTTGAGTGATACTAGCCTTGTCTCTAGAATGACGAAGTAGATCAAAGATCATATCAGACGGTAATATACCCGATTTCGATTTCCTCCAGTGCATCTAAAATGACAGTAATATCGACTGAAGTGAAATATTCTTGCCAAAAGTACCTTCCTCGTCAAACAATTGAGCGTCTTTGATTTCCTCAAATCGGCGAACAATGCTAATTCTCGATCGGATCATCGAAGCAAAGAGAATAACTTATTTTTAAGTGAGGGGTCTTGAATGAATTTGGCAGATGAGGGGTTTCAAGAGATGCAAGGGGAGGAACCTAAAGAGAGAAGAGACAAATGAGAGTAGATCAATGATCTCTCACTTGGAGACATCGTTTCCGTATCGATCAATGTACTCATACTCGGATGAGATTACGGTAGAGAAGAATTACTCAGAAGAAGGATGATCAATCTGATAATGAAATATAAATTGAGAATAGAAGAAGAAGGAGTCAATCGATAACACGAGGGAAGATGTACTTCTCAATCACGATAAACCTTGAGCGAATGATATAAGAGAAAGGGGGAACCCCCTCACCTTCGTCAAATTCGATACTCGATCTACCATTTTATCACATTCTCCTCTCCTTTCAATTTCTTGGCCTACCTAATCTCTTCTCTCTATGATCACACTCTTCGATCCAATGACGGATTGAGTTGTTATCATGATCGATGGGTGCATTTCCTCCCTCTTTTCTCTATCCATATCGTTTATTTTCTAATTAGTTCATTTCCCTAAATAGTCGGTCAGCTTACACCGAAACACTTCATAATTGTCGATTTAATGGACGAGTGTCATGGGGGTCACAATCTGCATCCTTTCTACGGTACCCTCCCATCCCTTTCGTCCCATGCGATTCGATTAGTCTCATTGTCCGTCGGATCATGAACGCATTTTGTTAAAGAAAAAAAGTGAGACCGGAAATGTCTTCTCAGTCTGTAGGTTTAATTCAATATTTCAACAATTAAATGCATGTAAAAGCGATTTATCATATATATACTTCGTATATTAATTTATTTACAATCTGAAAATGGCACGAATTCGATATGAGGATTAGAACAGTAGGAATGAGGAAGTTATCTCCATCATTCATAGACTATTCCGAATCGGTGAATGATCCAACTGATTCATCCGATGAATTATCTGCATTTATTTCAACAGGAGAATCCGAGACAGCGTTTGGGTTACTGTAATTATTCAATTATCGAATACGGTGACAGTGTAGACTAACTCTAGAATGGATGGATCGACTCCTTCACTCTTCATCTTCAGTCGAACTGCTTCTTCTTGAATTCCCTACAATGATCATTGACTAGAGAAAAGTAAAGAAACTCACCAGTTTAATCATTTTCAGGTACTTGGCATAACGGGGATCATCCTTAACTAACATGCGATGTTCATCCACTGGTACTTCTTCCACTTGACTTTCCATCTCTACCACCTCAAATGAATCGATAGGCAATTACTGTATTACTCGTACTTCTTTCATTTCCCTCTCCTCCCTCTGATCTTCTTCCAATACACTTTCCTTCTCATTCATTACCGTATCTTCAATCTTCTTATCTTCCACTACCGTATTCTCAATCTTCTTCTCCTCTTCATCAATTGATATTCCTTGCAACTGCAATCCTCTCAAGTCTCCCTTCCTCTCCCTTCTCTCATCTTACTTTAGTCTCAATGAGTCTCAACTTCACTTCAGCTTTATCTAATCTCTTCTCAGCCATCATGAGTCCTTCTTCTCCTTTCTTTGCCATTTCACCCAACCATTCACTCATTCTCATAATCATTCCATTCACAATAGCCATCAGACGACGTCGATCAAGGGCTCTCATCTCAACGAGAGATATTCCCTTCCCTCTCTCCTCCCTTCAACTATACCTCATCTAGACTCACTTCCGGTCGGATGAAAGATAGATCTGGTTCCACCATTACACACCTTTCTCAACTTCAAATGAGAACATCAATTAATTACCAAAACGTTCAAATAAATTGTGTGCTACTGGACACTTGCATTCAATTGTACAAAGAGGGAGACAACGAGAATAATTTATTGTACTGGTAACCCATTGAGCGTGAGAATAGATCGTAAGATGGATTATTGATTGGAATGTACAATTTATGGAAAAGTAGAAATGTTGATCTACCGTTTGGATTGAGAGGGAGGTTTATCGATAACTCTGACCTCGTGAATAGGTGGAAGTCTATGGGGAGAATCTCTTAGTGAGGGATTACGAGAGGGAGTGGAAGAGGAGGAAGAAGAAGGGAAAGGAGAAGGAGACGAGGTAGATGGAGATGAATCCATTGATGAAGGAGGAAGAGGAGGAGTGATTGTGAAGGGAGGAACATGGATATCAGAGGGAAGAAGAAGAGAGAGATCATCCAGAGATGCTGTGATGGCACCAAATGTATCCTGAGAGAGAGAGATGAAGGAAGAGACCCTCTACAGTAATCCCTCTTTCCACTCACATTCATCTTCTCCAGTTCTTCATTCATATGCTTCACTTTCTCGAGTGCTTCACACAATCTCTCCAGTCTCTTCTTCCTCTCAGTAATCTCAGTCACCATTTTGACCAGTCGTTCCTCCATCTGTAATCTCCTACTCCCTCTCTCCCCTCTCCTTCCCCTCTCTCTTTCCTTCTCCTCACCCTCTTCATTCCTCCACTCAATTTGCTCTGCTTCGTAGTCACGGCCTTAGCACACAAAGCGAAGTGATTAGACAGACGCAGCGACAACTAAAGACGATGCATTACTCCACTAATCATACTGTATTTATCACATGATCCACTCTCATTCCTTCTCAGACAAACCTGGAGGAATGGATGGGGAGAGATGGCTCGATGTTGGCATAAATCCTTCCTTCCAAATGGGAATGAACCAGGACCAGCACGAAGAATGGGAAGGAACTTGGGCATTTCCTGCAATCTCCCTTCTCTCCCTTTCATTCACTCTCTTCTGATACCTTGAGTCTCTTCATATCGGGATCATCCTCTGGATCTTGTGTCTTGATCACAGTTCCATCTCTCACCACCACGATTCCCTTCTTCCCTCCCAATCCATTCCCTCCTCGAGATTGATCGTTCCCCATTGATCGATTCCCTCCTCAACATTCCCTCTTCCCTTCTCTCTCCCCCTTCTTCTCTCCTCTCTTTACTCACCTTCTCACTGTCTCCTAGACGGGATCTGACTATCGGGTCTCAATTCGATTCTATTGATTCCAGCGTCGAGCCACCTGTCAATCCCTCCATCATTCAGTCTCCCTTGCCTCCCCCCCCCCTTCCCCTCCCTTCCGTACCTCCTCTCAATATCAGCGACACTCTCGTTCCTTGTAGTGGGAATGGCTTCTGCTTCAGGATCAGGGAGATGCTCACGAGGGATAACTACGTTCTCCTACAACGAACCAGACTCATTACATAACCATCACATCTTTCACATTGACATAAGATATTCCTTCCACTTATATGCTCACTTTGTGACTACTCAATCCCAAATGACTCAAAGATCAAAGATCAATCTGTGAATGCTCACGTTGGGTAGTCGATGGAACTTCCACTCTTTGTCGATGATGAATGCTCTCGAGTCAATCTTGGCTAGTGATGGCACCCCTGACATCTCATCGATACACTGAAAATATCTTTATTACTCTCCATCATACAATGTATTACAACGTAGAAAAGAGCGTCGCGCATCGAACCAAAGACGCGAACATATAGACAATGACTGATAGAAAGGAAATGGCATGGAAGGGAATAGAGAAAGGCACTCGGAAGAGACAGAGAGACAATCACACTGAGAAGTAGAGAAGGAGTCACTTTGGATTGAGAGCAGACTTGAGTATGAATGATGCAATCTCGAGAATGGGCAAGATATGGACAACTGAGAGAAGGAAGGGGAGGGGGGAGGGGGGAGGAGGGAGGGGGGATGGGAAAGGGAAGGGATACAATCCGCTATAGAACAATCATTCATCTATTCACATCTTGCTGTGTCCATCGAATCTCTGGACGAGGAAATTATTCCCCGCATCCTGCAATCATCCATCCATTCCATTCCATTCCATTCCTTTCTAAATCAATCCTTCTTCATCATACCTTCTTATATCCGAACTGCTCGTAGAAGGGAATGAGTTTGTCATTGCACTCCAGAGACACTTTGTACACTCCCATCTACAATCAATGCATACAGTACTCATCCCTTATAGTACCTTCACTCGTGAGACCCTCCTCCCTACCTGTTTGGCGAGTCTGACCAGTACATCATTGAGAAGGACTCCCAACTTCTTTCCTCTCATGCTCTCATCCACCACTACATCTTCCACTCTTCCTCTCGATCCAGCTGAATGGATGAACTTCCATTCCAGAACCAGAGTAGCCGCCCCCACCACTCGAGTACTGCTGCAATACCATTCATCATCATCCATCATCATCCACCCCCTCCCCCCCTCCCCTCAACTCACTCCAACTCCTCCACGACACAGACGAAGTAAGTGGAAGGGATGGTCCTCTGCATCGATCTGAATCTCCATTCCCACGACGATCGATCAATCTCTCCCACTGAAGTCAATTGAGACAGCACATGAAGAAATCTGAAACCATGTCCATATATTCAATCGATTCACTTCATTCTACAGTACCCCTTATCGTAGTCATCGATGTGAAGGGGGCGGACTCTCAATCCATTCGGAACATGGCCCACAATTTCATCCGCAAGTATCGATGAATCGAAGAGGAAGGACGAGCCTGGAATAACCCTATTCAAAAATACCGTACTCCACAAGGAGATAATATGCCAACAACTAGTAGTATTCATGTTAACATGACTGACCCTTGGTGGTGGGGGTGATGGGAGCGCATTCCTCCTCTGAATTCTCATCGGGGCGATACTCAGTGGGAGACGAAGTGAAGACTGGAGGAACCATCTATGATAAGAGAGAAAATTATTATGAGAACTCGGATCTATCATCCACGAGATATACACAACTCGATTAATAACGAGTAGTCCATAATAGAGACGAGATCAACAGATATATCGCAGAGCTTTAGCCCAATCAATCGATAACTACAATCATTTGCATACACAGCGTAGTTGCAACCATAACAAAATGCGGTTAACATGTATTAAAGTGAATGTGAGCACCTCTCAAAGGTCATTTAAAGCAATTCAAAGACGATTATGATGACTCTGGGAGCTATAGGATATTATGAACGGAGGAGGAGAAGGCAAACCGAAAGACACTGCCAATAAGTTATTAATCGGATATGTACAACAAAAAGCGTAGATTCGTTAGTAAGTGGTGAGAGAATCGATATTCTTGCAAGGAAGAGGGTGGGAAATAGAGAGACTAGATGGGCGAGAGGGAATGGATGAGAGGGTAGATCAGTGGTTAGACAGGCAAGAACATCGATCGATCGAATGGGATCGGAGTTCAAATTAGAGGGAGGGGTCATCCACTATGTGGGGGACTAAATAACGGAGACGGCTCCAAGTGTATCGGGGGTTACGGTAGATTTGATGAGTGCAGAGATGGGACGAGGAGCCTTGGAGAGCATAGGAGCCATCTTACGAGTGAACTCGTTGTAATTACGGTGTAATTCATTCTGCAATGGAGCATCAATTGGACTGAATGCTAAGAATGAACAAAATTCCGAAATTTGAACCAATAATTAAAATGCATAAAAGGGGTGCCAGAGGGCTCAGCTACCCTCGTTCCAACAATAACGAGGAAACCCCTTTCATTCCAGACCCTACGTTTAACTATTATCTGTTAAACTACAGTAATCCTCTCCGTAAATACCTGATAAGCCAATTGATCTGCGTGAATGAGTTGCTTATTGAGGGAGAGTGCTTCGGCACACTAAAAAGGAAAGAGACTTATCCATGTTCCCTTATAAGAGAGAGATAGAAAGTACTCACCTTCTTAGAGAAGTCTCTGAAGGCCAGTCTCAACTTGTTCTGTAGTTTGTCCATTGGACGACCATCAGTCACATTGGACAGGAACACATTCGCTACCTGCACACATTAACCATCCACTCCCTCCTCTCCCCCCCCCTCCCTCCCCCCTCTCTCCTCTCACCTCGACAGGTCCTTGATTGACGGTAGTTCCAATGCATCCCTGTAATACCATCTGGAGCATCTTGGCATCAGGGGGTGATTGTGCAATGGCAGCCCCCAATTCTCTCGTCTTCTTCTCAACATCTTCAATGGCCACTTCAATGGGAGAGAGAACTCTCTCTTCTCTCTCAACCACACGCAGACGAGTCTTCACATACGGGAAACTGAAGGAAGAGGGGATCATCCATTCACTCTCTCTTCACTCCCTTCACTCTTCTCTCTACCTGTTGTGTACTGTAAGTATGGTTCTCCTCTTGTACTGATCCTTCAATTCTCCATGTGCTCGTCCATCTCGAGTGAAGGGAGTCGCATACGCGAATCTGCATCACACCACTCCCTCCCCCTCTCCCTCTTCCCCCTCACTCATACCTGGATAGATTGTGATTCCTCTCGAAGTTGGTAGTTCTCTCTCTCCTCTCCCATTCCTCCAGATATGGTTCCACGTAGGTCACTTGTAGATAGGCACGGGATGGATCCAGACTATCACGAGATACCTACACCACGGGCAACATCAGACTGACCCCCCCCCTCCCCCATCCATATTCATAACCACATCATACATCCATTCTCCCATTCCCTTCCTAGACACTGCTCGATGATACTCACATTGTTGCTGTCTTTGATGACCTGGAATACTCCTGGAGGGAATCTCTCCATGTAGTACTTCTCGAATTCATACGCGAAGTCGGAAAGTTTCATGTAGGGGGCAGACTGAAGGAGAGGATTGGACTGATTGGACTGGTTGCGCAGAGAAATGGACTGACCTTGTAGACATACTCCTCTCCATCGATATCTCCAAATTTCGCTCCAAAGAAGGCTACTCGGAAATATGTACCGAAACATCTCTTGTCAGAGCTGAAAGAGTCGATGAGGAGGGGGGGAGGAGGGGGGGGGGTGGGGAGGTGGTTACCTCCTGAGGGGACTCCACCATGCATCAGTGGTATCCTCCTTCAGTCTGATGTGTCCTTCTATCTTAACCAATGCTTCTCCCAATGAGAGATGGAGAGAAGAAAGTCGACGATAGTCACGAGAATGAGACAGAATAGGAGAGAGAATCTGGAGAGAGAGGGATGAGATGGGATCAGAAAGGAAGGGAAAGGGAGAGGGAGGAGGAGGACCCACCTGGAACATATGTGGCATCATCTCGTATTGGAAGGCCCTCTCTAGTAGACGGAATGCCTCGATACACTGAATGAGGACGGATAATTCTCAACCACTATATATGTGGTAATTCCACAATATATATCCGTATTCTTCGAACAGCAAAACCAGCATGATTACTCATTAGTACAGTTGGTCTCCTCCTCTGTTGCCACGATGCTTCGTTAACAAAAAGTGTATGTGAAAATGGAAGAGGAATACTCCCATTATTGGCATTCCACTTTTTGGGTGATGTGTATAGACTGACCAATTCGATGAGACCTCCTTCCTTGAAGTGTTTACTCTCACAGATTCCATCTGTATCGGGAGAGATGACGTCATCAGAGACAGCTGATTCCTCGAGTACATTCTCAGAGAGGCAAGAGAAGGCATTCGCACCAGAGGGCAGATGGGAGATGCACGGACGCATTGTCAGATATCTGGAGTGGAGAGGATAGAGGGGGAGAGGAGGGGAACTCACTCAGCAACGAGTGCTGCAGAGTGGATGACACACTGGGCAGCCTCTGCATGGCATTCCTTCTTCTCGGCACGAGATGCCATATCCAGCAACCAACGGACACTGCAATATCATACAAACCCGTAAGATATTCTATATATATATATATATAGCTTTATTCATTGAAATTTCTAACCTGTACATAGTAATCAAGTAAATATTAACAGATGACTGACCGTAGATCAGGATTGTTTTGGTATCCCTTGGCGATTCGATAGATAAGATCCATACTCATCTCGAAATCATCATGGAATTCTTTGATGCGAACAGTGTCTGATAGGATCATATGCATGTTGAACACCAGATCTTTCACCTGAATTGTTCAATTATGTCAGCATTAGGGTTCTCTTGACGGAATCAATCCCGGAATTCAAATAGTGAAAACAGTGACGTAATTCCATTCCTTCTATGCCCTCGATCTCGCGGTAATTCAGTATTCCACTAGCTAATGCAATTCCATTACCGTCTCGCTCAACGTCGAACGGTCTCAAATTGATTGAGACTCTCAATTCCACTCCGTCAATATAATTCTATTCTTCGTGATCTATTCTAGGCTATTTTTTGGCAGCATAATTAAGCTAACAATGTATGCGGAGAAGCAAAAAGTATGCCATCATATATGGTGTAGTGTCATCATGACCTTTCAAGCGTAGCAAATAAACCGGTACGTCTCCCGGTAATCACTTGGCATTGAACCAACGGCAGTAGGGTTACAACTGAAACTGCTTGCCGATACACTATGGGTTGCTGGCGGGGGTAAGAGGCAGAGCGATAATAGACGACTAGAGACCCTCTATTTCTCAACTATTAATAAATGACTCTCTCTCTCTCACCAGTCATAGAGGCAAGAGTATGCATAATGAAGAGTCACCAACCCCAATAATCATAGGCATTGAACCCACGGCAGTTGGGCGAGAGGCATAACCCCTTGCCTATACACCACTGGTGTTGGTTGGAGGAGATGCAGAGAAGAGACTAGAGACTCTCTCGCTTTCTCTCTTTCTTTATGAGACGAATCGCTATAGAATCGACTATTTGGAATAGATAGCGGCGGTAGGGGAAAGTTTCTCCAGTTCCGATAAAAAGTACTTCTAATAATGATGCTCAATGAAAATAAAATATGCATATCGCGATTCGTCTCTTATATCGCACCCAACCCCCCCCCCCTCCTCTACCATACTTGTTCACAGAAGCTCTGGAGAGATGTCTCTTGAGCTGCCGATGACTCGTTATGGGCATAGGAGAGTAGAGTACGGAAACTCCTTCTGAGGAAATCCTCGTTGATCCATGAACCACTTTGCGTGCCTGAAGGGAGATGGATGGATGGTTGGATGGATGGGTAGATGACTGGCCATTGGACACAAGAGTGGATAGAGACATAGTGAAGTGCATCTTGACTCTGGCCAGACTCGTCGTACTCTCGTAACTCTCCCTCATGAGAAGATACGCTGATGCTGCTGCCTCAAATGATTCATTCGAATACACAGTCTGTTCTCGAATAGAGTACCCAAATACCATGCCCCGCCCCCTACTGACATGACTCCTGACGATAGGAATGCGGGAGGCGCAGTGTCTCAACAACTGGAGACAGAGTTCCCCACATTGTTCACTCTCAGTCTCGAAGACAACATCGGGATATTTGACGACGAAGGATCGTTGAGTGGCGAAGATCGATTGGAGGACTGAGAGAGACTGACGACACGATAACATGTGCATCTGATGATAGAGGAGTACGGTATACGGTAGAGTAGGATGGGACAGAGATATGATCAACTCACGATTAGTTTGAAGAGAAGAGGAACGATGGGCAGGAGATGGTCACAACCAGCAGATGATACCACCTCAAGGAATAATTAGATTGACAAGGTACAAGGGATACAGGGGGGGGGGGGGGGGGGGGGAGGTATTCTCACCTGACTGGCTCTCTCTACAGTATCCAGTACCGTAAGAGTGGCCTCTGCACAGACGAGAGACTCCAGATGATCAATGGATTCCATTCTCGTATTCTCCCTCCATCTCACTCCCTCCTTCTTCCCTACTCGAATGGTCTCATCCATATCTCCTGCCTCCGTGATTCCTTCCAGTCCATCATCCTGTATTCATCCATTCATCCATCCCCCTCTCCCTCTCCCCCCCCCCTCCTCTCCTCCCTCACCTGGACTGCCTTATACTCGAATGATGACACGACCAGAGTGAGAACATCAAGGAGGGCGATGAATCGATGAGGGGATAGATCACGAAGCCATCCACGGAGAGTTGAACCATCCAGAGAACGGAGTACCCAACACACACTCATCAATAACTGAGATGAGAGGAATGAGAGAGGGCTGAGAGGGAAGAGAAGAGAAGGGAGATATACCTGTCTAGTCTGTTCATGGTTCAGAGGGGATCTTAGAGGGGGAAGGGGGGAGACGAGAGAGGGAGAGGAGGCACATATCATCTCATCCCCTCCCATTCCAGCTATTGCCAATGCTACTTGAGGATCCACTCCCATCCAACTGATAGGAATCACATGATTAATATGCTTCCATAAGTCACACAATTCAATCTCCTTCTGGTAGTATTCTCACCTCTCTTCCATCTTCTTCTTACTATCATTCATTCTCGTGGATGAGAGACAATTCGTCTTCTTCTCATTCGATATCAACAGACTCACATTGTCTATCACGATTCCCAATAGTGGAGTGTACAGAGAACAAACCTGGAAATATTCACCATAAACATCATTATGCGAAATATGGAGGAATTTGCAATGAATCCATGCTTCCAATATACAAATAGATGAAAAGTGTGAACTGACTCTATTCTTCATCTGTGCATCTCCAATCCTCGGATCAGTTTCATGTGCTGCCAGAAGAGAAGTGAGAAGGGAGAGGACACGGGATCGATTAGAGGAAGAAGAGGATGAATCGAGGATTGAGGAGAGATCAGATAGAATAAGACCCAGAAGGAAGTGACGAGATCTGAGACACCAATAGTCCTTCATTATAGCACAACAATCAACCATTCCCTCTACCGTACACCTCCCCACCCTCAATCCTTACACCTTGATCCTCTTCTACTCCCTCCATTCTCACCTATATTCATGGGTGAGATCGCTCATGATGGATCCACCACTGGATCCTCTACTCGAGAGAGAGGAACCTCCAGGACTGGAAGGTTGAAGGGAGGAGGAACAAGAAGAAGAGGGAAGATGAGCAACATGTTGGGGAGATGAGGTCACTGCAATCAATATAATTGACTACCATAAGAGGGAATATACTAGAATACTCAAGGAGTAGGGGGATGGATGGTAAGACTCTCACTCATAGTGGTACAAGAGGCAACTCCATTGAGGACATTGGGCAGATTGAGAAGGATGAAATGTTCATGGGACGAGATTATACGAAGGAAGTCCAGTTTGAGAAGAGTGAGAGGAGACTTGTCCGAAGAGGGGGAGGCACTGAATACGATCCAATTGTTATTATTCAAAATATATATATATATATTTTTAAAAGATATTGTATAATAGGGAACATAAGCCTATGTTCTCCCTTTGCTAGAATTTGCATCCCCTTTCTGGAACCCACACTACCTTAAGGACATAGCCACACTTGAAAAGGTCCAGCATACATTCACTCGTCAAGTTTTCTATCGTTGTTTCCCTTCCTCTTCCTACCCCTACACCCTCCCCTCCTACCAAGACCGCATTAACCCCGTAACCTGCGCGCACTTACCGAGAGGAGAGTCATAGCTGATCTCTGTATGACACATACCATAATGACTGATTCCTCTATTATCCCCCGTTCATCGTTCTATGTATACAAGCCCACTCGGGATAGAGTCTCCTCTTTCGGTATCAACATTGAATTCACTACATGTACAGCCAGATTCAATTCTTTCCTGTTAGATCATCTCGAATGTACTCTCAATTACCCGACTTTATTCGTACCGCACCAAATGTCAAGATTTTTAAACGTCGTTTAGAAAAGCACCCCCTCATTAATGACCTCTCTCAATCACAACACTAATTATCTCCATAATATTATTAAATTCATTTTCTTGTTGCACCAAGTGCGTAGATAAATTACAAATTATTATAACTGACTTGATCTCTCTGATGAGTTCCCGATTGAAATGTGCAATTAGTTTGAATGAGAAAGAACGATCGATGAGTGAGAGAGAATCACGAAGGAAGAAGGCCCATGATGATGTCAATTGAGAGGATATCTCCTTCTTATGCTGCTTAGACGATCGACTTATCACCTGGAGAATGAAGAGTCATAGGTGGACAGATATTCTCCCTACCGTACTCTCTAGATACAGTATTCCATTGGACTCACTTCATTGGTCATCACCTCACTGATAGAAGCGAGGGATCTACAGAATCGATCAGAGAATCGAGATTTACGAGGAAGGAATAGACGACCAGTCATTGACAGGAATTCAGCCATCGATTTAGACTGAGAATTGAATACATGGAATAACAGTCTCAAGGCCATAATAATAGTCTATAATATAGAATCAATGAATAAATGGATAACTGACAATGAGTTCAAGGAAGAAGAATGACTTATGGAATGCATCTTCTCTTGCACTCCCACTCGATGTCACCCATAGATCAGCCAATTCCTCGTGCAATAACTACAATTGATACATCACTCATCACCATTTCCTTCCCATCTCTCCCTTCCCCCCCCCCTCTCACATACCTTATTAGTGTTGAATAGGGTATCCTCGACTGGACTCCCTTTCACATTCCGTGATCTCTCCATATCCTCTGAATAGTGGCCCATTCACTTCCTCCCCCTCTCCCCTCCTCACCAATGATATGGAATATCTTCTCTGAATCGGGAGAAGCCAATACACTCGTCTCCTTCCCCATCTCTCTGCACTCAACAGACCATGGACGAGACTCTGCCAATGGGAGATCATTCTATTCTCTTACAAATCTAATAACATTATTCATTAGAATTGAAAAAAATACTAAAATTGGACAACCCAGCATCCCAATTAGTTATGCGAATTTGTAAGTTATGCCTCTCGCCCAACTGCCGTGGGTTCAATGCCTATGATTACCACTATTTGCTACTATCGAGAAACCATGAATAATAACACACCTTAATGATGGCATTGTCTTTTACATTTGTTTTTCTTTTAAATTTTACACTATTTAAGAATACGTTGCTGAAGTTAGGATGTTTGTTTTTCAGGTGAAAGATCTGGTGTTCAACATGCATATGATCTTATCAGACACTGTTCGCATCAAAGAATTCCGTGATGATTTTGAGATGAGTATGGATCTTATCTATCGAATCGCCAAGGGATACCAAAACAATCCTGATCTACGGTTAGTCATCCTCTACTAATAGTTCACTCAAGAGGAAAAGTATGGTTGAATATTCGTCGTTGACTCACCCTTTGCTCCAATCTTGAAGTAGTGAATGTAAGTGGGAAGGAGGACTCCTCTTCCATCCTCATCACTCGAATCAACTAGTTCAGTGCAGATCTTGGCTAGTTGACCCAGAGTTGAGAAACACATCGATGACGTCATCTCTGAGTGAGAGAGAGAGAGAGAGAGAGAGAGAGAGAGAGAGAGAGAGAGAGAGAGAGTAGAGTACATACTATTACAGTACTCAGAAGTACGAGAGAGAAGGGAGACGGGGAGGGGGGGGAGGGGGGGGGATAGGAGGACTGACTTGAATAGGGTGGATTGGCGACTAGAGTGAGAAGGGCGTCCATAATCTGGTAGAGGAAGGCAATCATCGGTTCAGGACGGGCCTGTAATAAGATAGAGAGGGGGGGAGAGGGGGGGGAGAGGGGGGGAGGAGAGGGGGGGGAGGGGGGGGGAGATACCTTGCAGATTCCCTGGATGGCAATGATGAGTGAACTCTCCGAGACTGGTTTGGATGAAGAGAGAGAAGAGAAAGAAGAAAGGAATCTCTCCAAATGCTCATCCTACAGACACAATCATATACTCACTCATACAGAATCCCGTCTACAGTACCTGTGGATGTACTGTAGTAATGGGCACACAACCAATGGAGAAGGCGGCCTTGTGTCCATCCAACCATTTGATATACGGTAGATGCACGTCCGGAGAGAGATATCCGTATGACTCAAATGAATAGAGTGAAGAAGGAGGAACGAATAAGGTTCTTACTTGTGGTAATCTCTCGAGGGCGATAGGGAGATTGAACTCTCCATTAGCCAGTCTCTTCTCACGGAGGAGGGGCAACCACTCAAATGAGAATCATTATAGGAAGAGGAGGCACTCAACAATAAGAAACTGGTGAAAAAAAAAGAGATAAGAGGAAAAATGAGGAGAGAGAGGAAAGAGAGGTCCAAACCGAGTATCCCAAAGGGAATTCCACTGGATCATCCTTCTGATTCGTCTTGCATGATACATGGTAGAAAGTGAAGAGGAAGTGATGGCCATCGTCCAGAACGGGGGGAATGGACACTTTGATCTCATCCCATAACTGAGGAGTCCTGACAAGAAGAGAAAGGTTACGGTAGACATTCTTCCTATTTACACGGCCCCACGGCGGACTGAAATCCTACCCGAGGCGAAAACCATGGCTAGAATTTTTAACGAGGCCCCGCCTCCAAATTCCACTAAATATAGTAGGTTCAAAGACGAACTCCACCTCCAACCACTAACTACAGAAAGAGTTCCGCTTCCCGCGAAGATTTCGAGTAACTTGCACATCATAAGTTCAAATATTCAAATTTTATTCATTCGTGCTTTTTTTATTTTCAAATTTTGTTCCGTCCCGCTCGACGGGGGCAAATTTTCCCGCGTTTCTCAGGGAATTCAAAAAAGTTGATCCTGATATAATGGTTGGTCCTGTCAAAGAAACCTGATTTTCTACCGTTTGAATCGCGCGCCTTTTGTAGGTGCGAAACTGAGTATAATTATACTCAGTTTTCGCTGATCGTCATTTTTACTATTAGCCATGCGGTCCGGGTGTTGGTAGGATTTCCGCCGTGCGGCCCCCGGAGAGCCGACATAGCGTCAACGAAAACGTCAAGAGCGAACTTTAGGCTACAAACTACAAAAACAATGACAACCGCGTTGCCCGAATCACACGCGTGCGGTTATAGTTGCCTGATTTTCACTTTCCGGGCCCGTCGCTAGGAGACCATTCAAAAAATTGATCCTGAATCACGATAAATCCCTGATTTATCGTGATTCAGGCACAGCTTCCTACTGTACATTATTTGGAGGCCCGCGCTCATTTCCTGATTTCCCCTGATGGGTGGCGACATTTTCCGCTTGTCTTATGTCGGCGGTCCGGGTGCCGTGTATTTATATATTTTATCAAACTAGATAAATCTCACTTATTATGGTAGAAAACATTGGTTCTGGAGAAAGTGGCAGTGGGTCTCTTAGTGGATCGATCGAAGAAGACCATCTGAGGTTCCTCTCGCGAATTCATCAATTGAATCTGAATCAGATTGACTCCTCTCCTCCCCCCTCCCCCCTCCCCCCTCTCTCCATTCATATGTTGATACCTTGACACAGATATTCCTGGCTGTTCCTGACCTTCCCGACATATTCACCCATCGAGGATAGAGAAGCATCGTGTTACTGTAATCACATCCATTCCCACACTAATCATCTTACAACCTTCAGAAAGGCCTCTTATGGTGATATAGCAGACTGAATTAATCTATTAACATTCGACTGACCGATAACTGAGATTGACGGCGTAATGTCCATTGTGAGGGAGTTGATCAACCTCTTGAGTCAGATTGATCTCATGAGATGGACTATTCAATGTAGTCTCATTCGCATTTCCCACCATCCTTCCCTCTCCCGTTATCCTTCCATCCACTTCATCTCCATTATCCCCCCTACAATACAATCTCTCCATTTTTATCTCCATTCCATCCATTCCCTTCTCACTCACCATATCTTGAGTGTTATCTCGACTGGGAAATTCTTCTTATTCTTCCCTCCATACTTTCTCTGTTCTATCGCAATCTTCACCAATTCCTCATCCGAGACCTTATCACTCTCCTCAAAGAATACAAATATTTTAAATAAAACAACAGATTGTGCTAACTGATAGTAAAATGAATTTAGAGCATTGGACTGACCACTTTGATGAAGTTATTGATAGTGAGGGTGATTGGTTGGAGAGAGGCCAGAGATTGATGAGGAGAACCACGGAGAAGAGTCTAGAGAGAGAGAGAGAGAGAGAGATCATAGATCAGAGAGAGAGAGGGGGGAGGCATACCATCTCGGGACTGTCCTCCATACTGGACTGGGTATTCTTCCTTCTCGCCAGAGGAGTTCTCACTCTATTGAGGACTGTCGATGCACTCGTCCCACTACCAATTCTGAGAGGAAGGGAGAGAGCTATTGCTGAGGGAAGGAGGGAGAGGGGAGGAGGAGGGGGGGGGGGGGGGGGGGGGGGGGGGTAGACGTACCTCTTGAATGTGCTGGTGGTGGATACAGATACTCTATCAGCAGATACGATGGAGGAGGAGTCATCTCCAGCCAATGGGGCCGATCCATCTGCATTCCCCCTCTCTTCTCCCTTATATTCCCTCACTGACTGACCATTCGATAGAGTGGATACCATCATACTCCTCCCTTCTCCATTCTCTCCTCCATTCAGAATAACACGTGACAAATCGATGAACATGACAGCTAGCACCATACGGTAGTCACCTCCAATGTATCCATATCTACCGTAATCCCTTCCATCTCTCTCTCTCTCTCTCTCTCTCTCTCTTTCTCTCTCTTCTTCTTCCACTCACTCAATCGATTAGTGAATAGGGCAGCGACTTCCTTGACCTTCTCTCTGTATCTCTCATCCTTGCAGAATGCAATGTAGTTATCATACGCCTCACTTGGATCACATCCGAATAGAATCTTCTCCAGCTGCAAACAACCAAATCTGAGTATTCCTCCATCAATTCATCCTCTAATCAACTAAATATTCAGAATTTCCCCTCTATGTTCCTCAGAATCTCAATAAATGGACTATCTCACCTTGACCATGATGACAATATCAGAGAGAGGAGAGGAGAGGGCAAATGCTGCCTCTTGACACTGAGCGATGGCATCGGTTAACATCTGGAAATGGAGATAGGGATGGAGGGAGAGTGGAGGATTGGATGGGTACCGTATCCATCTATTCATACCTCTTCCATTCTGAACTGTGAGGGGTTGAGATCGAAATGGAAAGTCTCAGATACTCGTTTCTTCAATCGAATATCGAATAGAGTGAGGGAACCATAAAGGGGCTCAGATTGCATCTCCATTCGCAGCTGAAACACCATGAAATCCACCGGATTACTAAAGCAGCCCAGAATATGCTTACAAATAGCGTCTTAATGCTGATGATAATTCATTATAACAAATAATTCTAATTTTCCTAGAGCGTCTGTCACTGGTTAAGGCGTCCTTGTTAGAGATTAAGGACCTATGGGCAATAATCATAAAATAGCGTAATCTCCTGACCTTGATTACTCTGACAAACAATCGATATCCACTTCTCTCTTCAGGGAAAGGAGGAAGTGCTCGCACTTCCAGTAGCTCACGCTGGAATTAAACAATTTGTTCCCATTGATTACTTCCCCCCCTACGTCTTCGTATTTCTGATATCAACCTATCCCATACTTCACCATTCCATTAGTCTCGGTACTTCTCTCCACTCATAATTCGTTCCCTTTCTCCCCCCCCCCCCCCCCACCTCCCATCCTCCTCTTCCCCTCTCTAACCTCGTCCTTGGGGAAAAGCAATCCAACGGTCACTGGATGTCTCGATGCGTTCCTCTTCAATTCATTCTCTTCGTCCATTTGAGAGATCGAAATTCGGTCCACAATTCCAGAGAGCGCCTAAACAAAATAAGTGTGTCCATCAACACTTGACATATTTAGCATCTAGTATTCAATGAAATGGTCCACTGGACTAACATCATCGGGAGTGCTATCATTGAGTCTTCCATTATTGACATCGGAAGACCCTGCTGTTCCAGTGGAATTACACGATGTGTATGATGTCCTCTTAGATCCCTCAATCAGAGATATTCACTCACTCACAATACGGTAATAGAATGAGTAGATAGATCACTCACAGATTCCTTATCCACTAGACTGGCACTTCTCGTTACTCGATGATAACTCTCTCTATCACCCTCGTACACATGGTGAGAGATCACTGTATCTCGCTCCCTATAATCTATTTAAATAATCAATCGAAATAATACTACTGTACCACGGCATTATTTTTCCCGACGACACGAAAAAAAGTGGTCAAAAAGCGAAAACTACGGTAATGCGGTGCAAATGTGCGCCTGAGCGACTGTACTTTTTCCCTGAGAGACGGTAGATTCTTAAGGTAATCAATGACTTTCACCATACTGTATCTGGGCTTTGTAATTGATTCCCCGGATACAGTATGCTGTATATGTTTTTGTAATTAAATTTCCGGATACTGTATGCTGTTTCTATGTTTAGCGATTCGCGCTTCACGGTAGCAATGAAATGATACTCTGTTTAGCAACTCATTCTGTGTTTATTTTGCTCTCGAGAGGGCCCTTTTAGCTCAACAGGGTGTCGGGAAAAATATTGCCGTGCTGTACCTGAGCAATTTCTGAAGGACATCTCCAGAGCAAAGATGGCTTAGTTTTCGATGGACGAGAGATAGGGGATCATTGAGAGTGGTCAGGACTGAGTGGGCTTCTGCTTCCACAGGAACACTCAAGATCAAAGATGAGATATTGAATTGGTAGATCAAACTGACGTCTTTATATCGACTGGTGGATCGGCAGTTCCCCATTCTCTCTTTACTTGACGAATCTCCACGTCGTCTGTTGGGAATTCGGACAATCTGAACAAGAAAATATTGACGATCAAATCAGAATTATTCATTATAAGATCTGAGTCTATCAGGGATCAAAACTATCTTACGCTCTCGGGGTGGAAAGTGACGTGGTCGAGGATGAAATATCATAGACAGCCGAAGTTTTGCGTTGAGAGAGAATTTCCTCCACGTCAACACAGTCCACGACATCGGATAGAATCAACTGAGGGAATGAGTCAATGAACCTTCTCTAATTTCACCCTTCGCCTTCTCTCACCTGGGAAGTATTGGCTCCATCGGGTTCATTGCTCATTTGATAGGGCAGGACGAGTCCCCCCGATCGGATATGCATTCTTACATCGGCAGCAGTCGCCCTTAACATGGAGAGAGAGGATCGATGAGAGAGGGAGAATGGATTCGCTTGACTCACCTGCTCTTCTTGCTCACAAAGGCGCGTTGTCCTCCCGGTTGATACGACGCCATCTGCTTTTTCTTCCTCTCAATCTATTCTACATCCAGCGACCTTACAAACGTATGCCTTAAAGTGGATCTGACCTTCGCGACTCGTTAAAGAAAAGACGTTTTATAGCCCACACACTGGCACGATAGAAACAATAACTTGCGACAGGGGAGAAGGTAGCACAAGGCACTCAGGAAATAATATAGAAAATCGCGAAGTATCACAAGAAAATCGATAATTGAAAAAAATGGTTACAGACTAGTTGGCCATGGCCATGTATTCTCATTGGGTCATGAATTCTAGAGTTGGGTCATGAATTCTAGCGTTGGGTCATGAATTCTAGAGTTGGGTCATATATTTTCTCTTGCGTCTCCATGCATTGTGTATGTGAGATGTGGTTGCTATGGGATCCACCCCTCAGTCTCTCCTTTAAACATGGCGATGGTAGGTGCTCTTTTTCCATTCTCTCCCTCTCTCATCAATTAATTCAATATTATCTCTTTCAGCTTCTTAACAAACTGCGCAGCAAAGTGAAGAAGGATCCCCCTCCAGTCATTGAGAGAGTCAGAGGGGGGAAACAGGAAGTTCCAGAACTCAGACATTTTGTCGACTCCCGAGATTATCAAGGGGCCATCTCATACCTTCTGGTATCTCAATCTCATAGATATCTGCATCCTACAGTAATCCATTCTAGTTCACGCGGAATGAGAAACGTTATGATCCAGAGAATGAATTGTGGTTGGGATACTGTTACTTCCAGTCTGGAGAATATTCCGCAGCTCGTGGAGTCTCATAGATTTTTCTCTATCCATCCACTCATACCCATCTTAGGTTTATGAAGGACTAATCTCAAGGAATGAAATGATAGAAGAGGCCAATGTATATCTTGGATGTTGCTTCTTCTTCACTGGACACTATGAAGAGGCGAGAGAAGCACTGATCAAAGGTCTGTTCTCCCCCCTCCACCTTCACCCCCCCCCTCCCCCTCCCCCCCCCCCCCCTCCTTCCCCACTCGGATGGAGATCACTCTATATTCATTCAGGGGCTTCATCTAGTCTTCAAATTAGAGCTCTGTGTCATGTGGCCTCCAAACTGGGTGACAACAGTGAATTGATGAAGAATCATTCCCGTCTCATGGTAGGATATTCTTCTCTCCGCCCCCCCCCCCCTTCTCCCCTCTCCCGATCCATCCTTCTAGGCCGATTCGATCGAAGACTCAATGTGCCTTGCTTCTCTCAACTTCCTTGGTCAACACTACGATGAGGCTGTAAAATTCTATCAACCACTTCTCACTGCGAACGAGTGAGAAAGTTGAGAGGATGAATCCATGGAATATCTCTAATCGAAGGAATATGATCGCTCTCAATTTCTACATCGCTCTAGCCGAATTCAAACAAGAATCATATGTTCCAGCCGAGGTTTCATCATCTCTAATCAACTGAATTCCATCCTTTCCTTCAGATGTTCGTCAAGAGATTCCTCCATCATTATCCAGACAGTCCAGCTGGTCTAAATCTCTATAATTCCATCAAATTTCGAGCCGGAAAGCCAGTAAATGTAGGTTTGATCTTTGATCTCCAAATCAATCAATATTTTTTGATTTTTTTCTTTCATGTGGATACATCAATAATCAGTCATCTCTATCCTGCTGCTAAAGTCCTCTTTCAACACAATCACGTCATCTTCACAGGAGGGACGAATGTCATGCAGGTATCCATCCATCAAATACTCGGAATACTCCGGAATCAAGAAGATTGGTCTCTATGTGTGCCATTGGACAGGTTCTTCCTACTCTAGTAGATGAGGTCCCCGAGGCACGAATCAATATTGCCCTCTACCATCTCAATCGGGGTATGAATGGTCAAGTTGGGAACATCTTTCCTCGTTTCACAAAAATCTGATATGAGATGAAAATGAACTCTAGTTTACATTTTTCGAAGCATCAATGAATATTTAAGAAATCGGAATATCTCGAACTCTTTTCCACTTTAAGAGGACTACGAATCAGCATTCCGAACGATGGAATACGTGGATGAACCCAAGTTCCCATACGAGTTCCTTCTCAAGGGAATAGTCCATCTTCTAATGGGACAGAGTCAACTCTCTCCTCAATATATGATTAGTGCCAGAGAATACTTCCAGAGTGCAGGAATGGACAGGAACATTCAACGTGAGAGAGATAGTCTCCATCCCATTATCATTCTCTCATCAGATACCCCTAATGGTAGACTGGCGATGAGTGCCTATTTCTTCCTTGCTGGAGAGTTCTCGGATGCTGCTCACTTCCTTGATTCTCTAAGGGTAAATCAATCTTCTTCATCTCCTTTTCCTCATCATCCATCTTCAGGATTTATTCGAAATGGAGGATAAATTCAACTTCAATTTGGGTCAGGCACTAGTGATGACAGAGAGGTATGAGAATCCATCTCATGGTCAATGGAGTTCATTCAGATACAAAGAGGCCATTGAAGTTCTCTCTCGAGTCACCAAACTAAAGTCACCCATTCACACTCAATTTCTCATCAAAGCTTGTGAGATCAAATTCGTTTTTTTTTTCAAATCTAAGATGGGAAATAGTGAGTAAATTGTAGATGTGATGGATGGTCAAGCTCAGCAGGCATGGGATATCTTCATGAAGGTTCGCAATTCGAATGAGAGTGTCACTCTCCTCAAGATCATTGCGAGTGATTCGTACAAGGTACTCTACTCCTCCCCCCCCCTCTCTCCCTCTCTTGTCTCAGACTGGGCAATTCTATTGGATGGTTCGTGCCTATGATGCATTGGAGAAGATAGATCCTTCTCCTGATCATTGGCAAGGCAAAAGAGCAGCAGTAACTGGTCAATTCGTGCAGCTGGTCAAGGGGGAATGCTCTCCGTGGGTGGTCTACCCCCCCCCTCCCTTCAATCATCATATTATTCACAGGAAAGAGATGAGTGAGGTTCTCAAGTTCCTCCAGAATGGGAATCACTCGCAGATTGAATCAATCAATGGGACTATATCTAACTGGTGTGCCAACAATGGAATTGATGTATCATTTGATTGAATGTTGGGCCATCAATACTTGCAAATTTATTGTGATACAACTATAGTACTTTACAAGTTACACGAGCATGCACTAATGAGAAAAATAAGAACTGTGTTACATACGGCTGTAAGGGTGGGGTAGATAGGAAAAAAAGAGATTCTAATCCTTCTGAGTGTACAATCATTGAATGCAGAGTAGAATAATACATCGTGCGGAGGTTATTAGTTGATCTACTACAATATACAAGCAGGCGTGGAATGCATGATACAGTGAGAATAGTTAGCAAAAGCGAGGATAATTAGTGAGCTAATATAGATGCCAGAAGTGAACAATTGTTCGGCAAATGCACGGATAAAGTGAGAAGTAAGCACCAATTACATACTAGTATACAAGGAGGGACGGCAGGGGGGAGTGTACAGTATCTAAACAGGACGGGACTTCTTCGTGAACTTCAGTGATTTCAGTGGAACTTCAGTGATTGCCCCCAGGGCAGCTGCATTGGGAGGGAGAGTCTTTGCCAATTCAAGGGAAGTGGGGGAATAACTACGTCTGGGACGAAGGGCGTATGTCGACGCAGGCATTTCCATCTGGATCCCTCCACTCGAGGGATACGGTTGAACACGACTTCTGAAGTAGTTTATTCCATTATTCGTCTATTTATTACTGTTCCTCATAGCGTCATACCCTGTGGTGGGTTTCTTGAGGGAAGATGATGACTTGGAAGGTGAGACAGCCTTCGCTTCCGTTACGGTAACACGAGAGATCTGAATAAATCAATTGCATATGGTCGATTAAAGATAGTAAAGTGAGATCGATACAGTACCCATTCCATGCACACCAATCACCACACCGCATGCAAGAAGCAATTTATTTTAATAACAGAAGCAAACAAAAACAAAAATACTTAAAGTGCATGTAACAACTTTGCCAGCGCAATATAACAGAAAAAATCAACAAGGCGAAAAGAGACAAATTAATATAGAAAAGGCATAATGGAATGCCAATCAGATAGTAACCCAGATAAATTAAGAGATTAATGATATTGAACATGAAACACTTATTCACATAAATCTAATCACAGAATAATCGGATACAGATCAAGGAAAGCAAATATTAAGAAGAAACCCCAAAGAGGAACCAATGCATGATAATATTCAGTATTGGAGAGTGGGTGGAGGGATCGATCGAACGAATGGAATGGGATTACGGTAGTAGTTATTGATCGATCGGACGGGAAGTGAATAATACGAGTGTGCAGGTAAGTGAGGGGTGCAGAATGCAGGAGAGTTAATCACGTAGTGGGTAAGACAAGGGGGACTTACGGGAATAAGAGGAGACGGAGATTGAAGAAGGGATCGAACTGCTCCCAATCTGGATGATACTCCACCAGAGATAGATGAAGGGGACGATGAGGTACGTAGAGATGACTAAACATACATATTCGAGATACAATTATAACCCTCTTATTTCGTCCATGATTTTATTTAATACATATCGTACCTCCAAAACATTCCCGAACAGATTTACATTTTTTTTAAAACATTATTTACCTTTTTGACTCTCGGCCAATTCGCATTTAAAAATTGCAATTTTTCTTTCTTATTTTTGTTCACCCCGATAAGCTGGTAAATACAAAAATCATACGGTGAAACTTTCCTCGAGATACGATAAAAAGAGAGTAAATTGAAAAGAAACTGGGGATTACTGTAGGAACGAGTGCTAGTCGATACTACCGTTAACTTTACTTTTCTGCTCTCATTTTACCGTATTTCTAGGAATATTTCACGGTTTGATTTTTGTACTTACCCGCTTAACGGGGTGAACAAAAAATGCGAATTAGCCGAGCGTGAAAAGGTAAATAATGAAAGAAATGTAACTCTGTTCTGTAATGTTTTGGAAGCATGATAATAATGAATATGTGTCCTTCCTTACCTTTAGAAGCATCGGCTTGATGGGAGTTGTAGGGGAGGAGAAGTTAGCATGTGCATTCCGCACCTTACATGCCAGTAGTCGATCTCCCTGAGACCTTCCCTGTGCATCGATCTGCTCCTACAATCAATAGATGGTTACCGTATCCCTCTAGCCCTCTAATCGAAACCTCTTGATTGAATGATTTTCGATTCTTGGGTTGTAGTGCCACTCCATTTATCTTGGATACAGGTAGATCAATTGGTCTGGATGCTGCCTGACGTCGATTCGCCGATTCGATTCGTATCTCTTCCACTTTGTTCACCAGACGAGAAACGACTACCTATATCAACAACGATTGAAATTTTTTTTTAAATTAATCCAGAAAAAAATGTTGGTTGAGTGTAATATGTGGTAGGTAACCTTCTTGGGAGTAGTGGGACTTCCTCCATTGACGTGCCTTCTCTTCGTACTCAAGCATCTCCCCATATCCCAACACATCTCTTGTTTCTCCAACTGCAATTATCTTCCTCCTCCATTCATCTTCCATCTCGTGACCTACCAAGAATTGTTGCTGAGGTCCGATCACTGATCCGGGTCTGCATATCCTCAGCCAGGCCATACATTCAGGGGCAGAGATACCGTACTCCTTCATCATCCAACACGCGATCAGAGTACCCGTCCGACCCAGACCTGACATTCCATCCATCACTCATGAGGGAAGGGGGGGGGGGGGGGGAGGGACAATACCTGCTTTGCAGTGAATGGCCACTCCTCCTCTGGAAGTGTCAACTACTCGAATGAACTTCCTAACGATATCATCAGAAGGAGTGGATCCGTCTATGAAGAACAGATCCACGTGATCGAATCCCCCGTCGGTGAATCTCCAATCGATCCATCAATTACTATGTTTACAGTATCCTATATGACTCACCTCTTCGCATCGTACATTCTCGTGTTGAGACGAACGATTGTAGTGACATTGTGTTCACGGAAGTAATCGAAGTACACTTCAGGGGCATGGTACGGATACCCTGGATGGAGATATATCCAATACTGGATATAGGAGAGATAGGAGGTGCCACTTACCGTTCTCGATGACACTCTTCTCATGTGGTCCACAAAAAGAGAGGATCTTCCCGGGAAGAATCCAATTGAAGTCACCATTCTCGACTCGCTCGTAGAACTCATACTCATCACTATCGAATGTGTTAACATCGTACCACTTCCTTGTTAGTCCCTGAAAGTAAATTTTAACATTCCAAAAATTATATTTCATAAGACACCAAGTTTCAGTATGAAAACATGTTTGATGTTTGCAAAGTTTTACGTAAAGACGGTATGAACACCAAATATTTGTGTCTCCGAAGAGAGGGGAGATGACTATCCCCCCTCGCCCTCTATCTCTCTCGCTTCCTATCCACTCTCTGCCACCCACCCACATAGACACTCACTCACTACAATTAGACGCCCCAGCAAAAAAGAGAAGAGAGAAAGGACTCTGTGGAGGGTTAGGATCAAAGAACATTTGACCGGTTTGTCCGGCAGTCGTTACCTAGGGTATGTCAATATACTTCCTGCCGATTAGATTTTCACAAGCAGGAGTCAAAATTGAACCCTCCCTTACTGATTTACTTAAGGTCATTCCATATTACTAAATGTACCTGTTCAAGTCCTCTTAGTACATCATGTAGATGAAGATCGTACGTGGAGGGACCCATAGCCGCATCGCGGAATCCAATGTACTCGGGAGGATGAGCCATTTCCACTTTGAGATAAGCGAGATCCGCTTTCATTCCGTGGTAGATCATCTAGGATATATTAACTAAAGAATGGAACGAAATGAGTGGATACTCACGAGATAGCCAGCCATGAGGAAGGCCCCGTTCACTCTATTCGTGTCTATCGCATTTGTGTACGCAACAATTCGTCGTTTTGAGCGATTCTGAAATGATTGATAAGAAGGTATCATCACTATAAAAGGGCAGAGAGAATGGGTGGTCACATAGACGAACCTCCATCAGAGAATGAATAAGTTGAGTGAATCGATGTAGAACCGAGAGATTCACAGGGCCGAAGTCATGGTAGAAGGGGTCATAATGTACCTGAAGACATTTAGTTTAGTGAGAATAAAGAAAAGATCTACTTGCTGACCTTATCATCGATGCATATGTATCTGACTGAAGCATCGGAAGTGGGGGCTGATGAGAACGAGGCGAAGTATAGTTGATTAGGAAGGATCTGCACAGTCACATTGAACTATCCATCGATCAGTGTTCAAAAAAAACCTCTGCCACTTTCCCAGAGAGAACTCCGGTCGAAGGAACGAACATCCGAGTCATATTGAATGTGATATTGAATTTTATATTAACAGAGGCCACCTACTTACTGTCTCGCCATTTCCTGAAAGGCATCGATAAAGAAAACAATATGAGCGTTAGGAAGTCCAATTGACAGCGCGCATGGATCAAAGAGACGGAAAGGTGAGAGAACTGCCAGAGGGTAAGAAGAAACCTATGGAGTTACAGAGAAACAATGTACGTAGCTAGCCGAGAGCTAGATAGCTTTGTTTAACGCACCTTGGGCGTCCCCACTCTCTCGCTTTGCCATACTCTCTCTGCACTTGAGCGCCATCTTTCGCCGTGTGCGCCCTCGGTTGGTTGTGCCCATGTCCTTTTCCCCGGCTCTGTTCTACGAATTATAAACTGGTGATTTTGCAATTTATCGATTTTTGTATTGCTTTAGCATTGCTATCTTTTGTAATTATATATTTTCTATTTCAGGAGCATGTTCTGAACAAGGGTAAATATATTATCGTAGCTACGGGTTCCAATCGATGACCTTTTGCCCTAAGTGTTATGCTGACTGAAATCGCCCGACAGGTAAATTTCAACTCTGTTGTACGAACGCTAACGTCTCGGGATCACGAACAATTGCATGTTAAAGGGAATCTGGGCCTCCTTGACGGGAGGCTGGTACTATGAACCGTCGAACTCGATGCTATGTAATACAGGTATGCTTCCGAACTCTTGAAGTAGTGATAAAACTTATGATATTGTTCTGAACTGGTTCGTGTCTGAAACTCATCCCTCGTTTCCCCTCGCCATCTCCCCACTTCTTTGTCATTATCTTCTTCCGAATGAATTTCGATTGAACTATTCAATCGATTTATTTCTTACAATCTCTGAAAAAAACAATGAGAAAATTACAGATATGTTATGGTTAGGAAAGAGAGAAACTTACATTTCTCATCGTTTCATTTTTCTTCTGTTCAGTCCATTTATACCTCTGGATTTTACTATTTGCGCTACCCCTGCTTCTGGGATCGCTAGCAGTCAACTTGTTCTCCATTCTGGCCATAATGTATTTCGGTCAGTTCACTCGTCATCTGGCTCTTTCAATCGCTGTCATTGCAGTCTTCATCTTTGTTCTGTTCTTCCTAGTGAAGACGGTCGTAATCTATCTTCATCGAGTGAGTTGATCCCCTTTGTATAGTGAGGAAAGGACTAGTTGTAGATCTTCGACAAGACTGAGCCGACAGTTATCACGAAGCTGAAGGAACCGCATAAGTTGCAGGCTGAACAGAAGAAAAATGAAACGAGGAGAAATGCAAGTTTCTCTCTTTCCTCATCCTAATATGCTTGCAATTTTCTTATTCTGGCTTTTCAGAGACTGTACGAGATGATAGAAATGAATCGATTGAATAGCTCCATCGAAATTCATTCGGAAGACCAAGAGATAACCGAAGAGCCGCAGTCGGCTGTGGAAAGAGAGCGAAGGTTTGTCCTCATTATTAGTTATTGTCTTATATCTAATTACAACCAATATTCTGTTTCACTGCTAGCTGTGTGAACCTGTATTCTGAATGATAATTGATGGGTGTTTGAAGATAGAGTAAGGGTTGATTGTAGAGGGTCAGCCCCAGTGGGAATGTCTCATGCTGCGTCATCGCCTACAGTGAATGAGACGGGCAGATTCGGACAGGTCTCTGTCACTGCCGATGTTCACACTTTAAGAGCACCCTCGGTCAGCACTTATTTGTGGTTATGAATCGCGATCAACTCGTTGTTACAGTTTCTTTTGGGATGCATACTGTAGCTATGCGACGTGACCTTATCCGACGGAACACCACTTTGCACCTTCGAAAAGTGCAAAGTGGAGTTCCGTCGGATAAGTATCGGGCGGAACACCACTTTGCACCTTCAATAAATTACATCTTGGGAACATCACGGGGGGTCATTATAACCGAAAATATATGACTAAGAGATCCGATTAATCTCACAAGTGTGTTTGGATGGGTGACTTGCTTCACTTTCTTGGACACCCTTGCTTCACTTTCTTGGGATAATCATAACATTGCAAACAAGATTAAATATGTTTTCTTCAGATCTCTGTGGCAAGCCAACGATGGAACTTCAAAATTTGTTTTATTGTGTTCGCAAAAACGTGCTAAAACGATAATATCAGGAGGCGTGGTCTAGAAGGGGCGGGGCTTCCGGTGTTCTGGGAAAGCGACTAGTGATTCGTTATAATTATTCACCATTGCTGACTTTTCATCGCATTGAAAGAGGGGAAATACATTACAAGCCGCATAATACTAAGCCTAGGACCCCATCTCGAAAGTTAGGCTACCCAACTCGAGAGGTTAGGTGCCCCATCTCAACAACTAAGCAGTGTGTTTACCTAAGCACTAAGCCTAAGCAGTTCCAAAATGACCAGGGATACTTTCTGGAATGGATTTCCGGATAACCGTGAAAATTACCATGATACCCAGCTGCGTATTTTCCTAAGAATCATGGGGCAAAGATTAGCATTTAAAAAATATTAATCCCAAACAATCTCAAAATTTCCATGACTACCTGATCCTTCATTCATTATTTACATGCAACGCGCATCTACCAGGAGAATAAACAAGAGACGTTGGAATCATACAACTTGTATTTGGAATGGAATTATTGCCCTAAAGAGGGCCGTTGGGTCTATCCACGAAGACGATAAATCGGCCGTCGGCGTCTAAGACTGACGTTAATATGGGTGAGGAGTGAAGAAGAAGGACGAAACGAAACTGAGGGAGATTTCATAATTTCCAGTCCTTCTATACACCCTTGGCGTTCAATTGACACGTAGGGCCAATTTAAAACGATATTATCATTTAAAATTCAAGTTGGCACGTTTTGTTTTCATTTCAAAGACTCGCCTTCAAAGACAGAATTTTCGGCCATAAGGGCGTTTTATCGATTCCGGACCCGTTTTATCGATTCCGGATGCGAGTGAAGAGAGTTGAAAAGGGTAATTGATTAGTCAAAAGGTGAAAAAGAAACCCTCGAGAAAAAGTGAGAAAACGGCTACCAATCGATAAATCTCAAAATGGCGATAACTGCCGCGCGCATGAATAACAGCCGCGACGCGGGTTACGGTAGTCTGGCGGGTCAGACTTTTGAAGACTTTCGAAATATTGCCGACCGCCGCAACTCCCATGTGGGGTGTACTGTAGTTTTGGTGGATCGTGAACCCTTTTAATTTTGTAAGTATTTTTTCATAATTCTTATAATTAGGTTGCTTAGGCTGCTTAGGTAAATGCTTAGGCCGCTTAGGGTCAGGGATGTGATCACAATTACTCGTCTAAACCAGCTTAAGGTAGGGAAAAAACGGGCGTAGCCGCGCGAGCTATCCAAGAATAGTCGTGAGGAAACAACGCTTCCTTACCTTGCTTCGGTGCGATCGTCGTTGGTTCGAATCCCCGTGCGTTTATTGTTTTTGCAAAAGTTTTTGCAATGTTTTCTAAGTGTTATTTTCATAGTTAACTCGGTTAAGACGATATAAGTCCTAATGTGGAGTGGTGGCACACTTCCTTCAAATGTTCATTTCTCTTGAACTTTGTTCAAAGCTATTATATAATTAGTGTTATTGCTTAAATTCTTAAGCAATAACACTAATTAAAATAATCTTATATATTTTAAATAAGCCTAAATAGTTAAAGAAAAATGAATGGGAAGCAAAACAACGATAGCCCACGATCCGCGAAAACTACAGTACACCAAATGGGAGTTGCGGCGGTCGGCAAAATTTCGCGAGTCTTTTGAAGGTGCAAAGTAGGGACCACCACGTAAAATGTTAAAGTCACTCTAAAAATTTCTTTGTTATGTTCATTTGGGTAATCGAGAGTGCAGAATTCATTAAAGTTAATCAGATTTTTATGAAAAAAATAAATCAGCGAGTTCTGACCTACCCGTATAAGCCCCGCCCCTCTTGGTGCAGTCCCGCACGAAATCGGTTCGGTGGGTCATGACAAGGTCAGCAGGCCAGCATTGGTGAATTTAAAACACTTTTAATTTTATTTTTCTTGGCAGTATTAACTCAAATGGCGCCTTTGGACTGATAATTGATCAATATATTATTAATTTTGTCTGTGTGAAGGAATCAGTCAGGACAAACGTGCGCAAGGTATACGGTATCCAAGAGTGAAACCGCGGGCAGTAGTGAATTTAACTGTATCTCTATTTCTAATGCGCATATTTCGTACTCCAATGAATGGTTTAAGCAAACGCAATGAATAAAATATAAGAGTCGATCAACTAATGGTTTTATGTTACATGATGTCTTTTATTTTATTTGTCCGTTAGTTATTTCGCCAGGATCGCATTCATGGATTTCGGGAAAAACTTGATAAAAGTTTAACTCCGGCACACTGATCATACTGAAGTCAAAATCCAGAAGGCGCATCCCGAAAATAAGCCGTTAGCAAATTAAAACGGACGAATTGGAAAAGTATGCATTTTTCACCCACGATTTAAAACATGATCGCATTCACAGAATTTTCTCAATTTTTTTTGTATGGTGCTTTGTTTCCAGAATTTCGTATTCATGATAAGAATGTGAAGGCGCATTTCATAATAATCGTTAAATCCTGGAAAAGGCCAAATTACGTGGACAATTTGAATTTCCGCAATTCGACGTTTCCCACGCCATGACACGACATTTGCCGGCTCTGATTCTAACTTTTCCGGTTCGGTGGTCCCTAGGTGCAAAGTGGTGTTCCGTCGGTTACGGACCGGTAGCTATGCGTTCATATTGTATATGGAAATGATTTTCAGAACTCTCTTAGCACGGACAGACCAGATGCTTTGGAATTCCAATCTGGAACGTGAGTAATTAAAATAAAATTTCTCTTTTAATTCTTCTGTACGATACAGTGAACGTTTTTAGTATGTCAAAATCGACATGAGAAATTTTTCGAAAATGATGTCGATCATAGTGTCGCTTGATAGAACTTGATGCGCTCTTTTCAACGGTGTATCCTGTTTGTTCCTACAGGATGTCGATCATAATTAAAAATCTGCCAGAAAGTCAAAAAGTGCACTTTGCGTTGAAGTATTGGACAGCCTTATCTCATAAACGACACCTTTCCAGAACGAATCAGATAAACCATTGAAAAGAACGCATCAATATCAATTAAGTGACACTATTAACGTGCACATTTATGGAAGAAAATTTTCAATTGACATGACTTTTCGGTCACTGGTACGATATGAAACATCTTCTGAAATATCTAATTTCTTACTAATTCTGATTAATGCCCAAAACGGCGACAATGTTTAGATTTCCTTATCTCATTCCTCCTCGTTCATACCGACAAACATTGGAGAGGAAGCTATCTGAGCCTATTCTCTCCACTCTCGGAAGGGGAGATGAGGGAGAGGATCTTCTCGTTACTCACTCATTATGTGCCGATCTGGATAAAGGATCGACTCATTCTCTCAAGGAACGAAAGGTACTCTTCTTATTCTTTTATATAATGATGAAAATCAAAAAGTACAATCAGTTTATTTGTATTAAGGATTCGGACTGGTCTCGCAAAAGTGATAATAAAGAAGAAGTGGTGAAAGGAGAAGACAAGAGATGGATAACCTCAGTTGGGATAGAAGAGTTGTATGCTGTGATGAGGGAGGAGAGGGAGAATCAAAGGAAGAAGAGAGGAGAATTGGAAGGAATTGTCGTTGAGAGCGAAGACGAAACTGAACGTATGATTTCATATTAATTATATTATTGTACATTGTGTATCGCTATGGAAAATACGAATGACTGAAATTTTGCAGTTGACGAAGAGGTGGAGAGAACGATAAGACAAGCTGAAATGAAGAAGATTAAGAATGAGAAGGTCAGTTCAGCATTAATAAACATTTCAATCGTTGATCTCATATCTCTCGCTCGTTTCATTTATAGCACTATGTAAAAAAAATTTTTAGAAAAAAACCGGTTCGAGTCGAAGGAATGATGATGAGAATAGAAGAGAAATGAAGGATGAGAAAGAGAAGAGAAGAGTAGAGGAGGATCAACCATGCTGTTCCAAGAGTATTATGAATGAAGAGAGAAAACCTTCCACTTCACAATCCATCGGTTAGAATCACCATTATTATGTAGAATGAACAGTTTATGGTGAAGGTAATATGGTTGCAGACCTGAAGGAAGAGTTATCAAAGGGAGATCTCACTCGATTCTTAGAAGAATTGGTACAGAGACATCCAGATGCACTCGATGCAATGGAGAATGTGAGAATGAGAAGAATGAAAGAAGAGATGAAAGGAGAGAAGAAGAAAGTGGAGAATATTGAAGATGGTCTGTCACTATAATATATTTATCAAATATTCTCAAAATTTCCATTGCTTGATTTATTCCATGAATGTATAAATCATTAGAAAGTATCTTTAAAAGTGCGTGAAATATAATATTATACCTGCTTTACAAGATGAATAATGAGTGATATTGTAGATTCAATAAGTGAAGTGGAGGAAGACGTGGAGAAGGGAAAGGCCGGAGTTCACGTTGCCAGTAACTACGATGATACCTCACAGGTATATTAGTAGTCTATTGGATATGGTGCCAATGCCTTCCTATTTGAGGGAGCCATGCATTCATTTCAAGACGAAAAAGGCACATGGTGGTCGTATACTTTCGATGAAAGAGGTTAGTATTGGCTCTTATTCTGGAATAGTATTGTGTTTTGAAAAAAATTAAAGTAATTCTATTTTGGGGAAATATTTAGTGATTAATGCTTATACAATATTTGGAGAGTGATAATTGCAGGAGTGGGGACGGCTCGTGCACTGGGGAAATCACATCAGATCAAGGCAATGTTGGATGAGAAAGAGGAGATTGAAGAGAATGATGATGGAAGGGGCGAAGGAATGAGAATGGATGGATATGACGGAGGGGATGAGACTCCTTCTCCATTCACTCTTCGCTCCATACGATTCAGACCCAATTCATGTGGAGGAACAGGAGGAAATAGAGGGAATGAGGGAGACAGAGGAATCCCTTCTGCCAATACATTGAGAAGTGCACTACAGTCAATACCAGAAGGAGGAAGTAGTGATGATGATGAGGTGAGAAGGAGAGGAGGAGGAGGAGGAGGATGGATGGATGGAAGATGGATTATTATGATTATAGACTGGATCAGATAGATACGATGGTCTGGTTGACTATCCATCGTCTCTGTGGATGGGAGATCCATCAACTCCTCCCGATTGGATGCCCCCCAATCTGATCACTCATATCGATCCAGTCACTCATCGAATCACTTTTGACCACGGGCGACACATGCCTCCTTCCACAAGATCCTCACAAAGGAATGCGTGAGTATAGATTGGGAACATAGGTGCCCAATGAGAGTGGCGGATTACGGTATTGTGCTGCCTAGGCAGCACCCTAACTTATCACAAACTGACAAGAACCGATTTTTAAAATTAAATTTGAAAAAAGTCAGTTCGCGATTTGCAACTGGATTACGGTATTAGCTTTCCCGAACTCCTCGAAGCCAAGCCAAGATGTTTGGCAGCGTCGGGCATCGAACCCCCAACTTTCGGATTTCGAGACCAGCGCGTTAACCACTTGGTCATGATTTTCATTTGTAAAATATTAATTTTAAAAATGCTCGACAAGTCATACATATTGGAGCAAAGAACCGAATTTTAAAACGATTTTGAAAAAAAGTCATTTCGCGATAGACCAATGTGCTACCGTAGTCAGGGTTATGGTATATTACTGTAGGTTACGGTAGGTTACCATAGGAAAAGTTTGAAACCGATTGGAGACATTTTGTGAAAAGTTTGACTCAAGGAACTAAATCTGACCCACGGAACCTACCGGGTTACAGTAATGTCATACTGTATGTTGGTACGGTAGTTGGCATAGATTGTGCATCAAGTCTAAAATCTCTTAAACCCATGAACCCCTATACATGGGTGCGCACTGACGGTCATGTGAGTCACACCAGAGGTATGAGTAGTACTGTATGATCGATTTGGTATGGTACTTTGGCTTTCTAAAAATAAAAATAAATTAAGTCAGTTTGTGATAAGTTAGGGTGCTGCCTACGGAGGGTAGGCTGCACCCCTACCGTAATCCGCCACTCCCCTGGGCACCTATGATTGGGAAGGAATGGAACACGATTTACTGAAAAATTATAATATATTTAGATGGCCAAACACTCCCTCGAATGTCCTATATGTGCCTCCTCACGAGCAGAGAAGGTGAGACGTCTATTAGGGGAATTATCGATTGGAGATGAAGCAGGGAATACTGTAGATAGAGAATGATTGGGTGAGTGTGTATTGAAGGAGTCGTCCCAATCGCCCAGCCCTCAATCTGACTCGTCAATCATATGTCCCTTCTCGATTGGTGGCAGCTATTCGAGCCACTGAAGAGATCAGATTGAGGAATGTTGTAGAAGCTCATGAGAGGAGAGAAGGTCAGCATTTAACCTTTCTGCTTATTATCACAACCCCAATGAAGAGTAGACTGCAATCTAACTAATGCATGACAATTGTTTTATCCTGACCAATGCTGTTCAAAATACGATTTTTATATCGAAACATTATTGAATTATTGCAGTAAACCTCGAGTGTCAC